>VZTF01003410.1:0-164233 GCA_013397755.1 Cnemophilus loriae | reverse complement strand
TTTTTCTTTAAATAAGCAATAAACTCATCAAAGTCCTGATGTTTGCTTATGGCCCCCAGCCCTTCCCACCTTCCATGATGCCCTTCTCCCCAAGGGGCTTTCAGTCTGTCCCACTCAAAAAAGAATTCTAGAGAAATTACAGAGGAGTTGTACTCCATCTGTCTCTGAAAATGAGGTTTGTGCTCATATTATTTGCCAGTGACACTCCATCGCCACAATTACCACTACTATTTTATCTTTCTCTGCCTGTAATGCTGATGAGAGAGCAGCAAACAGTGCTGGGTTTTAAGCTGAATAAGTCACTTAAATACATTTATACCTCCAGATCACAACACAAAGCATAAATCTAACCATCTATCATGCACTCACTTGGTACGAATACTCACCATGATATCAGGCAAAGCAATCACAAGAAAAGCACAGGATGATTTGAGCTACAGCAGCCTGCAAGTGTTTGACACGGGTATTAGATGAAAAAAATTCAAAAAAGGGATGAAGCATCTCACCTAGACGTGGCTTTTGCTGTGCTGATTCCAGAGGGAAGCAGGGACTTGAAAAACTTCTTGGTAGATTTGCAGCTATGCTTGTAATATTCTAATCCAGCAAGGGATTGCCCAAGGCTCGGCGTTGAAACTGGGTTCTTTTCATGACAAATCAAAGAGAAAAAACGCCTGGAGCCAGGATGCTTGCAATGGGGGACCTGGCTCAGGTAGGTTCTGCCTGCAAAGCATCTCAAAGCTGCCTTCCCCAGCTTCACTCCACTGCCCTGCCTGTGCACCAGGGCTATGAGGGCCTGTCCTCATCACTGCTGGGCACTCTCCCATCACTCCCACTGATGGGAGGTAATTGGGATGATGATTGGATCCTGCATATCTGAAACACTTCTCTGAGGGACTCTGCCATAGGGAAGAAATCACCTTTTCCTTCCAGCTGCCTGTCCAAGATGTGATGCAGTGTCCGAGTAGGGTTGTTTAGATGTGGTTGGTGTTGGCCCCTCTCCTTGCAGTCTTCATCTGGAATGTGCTAGAGAAAGGTGAAATACTGTTACAGACCTCATCATGTCTGATCCTAGGCGAGAGCCTTTCTCCCAGCAGGCAATTAACACAACACCTTTATTCCAAATTCCCTTCTCCCTCAGCATGAGTCCAACACTAGAACAAGGAAGATGTGAGCCATGGTGTGAACGCCTTGCACGGTAACCCATTCTTGCCCTTCTCTTCCTTGCAGGTACTCAGAGAGGAGAGGCATGAAGGTACCACACAGTCAAGTTGGAGACAACACTTCAGCCTCTCATCCACCCTGAGGATCTCTGCTCCCAATGCTCACCTGTTGCCTGAGCAGCATTCTGCCTGCAGCACATCACTATATGGACTGTGCTTTAAATGTAGGCATTTCTTCATGGAAACATTGTTCAGCAATCCCAGTCTTACTGTTTTTCCAAGACTCAAACAAAAGCCACCAAAGGGTTGATTTTTCCCCCTAGGACTGCTGACTGTCCCAAAAGTCCGCCAAAGGCGGTTTCCCAAAGCTGCCCTGCACTATCCTAGCCCTAGGGGAAGACTTTCCCCACACTCCACTTCATGGTACGTTTAAGTAAACCCCACTGGCTTCTTAGCAAACATGGGAGAATTTGTCCATGCATGGACCAGGCTGGAGGCAGAGGTTACAAGAGGGAACTGGGCGAGTTACAGTGTCACCAGAGCAGGAGAAAGCTGTTTTGTCTGATATCAGGGGGCAGGACTGTATCACAGATTCCAATGCTCCTCTGTGCTGTGCTCAGGTGAATTTTAGCTGAATATATGACATGAAAAGTCTCAAGTTCCCATTCGCGACTACAGGAAAAAAAAAAAATCTCCGTGACCTGTCTTTCCCATGGTGCCCACAGAGCACCAAAGATGGCCACTGCATCATCCTTTGCTTCTTCTCTAAAATTCATCTTCAACCCAGGCAGGGCAGATGCCTGGATAAAGGCAGAGGCCAGTCCTGGGGTACAGCAGTGAGTGCCACCACTCTTCCCCCAGGCAGACCCCGGGCTGTTTGGATGCATCAGCTCAGGGACTAGAGGCAGCCAGGGGCAAAGCAGGTGCAGCCCAGGGACACGGGATGGTGCTGGAGAAAACCAGAACTGGCAGCACGTGGAATAAAACAAAGTGAAGAAAGCAAGGTCCCAGCTGCAAAACTTGATCAAAGCCCAGCAGAAATCTGCAGGCTGCCAGCAAAGGAGACAGCCAGGGGAAAGGCAACGGGGGGCAGAGACCTCTGGAGTTGGCTGCCAGCTTGCACTAAAGCAGATAGGACGGAAAAAAATCAGTTATCCCTCAGCCTGAAGTAAATTACAAGACACATCCCTCAAGAGCACAAGGTGAAGCTCTTGATCAGACAAGCAATGCTGGCGTGTAATTCCCCTTGATAACAGCTGATTTGAATTTTAGTGCTTATGAAGGTTGCATGACTGACAGCTCTGGAAACTGCAGGCATCTGTTCCCATGCAGAAGGAGCAGAGCACACGGCCCTGGGCATGAGCATCCCCATGCCAGCTCTGCTGCTGGCTGGAGCTGCAGGGAAAGGTGGCATGTCTGGGGAAGGAGGACAGAACTCATCGCTTGCTCCATCCAGCCTTTGCACAGCCCACCAGAGCTGGACACATGGGGCCTGTTGGTGCTTTGTGAAGAAGGGCATTTGCCTCATATTATGCAAAATTTCAAGTTAGCCACTGAAAGGATAAGATCTCCCAGGGTTATGAATCCTGTTCTTCTGACACCTATCCACACCATGAGAGCTGCGTGGGAGGGCAGAAGTAGAACGGAGCGCATATTCCAACACTGGCCAAGTTCCAAAGTAGTCTTTTGGACACTCATTCTCCCTTCACACGTCCTCACAGCAGGGGAGGATCAACCAGGGGGCCTACCAACAGCAAAACCCTCCAGAAACAACACCACTATCACCAGAGTCCCCGAAGTCTCATAAGACAGAAGCTGAGGATGACCCTCAGTGTATCCATCTGAAGTACCAGGCTGCTTATCCTGAGTTACTGACCATAGGACAGCTATTCATAGAATCACAGAATTCACTGAGTTGTAAGGGACCCATCAGGATCATCAACTCCAGCTCCTGGCCCTGTACAGGACACCTCAAGAGTCACAGCCTGTACCTTGAGAGCATTGTCCAAACACTTCTCAAACCCTGTCAGGCTTGGCGCTGTGCCCACTTCCCTGGGAAGCTTGTTCCAGTTCCCAACCACCCTCTGGGTGAAGAACCTTTTTCTAAACATTCCCTGGCTCAGCTTCATGCCATTTCCTTGAGCCCTGTCACTGGTCATGAGAGTGGAGATCAGTGTCTGCCCCTCCTCTTCCCCTCACAAGGAAGCTGTAACTGCAATGAGGTCTCCTCACAGTCTCCTCTTCTCCAGGCTGAACAGACCAAGTGACCTGAGCCACTCCTCACATGGCTTCCCCTCCAGACCCTTCACCATCCTTGTGGCCCTCCTTTGGATGCTCTCCAATAGTTTAGTGTCTTATGTTGTGGCACCCAAATCTGCCCCCAGCACTGGAGGTGAGGCCGCCCCAGGGCAGAGCAGAGCGGGACAATCCCCTCCCTTGCCCAGCTGGCGATGCTGTGCCTGATGCCCCTCAGGACACGCTTGGCCCTCCTGGCTGCCAGGGCTCTACTGGCTCATGTTCCCCTTGCCATTGACCAGGACCTCCAGGGTCCCTCTCTACAGTGCTGCTCCCCAAATTTTCATTCCCCAAACTGTACACACAATCCCATCCCAGGTGCAGAATCTGGCACTTGCCCTTGTTAAAAATCATACAGTTGGTGATTGCCCATCTCTCTAATTTGTTGAGGTCTCTTTGGCCTAGGAATGGTTTGCATGACATCAACGTTCAATATCAATGGTGAAATTCAGAAAACAAATAAAATAAAATGAGACTTGGATTCACTAAGCCCACACCATTTTCAAAGCAAAGTAGAAATTGCATCTGTTTAGATGCAAATGGAATGCACTAAACCCTCGCTCATGTACCCAGGCAGAAATCTGTTGAGTTCTGTAACCAAAGTTCACTTAATTGCTCACTTCTTCTGGTTAATGCATGTCACTCCTCTTCTGTGCTGCATACCAACTGAAACAGCTTTTCTGCAACAAGGACAACAGAATCCACTCTAAAACCAAGACACAATAGAGTTGCTCTAAGGAATTTTGAAGGTAACTTTGGCAAGAGAAGCTGACTAGCAAAGCTGCTGCAAATTCAGGACTGCTGCAAGCATCAGGAGTTAGCAAATAGCTCACCACTGAGCAAATAAATCAATGCAGGGCTGTTAAACAAGTCTGGTCCAAGACATTTCAGGTCTGCTTGTCTTTTTCCTCTACAGCACCTGAATCAGCAAGGGACTTGGCAGTTTCTGAAGACTTGTGTACACTCAGTTAAAATAAAACTCCAGTGATGAGTTTTCCTAACCAGCCAAGAGGGAATACCTCTGAACAATAGCACAGAAATTGCCGGGGAGGAGGTAGCTCAACTGGGGGCTCAGAAGCAAGAATATTTATTACCCAGGCAACCCCCAGAGTCTGCCCTGTCATTCAGCCACACCATGAGGCTCTGAACATCCTTCACCAAAGGGGGCTGCAGAGAGGCACATCTTTTACAGAGCAAAACTGAGCCCTTCTGAAGATTTTACCAAATTTGTGAGTTACCACCCTTCAGGTAACACCCCTCATGTGCTTGCTCATAGCCTGCCCTGACTGCAAAGTAAAACAGGCTTACTTAAACTGCTGCTTTGGGCACCTTTTCATTTGAAGTGACAAAGATGGTTTAAGCAAACACATTTTACTCTGCAATTGGGGCCAGCTAAGTACCTGTGGTCAGTTCCTGCAGCTCAGCTGCCACAGAATAGCTTTTGGCATGATCACATGAATGTCAAAGAAATCCTAGAAAATTGTGCTTTCTGGCAGAAGCTAGCCACAGCATTCTAAATTTTTTTTATTTATTTTTTTAACAAAACATGCATCTTTCCTCCAAAAATACTCTGTTATTAGGATAAAGTTTCAGGGTGTTCATGGGGAGGGGAGACAGGAGGTTACGTTGATCAGTTTCTTTATATTTTTTGTAGGAAAGAATGGTTAATCAGCTACATCCCAGGGCTGATGCTAAATACACCACTCCCTTAGTACTTTTGCTTTTATCATCCTGTGGCTCTCCATAAGTCTGAGCTATCACTGCATTTTGCCACTACACAAACATGCCTCGTTTCTACAGGGACACTCGGAAAATTAAGAGGGATCAACAAAAGTTGCAAATACATACTTCACTAGAAGTGCATTCAAACCCCATGTAGAGATTCTCATTTCAGATTAAAATGGCTTTAAATTACTGCTTAGTCTTCTGCCAAGAAAGAGCCCTGAGAAATGACTCGTGCTGTGAAGAACTGTGAAGTTTAAATCAGTTTAGACTGGCTGAAAGCGTAGTTTTTATATCCACTTCACACCTGGGCATATTAAAGTGCCCACCACCAGAAAAGGAGGCTCCTGGCCACGTTGGACTGAAATTCAGATCTGTCAAGATCCATCTTGCAAATATAACATCCTCCAAAACAACTTCTGCACCTTTTTTTTTTTTCTTTCTGGGACTTGGGTAAGCTGATCAGCTGACCACAAAAAAAAAAACAAAAACAAAAACAAAACAAAACAAAAACCAAAAAAACACACACAAAAAAAAAGCCACCACCACCAAAAAACCCACAAAACAAAAACAGAAAAGAAAAAAAAAACCACCAACAGCACCAAGAATAGTAAAAATTCTATCTAAGTGACTCTATACACCTGTGATGAGGTTTATAGGTTTATAAACCCACTGAGGTCAGCAGAGGGACTAAAAGGTTCAGTAAATCTTCATAGCTGCTCCAATTCAGGGAGAAAACAAGCTGAGGGGTAAGGCTTAGCAGAGGGGCAGGCAGCTGTTTGACCTCAGCCTCTACAGGTCCTGCCCTGCTCTCTCACAGGTGCTACAGACACAGTTTCACCTCCCCTTTGGAAAACAGGGCTCTCAAACAAGCCCAGGGGATGAGATCCTGACATCTTTCTGTGTGCTGTACAGCATGTTACTGATCTGTGTGGGGCTGCTTACAAAGCACCCGAGGAGGGAAGAGAAAGAGCATCAAAATCAAGTGTCTGCTTTTAGAAACGCACTAAACACACTAAAAATACACACTGCTAGAGGAGATGGCACAACAGCTAAACCACCTGCTAGGAAAATAATACTCAATTGCTAAAGTGCCTAAATACAAATATACATGATTTAGAGACTCTAATTTGGGTAAAGAGAGTTAGGATGGGCCAATTTTCAGGAAGAGTCATCAATGCTTCAGATATGGCAGGCACTGGCTTTGCTGCCCAGCTTCTCTTTTTGACTCCCCTGCTACCTCTGCCCTCTATTAACCTCACATGGGTGACAGGGAATAAGGCAAGGGGATCTCTCTCTCTGCTCTATCCTGCAACCTTTTAGGACACAACAGTGTCACACTAAACAAGGATACAAAACAGCAGCCTGAGACCTGGCACTGTGGACTCACACCATTATTGACAACCCACCTGCAGGCACTGTTCTGGGCCGTGCTGCTGGACGCCTCTGGAGCAGTTCCTTGTCTGAAGGCTCTGGGAGGAAAACCTTTCACCTTGTTCACCTGAGTTTTCTACACTCACAGATCTCTTTTCTTGGCACTACAATCCATCTCTCTCCATCCTGTGGGCAGCTTGGTCTGGGGCAGTACAGAAGAGACAACACTGAAGCCGTTCCTGTCAGGGCACAGCAGGCGCCAGTGGCTCCCTAAAGGACAAGAAAGCACAAGGAGCTTCACTGTGGGGCTGAGCTTGTTAAATGTGCCCAGGGGGAGCTGAGCAGGGCCCTCAAGACCCATCAGTGCCCTTGGGCCCAGCACCTGCTGCTGCCCTCACAGCAAAGCCTCTGCTCTGCGCTGCTGGTAAAAGTCTGCATGTGCAAAGTTCTCAGCCCTTCTCTCTGCCTCCCTAGCCTGACCTGGGGTTTGTAGATCTCAGCACAACAGGGCCTGAGCTGTGTCCTGGTTTTCACTGCTGTTGACTCAAAGGGCTCCCAGATTTACAGCAGCAGGACATGTTACTGGGTGTGTAGCATGTATTCCTGCTGCTCCGGATTCACAACACGAGGGTAAATTAAGGACTGGATTCTTGTGCTCTCTCTTTCACAGCTGACAAGTGATCCCAGAAGGGTAGTGGCCCCTCATTTGAACTTGATAGCTTAGTGTACAGTGTCTTTTTAGTGTCCTGCTCCTGCAATACACTGAACACAGACCTGCCAAACAAGATCAGACGGAGCTTAAGTTTGAAGTGAAATTACTTAAAATATTATCTACATACTGCAAGAGCTCTGAAAGTGAACAATATTATACACTTTGCTTGCTAAAAATGGCTCCAGGATAGATTTACTGTGCAAGCTCCAATCCAAAGCAATTAAAGTGAAGAAAGATTTCCTCTAACTTAAGTGCCATGGATCATAGCCCTTCACCTCCATCTTTTCACATATCTTTACAGGAACAAGAAGTTAAAGATATACTTGCTACATCTTGCACAGACTGGAATTCAATTAACATTTTTCTGCAACAAAACTTAAGAGAAGCACTTCAGAGCTGCTGCTCACAACGCAGAAGCGACTGAACAAACGATATTCTCATTAGCGCTCTGCCTTTCCCTGCTGCGCAAGCCAAATCCTTGAACACTAAAAGCACCTCAGCATCAGCTGGGTTCACAGACATCCAGAGCAATTTTTCAAGCTCCCTGACTTTTATAGACCGGGGGGGAAGGGATTTGGTGTGCTTTAATCCGTTCTATTATATGAACTCAGAAATGGTTTTCACTCTCTGGCACTATAAATTAAGCTGGCTGCAGTTATTCTATTCCTGATTATGCTGAAAGTTACTGGCAATAATTTGATGCCTATATTTTCCTGTCTGTTTTTTTCTTCTTTTCCAAATTAACCTATGAATTTAGTTTCCCTGGTAGTAAGTAAATAATGCAATAAAACTGAAGATAGTAGCCAACACATTCACATCTTGATGCCTGAAATTGTGGATGAACAAGTAAAATCTTCTTTACTTTGTAGGTGAAATTTACTGTATTCAGTTCCCAGCTCTTTAGGCTGGAAGAACATGTTGTATGAGAAAATCACATTATTTTGCACTCCCCTTTTTTTTTTTTAATCTAGAAGACTAGCCACCTTTTCAATGTAAGTGAATTTACCTTTGCAAGTCTGTAGATAAATACTATCCCAACCATTTTAAAGACTGGAAAAACTTAGGTCAAGAATCATTTACAGAAAAGCTTCTTCCTTGTGCAATACAAGATTCTATTAAGTACAACTAAAGACAGAAAAGAGTCTGTTTTACTACTGTACTCATAAAAATATATGGAAGTAGGGAACAAATTCCATCTGCTTGGCTTCCCCTCCTTTCCTCTGACCACTGAGACAATTTTCTCCTAAACCTTGGTAACAAACAGAGAGAAAGTGAGGCCACACTGGTGAGGCGACTCCTCAAGTGCTGTGTCCAGTTCTGGGTCCCTCACCCCAAGAAAGACATTGAGGGGCTGGAGTGTGTTCAGAGAAGGGTAATGGAGCTGGGGAAAGGTCTAGAGATTCCTATAAGGAGTTGCTGAAGGAGCTGGGGGCGCTCAGCCTGGAGAAAAGAAGGCTCAGGAGTGACCTTATCATTCTACAACTACCTTAAAGGAGTCGTACCTGAAAGAAGCTGGGGCTCAGCCTCTCCTCCCAGGCGACAAGTGACAAGACAAGAGGACATGGCCTCAAGCTGTGTCATGGGAGGCTCAGGTTGGACACCAGGAAGAATTTCTTCACGGAAAGGGTGGTTAAGCATTGGAACAGGCTGCCCAGGGAGGTGATGGAGTCACCACCTGCTCCAGAGTTGTTCTAGAAATGACTGGACGTGGCACTTAGTGCTGTGGTTTAGTTGACATGCTGGTGTTCAGCCAAAGGTGGGACTGGATGATCTCGAAGGTCTTTTCCAACCTAAATGATTCTGTGATTCTGTGGGAGATGTACACAGACTCGGATTACCTCTGGATAAGTAAGGGGGCACACTGTACAGTTTAGAGTATAATACATCAGTTGCTTCTCTACAGAGTGACGGTGTTCTTGGAGTCTAACTGTGCCTCTAGTTCATGTGAATTAATAAATGTGTCTTTGATGGTTTATTTCAATACAAATTACTTGTCAGTGCAAGCACAGCAGAATCCAGCTCCAGGCTGGATACTCGGGACCTTAGCAAATACCAACTTCTAAAAGCTTCAGTAAAACCTACTTGGGATTCCATCAGACTCAAGTGCCCATGTCAGTTATTGTCAATTATTCTATCTATAAGGACACATCAGATACACAAAAGACACAATTCTGACAGCATGACTGCCCTAAAATGATAACTTTAGCATAACGCACTTGACAATGAAAAAGCAATAATAGCTATTTTAGGGACAAAAAAAATTACAATGGATCTGATGACTAAGTGTTCTGGTCCCCAGTGTAAAAGCAAAGTAGATCCCTGTTGTATTTAACTTGATTCCTTTGAATTAAACACTTCCATTAAAGTTTCCCACAGTAGCTTTAATATTTAATTATGTATTCCACCAAAGGAAAGAACAAAATCTTTGCAAAGGGTTGGTGTTTTTTTTTTTTTTCCTGAATGTGAAATATTTATCAGCATATCTCTTTGGACAAGTATTTTTATCCCCCAGGCAGGGAAAAAAACTTCCACGTTCAAATCGGTTTCAAAACATTTTATTTTACAGCTTGAAAGTTTTCTATACTTCAGCACCTCATGCCGTGACTTTGTTATTTCACTTGTTAATGAATGGTAATTAAATCTCTTTTGGCTGAAAAGGTTGGAGGGCTCCTGCTGTATTACAAAAACAATTTCTGAAAGTTACAAAAATGCCCAAGTGTCTAGAAATTAAAGCATAAAGTTTGCCATGTTTAGAGTCCAAGTTTTAATCGCTGGGAAGGATTTGTGTGGGAGAACAGCATGTCCCACTGAGTGTGCACAGTCCCCCCAGTCGAACAGACATAATTATGTCACTTTGTATCTACCAGAGTAAACACAATCGTGCTCTTAATAATGTACATTGTGGCCACAAACTTCCTTGATCTTGCTAACAACTGTAGCAAACACTGCATAAACCCTATTATACACTACTTTCACAGGGAAATGCTACATATGTACATCTAAGTAAAGACTTGTTAATTTTGCATTTGCTCAGCAGGGCTTGAAACATCAGCCTATTAATTTTTCTTCTTTTCTGTATTCTCATTTCTTTCAGGTGCTCTGAGTCAGAAGATAAATGGAGTGTGTGCTTACAACTGAGGTAGATAAAAGAGAAATAACTACTTATTAAGGCATTTTGTGGTGTTACAGTGCTAAATAGAGACACAATATTGAAGAAGAAATATCTCCACTATCCATTTATATCCGTGCAGGCTTCTGCTGGCATCAAATGGGCAGATTTGGTACACAGTTTTTAAAAAGAACTATGTTAATTCCAATATAAAATGTATAAAATAGAAATGCAATAGAAAATGCAATAGAAAATGGAATTCCAGTGTAAAAATGTGTTTTATTATATACAATATACAAAATTTTCCTGAAGGTGATACAGTGATTTCAGTAGATTCCGAATCTCTTTTAAAACTACAGTTTCTCAAACAAGAAACTGGGAATGGGAATGCAACTAGACGAGTGCATTCCTAGACTGCAATTTTGGGAATGGGTCTGCCCAAAGGAAAGCCCCCTACATCGAAGTGAGGTACTTCAGTCTTGAGGGGTGGTAATTTTGTCCTCATATCGATGCTGGATCGCTCCTTCTCCCTTTAAATAGAAACAAAGAAACAGAAAATTTCATTCTGCAGCCCAGAGATGTTCACAAACTAAGGAAATGTGTGTCCTCCAGAGTTTCTTTGATGCAACCACGTATCAAGAGATCATTTAAAAAGTGTTGATTAAAGCCTGTTAGGCTAAGCCTCCAAGACCAGGTGTCTGTTTGGATCTAATTACAAACTACTGATGGGGTTTGGAATTATTAAAAATTAGAAAGAAATGAGCTTTCTTTGTGCTAGTCCCCAAAATGGTCAGAGCACCTCATTAGAGCAAGTATGTACATGAGCTCCATAACATCAGATTTCTAATCACCATCCTGTTCTAGCTGGAATATGCCTGTTTTCAAACAAACAGCTACATTCATCAAAGGCACAATGGGGAGATTTTTTTTTCCTTTGTTGAATTTTAATGAATATATAGTGCTATCTGTCTTCATATTTTAACAAAGTTCCAGTGATAATTGCTCTGTTTGTGACATTTGCAGAAAACTAGCAGTGTGCTGTAGGTGCACTGACAGCCTCAGGGACTTGCTCCATCTGAGAATCCAGGAGGTCTTGAATTGGATGGCCTCAAGAGGAGGGAATGAGGGTTAGCTGGTTCCACTCTTACAAGGCTGGGGAGGCAAACACAGCACTACAAAGATGAAGGGCAATATTCCAAACTCACTGTGATATCCCTGGATGCTTCAGAGAGAGGTCCTGAGATACTTAAGATTAACCGAATGGAGCTTTATGAAGTTCTAGTTTATCATAACAGCAGAAGTCTCAAGGCTTTACAAAGAAGGTCAGTACCATTATTTTATTTCATAGTCACTGGGATTGAGACACAAATGTGAATGCAACTGCACTTTCACAAAATCTAGCCTTGTCACATGGGTATCTTTGCTCAGTCCCCAGTAAGGCAAAAGAAAACATTTCCTGGAATTATTACTTTTCTATTTGCCCCTAAATAACTGTCAGGATAGGAGGAAGTTCAGAGAAACCGTGTCAGATGTCTAGTTATGCATCCTTTTTCAAATTTGACCCATACAGAGGTAAGAGAATAGCCAAAAGATGGCACAGATGAACTTAACAATGAAAACCATTTATAACTGGTTTTGATTGTATCAATGTAGCACTAATGGATATGCCAGCTGACAGCACTAAAAACTAACATTCTGTATTTAGATGGCTCATCCCATCTCACTATTGGGTTTCCAAGTTTGGGGAGAGAAAATGATCCAGAATCCATGTTCATTCTTTCCTCATGCTCCCATGGAGACGACCAACAGATGTGCTCATCAGTACGGAAAACCTATGCAACTGAATACTATAATATATTATGCAGAATTAATGTGCAACCAGCCACGTGCAAAAGCTCCCAGTTACTACTGACATCCCTCAGTGCAGTTATCTACATATATAGGACTGCTGGATTAGGTCTCTGGAGTGGATTTAAGCTTCATATTTTCTCACAAATCCTTATCAAGATCAAAATGGGATCCTGGTGCTAGAAGCAACTAAGAAAATACTGATGCAGAAAGGGCTCAAGAAGCTGAAGTTAAAAATAGGAAGACATAGAAAAAGAATGGCTAAGACAACTGGGAAAAGCAACATTCAGAATCAGAGAGCTGAAAAAGAGGATTTGAAATTCACAACCAAAATCTTCAACATTGAATTTTCATTTTGAACATGAAACAAAGTTAAATTCCCGCTGTCACTATATTCCTTCAGCATCACATGCAAAGCTGCATTTATTCAGTACCAAGGTGCCAAATCACAACTCAAAGCTATCTTGTGCAAATCAATAAAAGCTTTAGATGATAACTTTGTGTAAGGTTATCTGAGAGTATTAATTCTCTTTCATACCAGGATAGTCAATAACGTTGCTAATGCTATTGTCCTGACGGGATCCTCTTTTTATTAGCAAAACCAGCTACATTTATTTCAGACATGATGTTAACATTAGCCAGCAAGATAGAGAATCAAGTCAGTGGTTTTCTGTCAGCTGTGATTTAGAGAAATCTGAGATTGTATGAATCAAATGGCCCAGGCTCTTTGGCCAGCATCCACACGGCAGGCACTGCCTGTGCAGCCCTGCCTGAGGCAGGAATGGTGGGGAATGGCTGTATGTCAGGGAAGAGGACTCCTTGGGGAAGAACCTGACTGCACAACAGGTTCTCTCTATTGCAGAAAGCCAACAATGTGTCTTGCACAATTGGCAGGTTGGAGAAGGAGGGCTGCACAAGGCTGTTTCCTTTGCCAATACAAAGCACAGCCTAGAGACAGCAGAAGCTGCAGTTATCCAGGACTGATATGCCCAGCTAGGCCTCTGAGTCCTTCAAAGCAGGACGCAGCCCAACAGGCTTGACTGGGGTACAAAGCAATGAGGGGCAGAGGACAGCAATGCCCAGCACCACCTCTTGGCTGCCACAAGACAACAGAAGTGCAAGCCAGGGCTGGCAGCACAGTGCTGGTGCCTTCTGAGGCTGTGGTGGGGGCCATGAGACGATGCCACCCCACAGAAGCACCACTAACAGTATCTGAATGTGCTCCCGAAACACAGATGTCACAGACACCAGTGCTCATCAGACTACAGACATGCTTGCCCAAAAGAACAACCTGACAAGCCGCCCCAGTGGCAGATATCTATCTTGAACCTATAAACAGTGTATCCAGCACTAAATGACTTGCAGTATGAAATTCCTCTCAGTGTATAACATGCCCCAGTTCAGCCACCATCAACTCGCACACTATTTTTGGTTTTACTTTAAAGCAATTATGTCCTTAACAAGTGGAGTTTTTATGACAGGAATTAATTCTAGGTGAGCTATAACAACAAAATGGAGGTGAATTTCTCCTCATCTGATGAACAGAAAGAGACATGATGCCAGAGTCCAAAAGGAAACATCAAATCTACTGTGAAGGAGACATTTAGCTGCTGGAAATGGATTATCAGGCATTATGGTAGCCTCACATATTGATTCTAAAGCTCCAGAAAGGCCATTAGCACTGCACAATTGTTGCTAATTCCAAACATTAAGGTAACATTAAGCAATTTGCAGATGGACAAAAGTCACTGTTTATCACTGATTATTTTGCTAATTTAGTCATCAAATAGTTTGCTGTCTGAAACAGGATTAAGGAAGAAATGATAGAGGCAACTTTGAATTATATTCAACTGTAGAGAACCATTGGCTTTAGTGTGTGAGGAAGGCACAAGCTGAGGATGGAAATGAGTGGAAAGACACAAAAGGCTTTCTGTAGCTTGGTAACAGATCATATCATCTGACTGCAGAAATCTAAGAAATTTCTCTTTAAAAGTAAAGTCCACCCTCAGCACCCTCAGCAAGTTTTCAGATCGCAACAAGCTGAATGGTGCAGTTGACTCACCTGAGGGATGGGATGCCATCCAGAGGGACCTGCTCAAGAACTGGCCCATGGGAATCTCATGAGGTTCCACAAGACCAAGTGCCGGGTGCTGCACCTGAGTCAGGGCAATCCCTGGCATCAATCCAGGCTGGGAGATGAACAGATGGAGAGCAGCCCTGCCCAGAAGGACTTTGGGGTGCTGGTGGGTGAGAGGCTGGACATGAGCCAGCCATGTGCACTCATAGCCCAGAAATCCTGGTGCAATAGGACAAGGGATAAGGGTTTTTAACTAAAGGAGGGTAGGTTTAGACTAGACATAAGAAGGAAATTTTCTGTTATGAGGGTGATGAAACACTGGCCCAAGTTGCCCAGAGAGGTGGGAGGTGCCTCATCCCTGGAAACATTCAAGGTCAGGTGAATGGGGCTCTGAGCAACCTCATCTGGCTGAAGACATCCCTGCCCATTGCAGGAGGGTTGGACTAGATGGCCTTTAAAGGTCCTCTCCAACCCAAACTGTTCTATAATTCTATGCTTTGATGTCAGAGACCAGACACTAATCTGTGTTCTCTGGGCACCATCTCACTGGTATGAATAATTTAATGGGACTGTAGAACATGTTCAGCAACATCTCTGATGGATGTTCTTGTTCTGGCCATAGATCATGGTAAATTCAGACCAGACTGAAGTAACATGGAGGATAACATTCAGGAAAATTAGGCAATGAAACTGTACCACCTCAGTCAAATTTGGCCACATTCTGATCAAAAATTCTAAAACAAAAATCCAGCTTATGCAGAAAGTTGTGTAGACGAAACTGTTATTTTCCCATACTTCTTCTGTTGCTCCTTGCGTTTCTGAGCCAGATATTTCTTTTTCACTTCCAGAAGCTCATTGTTAAGTCTTTCAATTTCATGTTTGTATTCTTTGCTCTGTGTTTCACACATGTTCAGTTCTGAGGACAAAACCTAATAAACAAAACACAAACAGCAGAAACGGGAGATGTTGATTCACTTACACATAAGTGAGTTCTTTTACAGGCACTTTCTCCTTTTATATTTGATGATGTAAGACATGATCTTTTTCCACCATGATGTTTCATTTGATCTCACTTCTGTTCACATAAAAACAACTTACAAAATCAAGATTATGCCATTTAACCATAATACAACATGTAAAATACACTCCCAAGCTTTATGGGAATGACATTAATATATACATTAGCTCTTAATTTCTGGGACACAAAGCTGGGTAAAAATCCAAAATTAAGGTCTTAATAAATCAGGGAATTATTTGATAATAATGCAGTTTATTCAGAGGGATCCACTGCTAATTGGAGTAATTCAATCCACCTAGGCAAAGTAGTACTAGGCACTATAAATATGAATACAAAGCCACTTTCATGTGAATCAGTAAAATTTTAAACAAGGAAGAGCATGCATAGTGCACGCTCTTTCTTTCAAAAGGATAACAGCTTGACCTGGCACCCCAAAATGGCACGCACGCCATCATGCTACAGCATGCTGTGCCTGAAATACAAAGTAGCAATTGACTGCATTAAGGACAAATAAGGACCGTATGGAAAACTTCAAATCACGTTCAGTTTAGCTAAACTTTGGCTTCTATTTTACATTTTCTACATTGTTTTTCTTCTCCATGGAAAGCTAAGATTTGCATAACAGCCTCTTTGTTTCCTAAGGGCCCATCTGCTCCTGCATTTTTTTCCTCATGGTTAGTATAGACGTGATTATGATGCAGTGAACAGGAGATGATGACTTCAACAGAGAGAGGAGCTGCAGAAGTAGATGAACTCCTGGGGAGACTGATCTCTCATGCAGGCAAGAATAAGAGAAGATCAGCTTATTCGTAGAATATCATAGAATTCTATCAAAGAATCACTTTCTAATATTATGCTTTTAAAATTTTCTACAAGATTCCTTCGGAAGCAGGAACTCCTCCCTTTGACTGACAAGGGGTTAGAACAGGTTCCTCCTGTCATCTCCACAAAATTTGCAAATCTAAATATACGCATACACGTGGCAAGAGAAATAACAGTAACTTAAGACTGGATTCTCAATATATTCCCACTACTTTGTTAAAACGAAAACCAAATGGCTTTGATTTGCTTCTTAAAGATATTAACAGTTTAAGATAAAGGGGAGGAGAATAAGCTGAATGAAAAGCTGGCAGTATCCCAGAATGCCCATGCAAAAAACATATTTACAGCATTGCGCTGCACACTCATACTGTAACAAGACCTTTCCTCTGTTTTAATGAAACAAAGTAGCATCATGTGCAAAAAAAGTTCATTTGCTGCTCTTGGTTGTCCCTTGAGGAGATGCAGTGTTAACCTTGCTCTCCTGGTCTAACACACCAGGGCAGGCACACTGTTCACTGCAGATCTCCCTGCAGCCGCAGTGCCCAGGGCCCCGGTGCAGCCCCTCCCCCAGGGACGGTGGGCACCTCTTACTTTGATCTGCTTCGTCTTCTCCCGGAGAACGTTCCGGAACTGCTGCAACTGTTCCGTGGCTTCGGGCCCAGGCTGCCGGGCCAACACGTGCCTCAGTTCCACATACAGCTTCTCCTTTTCCTAAGGAAAAGACAAGAGGAAGAGCTCTTATTAAACTGCTACGGCAGCAGCACAGCCTGCGAGGAAATCCACCTCACTGAAAATTGCAACTCAGTCAGGAAGGTATTTGGAGAAACAAATCTGCCTGTGTGTCGGGCTTTCCTCACTAGCCATAAGGTATTTAAAGCTGTTGTGATAGCAATGGGAGAGCTCATTAAGAGAAACATCCAGCTACTTCAAACCACGAATGAAATGCTCTTAAACACCATCACCAGTGAGCACGCTCTACCTCAGCACTTACTGGAAGAGTATCCAGGGCTGGGAAATTAATCACTAGAAACTGTGCTTATTGCAATCTTTCTTCTTATAAGTCACATTGCCTTACATTAAGGATCACAGCTTCACCCAACAGGATGTGAGCTGGCTGTAGAAATGTCAGCAAAGGACTGTACAAAAGAGTAACTTCTTCCAAAGAAAATCCTGCAAAGCACATGTACACACATACAGAGATTTATATATATATATAACCTTTCAGTTTAACTGCAGGGGCTCGGGGAGAGGGAAAGAATTTATAAACAGCAACAATTATGACTAGCACAATTACCAAGTAATTTCTCTTTGTCATATGTCTCGTCTTCCTTTATGTTACAACAGTAATACTTGTGGGAGTTGGATATTGCCATGCCTGAAAAGAAACTGCACCATGGACCCACTTACAGCTTTCTGTACTGGAATGCTGCTTTCAGCTGTGTTTTCACAGTGCACTTGTTTTCAGTCTGAGGAACAAAGCTCTGAAAAAAGCCACCTTCATAGTTTTGCACATTACAATAGTTTAAGTATCTACCTGAAAAACTAAGATCATGAAATAATATTATTTAGTAAGATCACATCCTTTTCTGGTACATGGAAAACTGGAATTAAAAAGGAGACTAGCAGACAAAAGATTTAACTGAGGAAGACAAAAATGCCAAGAAGGAGGTAGGATAGGTGATTATTTACACTGGATTTGACAAAAATGCTTTTAGCTGTCTTTTTTATAAGCTCTCTCTACAACTCTTACCACAGAATTCTTCTTTTGATGTGGGAAATGGTGCCATCACATCATTTTGAATGGCTACATTTGATGTTGCTCAGTGGTTGAGCCAGAGTTTTCAGACATGGTTTGCTATTTTGAAGATGTAAAATTTTAGGTGTTCAGTCTTCAAGAGCATAAGGCATCTGGAGTTTTTAGACCTCATCATTTTCTGAAAACTATGCACCACAATTGTCACAAGTTGGGACCCCAAAATGGAATCACTTCAAATCATGCATTACTTTTGCAAGCATTGTCCTTAAACTCTGCAGATTACTGAGGAAGAGTTCCTTATAAATGAAATTTTTCTCAGTTTATCTCTGGAAAAATCAAAACCTCCTGAGGCTCGGACTGAGATTTGCATATTGGCAAAAACTAAATCGATAATTCTTTCTGAGTAGAGAGTTATTATGCCACTTCATAGTGGTATTTCCACTACCAGCTTTTCTTTCTGAGGAAGTAAGATTTTACTGCAAGGTAAAAACAAAAGAAAAAGAAAAATCCACCTTGTCAAAATCTGGCCAGTCAATATCAACATTTCAACCCTGAATGAATCATATATCTGTATTTTGGAATAGTGTAATGGTAATTTGGATGAATATGGGGCAATTGATGTATTGAAGGTCTTAAGTGCAATTGTTTTCCAATTTTTTTCTCTCCCTACCCTCTACAATGGCCAACCAAGCTCTTCAAACACCGTGCAATGGTGTGTATAATAACCTCATTTAGAGACAAAGCATGCAATTCTTTTATAAGGAGAATCTATTTTATGCAGCAGAGACTCATTAGGTGTCCAATGTATATTGTATCCATAATCCAACAGAGGCAGAACCAGATGTCGTATAATGCCTATCCTGTCCTTCCTTGCTAAGCACTGTCCATCTCTTTTGCATCTAGTCAATTAATTTGTCACTGGGTTAGAAGCACTGTATGTCAGCAAAACATTAAAAGAAAACCCTGGATACTTCTTTCCTCCTCAGCATAAGCTTGTATTCACGGGTTGGCATTTCTATAGTTTCTGAAATTTTACCTCTGGATACAAAAAAAAAAAAAAAAAAATTAAATTAAAAGAAATCAATTAATTTCAATTAACTTCAAAACAGCAGCCGCAAGAGTAAATCCATGTGAGTCACAAGGTGCCTGTGCAGGTACTTCCATCTCTACACATAAGAAATCAGAAATGACCAAGAAAAAAATATCAGCACAAATCCATAAAGAAAAACTTTGTTTTCTGGAATAGATTAAGTCAATCCATCATGACTGCATTTCTTTGGCTTGTCCCAAACTGCCTCCCCTCACATTTCTCTCCATCCTCACAATAGGCTGCCATCACAACACACATCTGGCCACCGTTCTGAGGTTTTGAGATCAAGGAACTTAAGAGTCACAAACACACTGCGAGGCACAACTCTTCTTGAGGTGAAGGAAGATCCATCAAATCTCTGTAAATCCACGCTGTTAAACCTTCACTGCTAAGAGTAATGTACCTGTGTTCAGATCAGGTCTAGGCCAGTGACAAAGCTTTTTACAGGATCCTTCCACCGTGAAATTCCCGTGGAATTCAGCAGATGTTTGACTGTAGGACTGAGCCCGTAACATCAACAAGCTTCACTGGTTTATGACATAAACTAAGCCAAGATGATGGTGGAGAGATGATGGCACATTAATTTTGTGTATGTAGGGCACGCTGGGACACTCAGGCTGAGGATTACAGTTAAATTTCAGGCATTCCACAGAGAATTTCAGCACCTCTGTGAATACCTGCTGTAAAAATTCTGCAAATAAAATTGCACATTATTTTTAGAACAGCCCTTCCTGTCTTAGATTTGTTCCCCAGGGGATCTCCAAGGAGCTCATAGATCTGTCTCTAGGCCCAGCCATGACAGTAATTTTCTTCATCCCTTAGTCTCTCACCCATTAATTTGGAGAGAGAGGGTGGGGAAGTAAGTGGTGCTTTCCCCTAAATTTACTAGGTGCTGTCTCAGCCATATTCTGTAGTTATCCTAGCCTGCTTGCTCTACAGCAAATAGAGCAAAAAATATTTTCTTCTGCAGAAGACTGGCTAGCAGTTGGCAAATTTCAGTTGATTCTCCAGGATTAGATGGTCACAAGTCAGCTCCATCTACAGCAAGAAGAATCACTTTTTCCAGCAAAATCCTACTTCAGAAGAAGCTATTGCTGCTGACCAGCACAGCCCCATTTGCTTTTTCATGTCAGAAGGACCATCAGTTGCATCACACACATTCCCAAAGTGACAGCAAGGCATTCACAGCCTTGACAGGGAGTGGGAAGCATTCACCAGTCCCAGGCTGGAATAGAGCAATGCACCTGGTATTAGCTCTAAAGCTGTGACCCAGTTTTGTGTCATCCTGTCCCTCACCATGACACCAGGAAATGGCACATCTTGTTAGTTAGCCCAGAGTTTTATTCTGAACCAGAAACGATGGATGACCATATATTTAATGAAGATGTATTCACAGCAGAAATACGCCCTGAAGTCCCGGCTTCCTCATTTTTATCAGCTTGTCTTTCCAAATAGATAATTCAACAAATCTACCCGGCATAGCAGCACCCCAAGAGCCTTCTCCACCAGACCCACAAAAATCCTATTATGCACCAAAAGCCTCCTATCACACGAATCAGCAAAAAAAAAAAACCACTAAAAAAATCCAAAAGCCTTTGCATCAGTGTAAATTTAATTTATGTCAGTTCCTGTATCCAGCAACCGAGCTAAAGAAAAAACTTAACAAGATAAAATGCAGCGCAAAAGTGTGCAATGTAATGTGTGGCAGTAGCCCTCAAAACATTCAACCTAGACAAAAATCCTTATTTTAATTAGTAAGGTGTAGAAAGCAATATAGCAACCATGCAAGCACTCTACAGTTCCTCGTGGCTTTGGTGGGGATAACAAGTCAGTCAACGTGCCACAGGGGGTTTCTTGTTTATTGGCACTATAACCAAAATGTCAGTGCTGTGCTGAACTCCAGAGGCATTTTGTTTACGATGCCATGCAGCAGCAGAGCATCCTTAAGGGTTGTGATTCCTCTTCATAAGTGTTAAACAGGACACGGAAATCTGGATTAAATACATACACAGGCATACACTTCTAGTCATAGTCATTTTAGCTCTATAAGCCCTACATTTATTTGTTGTTGTGCATACCTAGCAGTAGCTGTTGGCTCAGGACATCTATCTTTAAAAGTTTTATGAGGTAAAGAAAAAAAATTAGCATACGGTGACCTTCTCAAATTTTATAATAACAGAAGAAAGTTGCCTCCAGCACTATAAGAAATGTGCAGTATAAACTTTCTCTGTAAACACTTTCCAAAAGCTCCTGCTCTTTCTTGCCTATTCCACATCCATCAGCAAACACCCTTGCAAGGATGCAGTCCCCTAGAAGAGCTCCTGTTTTCATCATCACCTAGACACTTCTTTAACTGTCCAGTATGAGGTTTTTAATGGGGTAAATTAATTATGTTTGAAAGAGGACACCGAGGCCCTTTCACAGCGTGGCAACACTAACACTGTGTTAGATGTTTTGAGTTTTCCTGTGAAAACCACCAGCTTGAAGGAAAGGCTGGGATAATCCCATCTTTGGTGAAATCTGCACCTCTCAAACCTGTCTTGTAACTTATTTCTCCAGTTGATAATAATGCTTCTCAAGAGCAAATCTGTTTCCTTTGGCACAGAGCAAACTGCACCAACTGACTGGCATTTTCAAAACAGCTTAATGAGAGAGGAAAAAACCACCTTGGAGCACCCTGTAAGGTCTTCACCCTTGACTGTTTTCTGCAACAGCAAGAGCTGAATGCTGTAGTATCACCATTTTCAGGGAACAACAAAGTATGAACATTTCCACTAGGAGTGCAACTTCAACTTATTTTTATTATTATTGCTAGGAACTGTTACTATTGGATCTTTCCTAATAGGGGTGTAGGAAAACAATTTTTTTTCCAATGAACAAACAAATAACTTACATATACTTCTCTCCTTTCAACTTCTGAACTCTGAGACATAAGGTTAACAATCTATCCAAAGAAAATGGCATGGATGTGTCTTGCTGAAATAACAGCTGCAGTTCCCTTTTTACTATTGACATTACACAAGAGTTTATAAAATCATTAATTAGAGTAGCTCATTTAATCATACTGTTTCTACTTTACATTGCAGAAGATTATCAATTAATTATCTCCTGTTCTATATGTGTGAGCAGAAACACACACACATACACACATGAAAGTAAGCTGTTCCTTGAAGGTGAGAATTACCCCTGACAAGACATGGATTGATGTAAATATTCCAACTATTTTCACAGTGCCTCAGCTTGACAGTTGGGTTGAAGAGAGATCTAAACAAACCTGTGTTTCGCATTCTAGTAGCAGTTTGTCTTAAAGCGACCTGGAGGAGATCAGAGGTTGATACAAATTTTATCAACAAGGTTTCTAAATATTTTAAGTGACTAAGTCTACAAAGGAAATGATGGGAAACCTTTTACTGTATAATAATTACTTTATACAGGGTTCCAAGCAAAAAAAAAAAAATTTAAGTCTCTTCTTCAGATCTAGACTATTTGACTTAAAACCTTAAAACCTTTGTATTTTAATGTAAGTGTAACAGCATGTATTCAGCTATTCAATAGCCATTTAGATTTTTAAAATTTTAGATGAATCAAAGGAGAATTATCATAGCTGTGTTGATAATGATTAGCTGTTCCTGCAGGTGACACCTTGGGATGAGGATTCCCAGTAGACCCAGCTTCTGTTCTCACTTCAGACTGATCTGACAGATGACCTTGAAGGGTCAGAGAGATTGCAGAGCTCCTTCTAGAAATACCTGTTTTAAAGTTAGGCACCTACATCTCTTTAATCACCTGCTTGACTTAGATCTTTAGATTTCCCTGAAAGATGAGAGCACTTTGCTTCAAGTCCTTTGGTTTTCTGCAATTGCTACCTCTGAACACCTGTCTCAAAGTCAAGCCACCACTTAAATCTACAATACCAGTCTAACAAGGCAGTAAAGCCTACATACATCTTTTTGACAGGACAGCAGAGTTCCCCTGCATACGTCAAGTACCTCAGGGAAGAAAGACTAATCTCTAGTTACACTTTGGAACCTATTAAGAAATAACAGTACATCTAAGAAACACACACAGCAATTCTGAAATCATGAATGTTTTAATGCATGGCTTCGTTCAGACTCACTGTAATTAGAGCTGAGCCTCTGCCATTCTTCGAGGAGTTCTGTTTCAGCTCTCCTTGCCTGTTTCTTAAAATTCAAAGAAACAGAAACAGGACTAAAGGAAGGGGAAAGACAGTGAACCCTAATGTCCATGCAAGGACAACTGCTGTGCCCAAGTGTCTCATCCCCTGTTTAAGATTACAGCTGTATCTAGTTAGGCATGAGAAGCCTTGAGCTCTGGGCCTCCAAGATGTGCAGCAACTGGCTGACTGATGCACCCTACTTGGCAGAGACTCTCCCTGCTGAGGCGCGTGGCTCCTGTGCACTCAGCAGCACACTTCTGTGTGCCTCAGGAGAAGAGTGGAGAAATGGGGTTCTTTCTACACCTGTTTGTGTCCTCCTGTGTCCCATTTTAAACCAAAAAAAAACCCAACTAGCCACAGTGACTCTGCCTGCCTTCCTCTAACAGCTGCAAAACAGCCTTAGCTGCAGCATCTTTCTGCACATGTTCTCTCAACAACAGCACCATTCACAGTACAAATGAAAATATGAGAACTGGAATAGAACAAATCTAGTCTGTCCCTGTGGAATGACTTTTTTTTTGTGGGGTTTTGCTGTTGTTGCAACTGTCATACAAGATAATAATCCATCACTGAATGGGATGCTGTAGATTGTCCATATCTTGCTGCCGAGGGAAGAGCAGAACACCCCTTGTCTTAACATAAGAACACCTGCCAAAGGGTGAATACTGAAGACGTACATCTGGCTCTGGACCACCCTACAGAATATGGGCTTGTGAATGTCTTGCTACACTGCTGCTGCACTCCTCCAGTATTTCAGCTTCTCCAGCAGATTCTGGACAGTCAGTATCGGATTGCTACAGCACTGCAAAGTCTGTGTGCTGCAATGTATTCAGTCAGCACAGCAAGTCATTTATTTTCCCTTAACAAGATAACTGGTTGATTAATATACTTTACCCTGGGGTGCACAGCAGATTTATTTCCTTCTCAGATACATGCTGAACACAGGAATGAGTAGTAAACAAGTTTGTTTTCAGTTATTTGTCATTTACTGGAACAATTCCTGATCTTTTTATCCAAGCTTTATTCCAGCAAACTAATTTTGAAGCTAAGGATAATTCTGACTAAGAACTTTAGGATTGGATCATTTTACAAAGTATTTTCAGTCTAATGATACAAGGTATCCATGCTCAGGATTCTGGGTTCAAACCAAACATAATGCATTTGAATAAAACACTTTGGTGATCACTGTTTCTGTTTTGCTGATGCAGATTACAGATGACAGTGCTGTATCTTAGGTTCTTATATGGCATCCTTGTTTCAGTATCCGAATGGTATTAAATCCTTATTCTACACATGCTGAAGAACTGCTTCCAGCCAGGCCAGTGACCCTCTTCTCATTCTACAAGAGTTCTGGACACAAAGAGTTATTACATGAATTGCCAAAGTTCACTAAAACTCCTTGTAGACACGCAGGAATGAAACTCAGTCTCCCAATCCCTCAGGATCACCATGCTGGTGCCTGTGCCAATGCACCTGCTCCTTGCTTTTCAGAAATACCAGACCTGGACTACAGCAGCAGGTTAGAAGTGTGGGAGAAAACTCACAATAAGCCACAGGGTACTTGAACACAACAATCCCTTCAGGTATGCTAAACTTTGTGGATTAAACAGGTTAAGCATTCATGTATATTTGCCACCTATAAACTCAAACTTTATTCTGCCTGCAAGTTCCTCAGCTTTGTAAATGACATCTGAATATTTCTGACCAAAACATCATTAGATGAGCTAAAAATGGTGCAGATCCCCAGAAGTTATTTTCTCAAATAAACTTGCACCTTGCTTCTGTCCAAAACTATTTATCATGGGAAAGATGTTTTGTTTATAAGGGCAGTGTAGTTCCACAAAGATTCAGTAAAAATTATCTCTTCCACTAAGAAAACTGTTCACCAAAAGTATTTTGTTTGATCACTAGGTAATCTGCTTTGCTTCCCATTTCTCAGTGCCAGAAATATTTGCATTATTTTTATCGGAAAATTATTTGCTCACCCTAAAGAGCAGCCAATTATCTTCACCTGGTGACAAAGTGATCAGCACACTTCCTACCCATTTTTTCAAAACCCTGTTTAAACAAACATACCAAAAAAAAAAAAGGCTATTTTTCTGGGAAGGCTTTATTCTCTTCCATTTGAATTGCAACATATGTGGGAGGAGGGAAAGAATCTAAATGTCAGTGTGTTTTTAAGAGCAGTTTATTATGCTGTAAATTTCTATAGCATAGAACATCTTCTAATTCTAGATGGACTGAGATTAGAAGGCCTAAAATAAACTAATGCGCCAAGAAATGTATTGGAAATACGCAGAAATAGAAGTCAGCTCCTTTCTGAGGAGAGCTAGGGCAAGAACTGAATATCCCTCAGATATCTATTGAATTATTAAAGCTTACACAAAACTTTCAGGTAGATATGTAGACCCTCAAGAGACCTTCACATAGGTGACTCATACCTTTCATGTTTTTGAGATATGATTCCTTACTAGATCATCACAGGATTGCATATGAGCTCTGGTAAATTGCACCAAGATTTAACACAATTATCCTACAACTGGCTCAGGGTGAGTGGTTCTACCCTGCTCACAGAACCCTACTGGCTACATAATCAATTTTTTAAAAATTAAATAATTAAATTAATTGGGAAAAAAATTATAGGTGTCAGAACAAAAGACGCTAGAGATATTCTAATTGCATGAAAAAATCATCATGACAGGCATAGAATCACTGGAAGACATTAATCCTTCAATTTAAAACCAATACTAAAATACAAAACATCTCCACTTAGAGTCAAAGCTAAAATCCTCACTCAAAGTCCTAGTTTAGCAATGAACCTTTCAAACACAACAAAAGGAAAATAAAAGAATGGTACAAGAAGGAAAGAATCTAAGAGTAGTCCTAAAGGATGACCTGATGCATTAGGTACCTCCATATGTCACTTCATACTGCATTGGAGATTCCAGTTCAAATAAGTTTCAAGGTATTGGACTGAAATTACTTTGATGGCACTAATTCAGTAGACTGTTCTGCATCATAATATTGAGCTCGTAATGAGATATTTTTTTATCCATCACAAGTTAGAACTGGGTTGCAGCCAGAGTTCATGGGCACACATTATTTTTCCATTTGCAAAAAGAACAGAGCTTGTCTTTGGAGTCTAAATCAAGACAATTCTTACAGTGTGCCTTTGACACATCAGCCTAATTCTGCATGACACTGTGGAAGTAAACTTTTTCTTTAGGATTCATATCCAGCTGAAAGCCAAAAAGTAAATCTTAGGCCTGAGTCCTTACAGTATTTCTCATTTCTATATTTCAATACGAATCCCTTGAAATTCTGGTCACCAACTTAGAACTGGAGTCATAACCTCAAATCCCACACTCCACCAGGTATTGTTTTCTCTCTCTTGTTTCCTTAAGGTAGATAGCAACACTTAAGTTTTTCATAAGGACAGGAGAGCATTTTTCTGCCTTTTTTTTCCCCACACATCAGGAACCATTTGATCAATGGTCAGCAGTTTTGGCAGCTTAGCTTTCTCAGCTAGAATCTCAGAACTTCAGGGTGGAAGTAAATCTCACGGATCATATGGTCCAACCTTTCTTTCATTCCCATTTGCTTATATTGGCAACCAATATCTATCTATGAGAGCAAACAGTAAATTTGTTGTCCCTTTAACGGGACCACTCGTGCAAGGGCTTTGGGATTAGGTCTTAAATTGGCACCTTTTAAATCTTTGAATCATAGAATACAAGGTTGTAAGTGGACCTCAAGGATCATCTGGTCCAGCCTTTCTCAGCAAAAGCACCATCTAGACAAGATGGCCCAGAATCCTGCCCAGATGGATCTTAAAAGTGTCCAGCATTAGGAAATGCACCATTTCCCTGGGGAGATTATTGCCATGGCTTCCAATTGTTGTTAACGACCTTCCTCTTGTGTCCAATCAGAATTCCACAGGAGTAACCTGTACCTATTACCCCTGTCTTTGCCATGTGATTCCTTGTAAAAAGAAAATCTCCATCTTCTTTTTAACCGCCTTTTAAATACTGGAACATGGTTATAAGGTTTCCCCTGAGCTTTGTTTTCTCAAAGCGAAACAAATCCAGTAGTCTCAGACCTTCTTCCTATGGCAAGCTTCCCAATCCTTTGATCATCTTTGTGGCCTTTTTTTGGACCCACTCCAGTCTGTCCACATCTTTTTTATATAGCAGTGACCAAAACTGAACACAGTCTTCCATGTGTGGCCTGACAGGTGCTGAGTAGAGTGGAATAACCTCTGCTAGTGATGCCCTTGTTGACGTAACCCAGCACCCTGCTGCCTTTCTTTGCTGCAGCAGCAAAATGTTCATTCATATTGAGCTTGTTGTCCACCAGGACCCCCAGGTCCCTTTCCAGAGAGCTGCTCCCTAACCAGGTAGACCCCAGACTGTCCTGCACTCCTGGATTGAATTTCCCAGCTGTAAGACCTTACACTTGTCCTCGTTGAACCTTACTCTTTTAAAGCATTGTTGCTATTTCGCTTCTCCCATCTAACAGTGGGGCAATATTTTCCTTCTGTTTCTGCTTGTTGTTTACATACCTAAAGAGCTCTTTCTTGTGGTTTTTGACAACTCTGGCCAATTTCAGTTCAGTTAGTGGTGCAATTCCTTTGTGCTGATATGTTTATGCCAGCTACTGCTTATGCAATTAGATGCAATTTTACTGGCAGAAAAGTCTTCTGCCATTCAAGACCCAGTATAAGCTAAATCAGAAAAGTGACTTTTTTGCTGGTAGAAATGGGGCTTTTAAGTGTAGAAAAGGTCTAGAGCTCAATATACTCACCCCTTTAATTGAGGGCTGAGAGAACTGCTAGCTTGAGCTGCAAGATAGGGCATTAATCCGGTGCTTCCAGAGGAAGTCAAATCCTCCAGGAAACAGAGATAGAAAAGCACCAAGTCCTACTACACTATAAAAAGCTAAAAAGAAAATTTCCCTTTTCATTTTTGGATGGAAAAATCCCTTCAAAAGGCTGACTTCATATATAAATGATAAAGGAGCAGTAAAGAAAGGATTGCATTTTGGCAGTGAATTTTGCAGTTCACCTGTAAGTTTCAGTGCATACAAAGCAGTCTCCCAAACTACCTCTGCTGAAATCTCTCTAAAGACAAGATGACAGAGGAACAATAATGGGCAGGTCAAAAGAGACTTTTAGGGATTCTACAGTCATTAGTTTCCTGAAGTGAACTGCAGTTATTTTTTATAAAAATAGACAATTCTGCCAAAAAATCCCCATCTCGGACTCTCCACCCTACATGTAACAGGCAAGTAGGTTATACTATCAAATCCAAGTAGAATCTACACTGGGCACCAAAAAGAAATAAATGCCAAATTTGAGAGGGCAAAATAAATCTCAGCCATTTTGAAGATGTAAAGATAATATCTAAGATAAAACTCATCTGGGCCTTAAGAATACCAAAATAAAGGTAGGGGATAGGAGAGTATTCTCTTATTTTTCTAGCAGGTTGTCTGACGAGGAAATCTCTTACTCAGCATTTGAGCACACATTTCTCTTATGTGGAAGCTACTTGAGCACTGTGAGAGGAGTGAAGAACTTAGCAGAAGCATCCCTCATGAGATTCCCAAGCTAGGGAAAGAAATGATTTTCAGAAGGACTAGGCTTCCATAAACTGGGCTGAAAAAAACCCCACAAGATTAAAAAGAAAAGTATTTTATATAATAAATGAGGAAAAAAATGCATAACAAATACAGGGAAGAAAATCCCCAAGCTCCTTCATTTCTTGAGAGAAAACTTTGATTTAAAAAGCTGCCAACCTGCATAAACCCACACGGTAACACACTGTTCTAAAGCAGATTTCTTTATGAAACTATAGTACCAGCTCTGAGAAATAAAGATGGTTATGTATATGTTCAGACACTATAGCAACGAGCACCTCAAATCGGATAGAACAGCTCTACTACCAAGTTAGCACAAATAAAATAAAACATCTGCCTATTTTGAGTGTTTCGCTACTGAATTGAGTCATATCTCTAATATATTCAGTCACACACCACTATAAGAATGGAAATGATTTTATTCCCTTTTTACTTGACGTGAGGCATGCAAAAGCTAAGTAGCCTGCCCAAGGTCACAGAGAAAGTCTCTTGCTCTCCCCTCCCTGTATCTCATGATACCTGAAATGGAACTGTGCTGGAGACAGCAGCATCCCTTCTATTCCTCCTACTCTCTGTCACTGGGACAGTCAGTTCTCTGGAGGGATTGAACCTTAGCTCAAAACTTGGCTTAGTGCAAGGACATGTGGGTGCTGTCGGGCTGTAATCTCTGAGTCAGATACATGAGCTAATCATGCCTTTTGCCCTTGCACTCTTTGAACTATGAGCTCAAGACACAGTCAGCACAGCATCACATCCTGGCTGCCCAGTCCTGGGCTTTGATTGCTTACAACTTAAAACAATAGCGATTAAAAATACATATGTACAGAAAAACAATGCTTTCACTACTACATGCAAGGCTTAAATAAGACATTTGCCTTTGCCTCCCTGAACAAATAATCTAGGTTGCACTTTCTTCTACATTTATGAACAATCTTATGAGATGACTGACAAAAGAGGTAACTGACATATAATGTGAATGTTTATGCTGTTATCCATTCCAAGACATGCAGCTGAATAAAATTCTGCTCAGTCAGACATAAAATCAAATTAGAGGAGTTCGCTCTGAAGAGAAAGAACTAAATTTGAAACAAATAAAGCAGTGCATAATTCACTTTTAATGGGATAAGTTCCTAAAACCACACTAATCATAATCCTAACAAGGTAATACTTTCCTCTGCGAGTTTACCACATCACTGCTCAGTACACAGCAGAGCAGTAGAGCTTCAGTCACGTGAAGGATTTGCCCCGCATGCAAAGTGAGCAACTGTATTTTTGCAGTCAGGATTTGCAGAGCACTCCTGTTTATTAATAATTATTCCTTATGGCCTTACAACATGTGTCATTAATCTCACACATGTTCACAAAGACCTTCACCCATCAGTGAGATCTCCTGGATAATACACAACGTATTTCTCCACAAAGCCCTGCAATATTACTCAACAGTTTAGGAAAGAACCCAAAAAATGCTCTATCTTGAATGCACAAATTCAGAAGGAAGGTAATGACTCAGACAGGAAAACTGGCTATCCCTGAAGTAACATTTCCTATGTTTAGAAAAAATGCCATTGGATTTTTATTGACCATAACTACTCAAGACCTTGGGTTTGGATCTGATTTTTAAGACAGCATTTTTCATCAGCACAGCAGCTCGCAACTGTGAGAATGCCTGAATTAAAAGAGAAAGTATGACCACCTGCTTTGCAGCTACCCTTCAAAGTAGCATTTCAGGATGTCCATGCTCATTTGGTATAGGAGAGCTCATACCTTATAACCCAAGATGCTGTGGCTACAGGGCACAGATAAATCAGAAACAAGAAAAGACTAGTAATTTCTCTAACATACGAAATCTTTTTAGACCTTTATTAAAATGTTTGACTCTGAAAGGCTGTTCTAGCAAAACCCAACATTCAGCATGCTGCATATTCACTATCTCTCAGCATACGTCTGATCCAAAAAATGTACCCTGATGACTGGTTAAGAGAGATTTTTGCATGAGATTTTAGAGTCAAGCTGGGTTTTTCCCGTATTGTCAGCAATCTAAATTTTCTGACTGAAACATAGCAAATCATTCTTTTAATCACATAGCATGGGTTGTAGTTTGCTTTTACATCTGCCTCAGTTTTAAAGAAATGACAGGTTAGAAACAATGAAAAAGCTAATAAAAACGATATGATCAAATGCACATCAGGAGCAGGTAAAGTAAGCAGATGCTTTTCTACACGAATCTATATACTGTGATCCTTATTTAGCAAAAATTTCCATTTATACATCCAGCTGAAGCCTTGTTCCCTGCACTTTTATTTAAAAGACCATTTACCAAAAAGTAAAAGGGAAGACAGATCTACAGTGCATACAATACAAATGGAATTATTTTTCCCTTATAAAAACATTATGGCTCTGCATGAGTATGCAGCAGGGTGAATACCCTACAAATCAAACCACAGGTTGCTGACACTGGGCTCAAACATTTCCTCACATGGGTTATTTCTAAACTCCAAAGGTGTTTTTAATACTCAGTATTCAACACACAAGGATTTTTGTACTCTATTTTATTAATACACTTTGATGTGAGGGAATTTATGCTACATAATATGCACATTAGACACAGATACAAGTTTCACCTTAAACAAATATCCTATTTGCTAGCATGATGGCCACAAACACATGAAAAAAGATTATGTGTGGCAAGCAAGAAATTAAGACAATTTTAAAGCCGATACACCCAATGGCTATGCCCTTGTTACAGGGCAAGATGTGAATGAAGATGACTGGGAGTGAGGAAGTGTGACTTATGCAAGCAAACGCAACACGGAGATAGCAGTCGTTCTCTGACATAATAATTTTGTATCCCTCAGTCTGCAGTCTCTAACTCTGAATATGGGAGATGTTCTGCCAAGTAGGCACAGGCCAGTCATCAGCAATTCCTCCACTCCTGCAAAGGAGCAGTGAATGAACAGAGCTGAGCTGACTTCCAGGAGAAACCCATAATAAGAAGATGCTGAATGCCTTTAAGCATGAAGGGTTTACCAGGATTTTAAAAAAAAAGAGAGAGAAGAACTTTCTCAACATACAAATTATATTGAGGGAACAAAATTTAAAATTCCTGAAATTGGAGCTAAATTACTGCTGCTTCCCATAATTCTAAAGTTCAGTCAGGACCAAATCCTACACTATCTTTCAAATACTTCACTTCAAATACACTCCAAATCCTTCACCCAGAAGGTGGTCTAGTGAAGCCACCCTCCTGGTGTGTGAAACTCAGCTCTCTCCAGAAAGCTGTTGTTACTGCTCTGTTCATTTCCTTCTGCTGGAAGTCTTCCTCAGGCTCCTTCACCACAGCAGTTTGGAATTTGATAACATCAGTTTAGTAAGTTATCAGCGAGGGTTTTGTTTTGGTGAGTATCGGTATGATTTTACGAAAGAGATACTATCATCATACCAAGGAAAACCAGTCCAAAGAATAATAAAATGCCTTTTACCAGGTTATCCAGTCACTTAGCAGAAGCAGCTCTGCTAGTACACTTAATTTGTGATCACTGTGCCAGTGAGCTATCCAGTAGCACACAGAGCCCTCCAAAGAATTAAGCTGGGGGTTGTTCTCCATCTCTGGTTACCTCCTCGTACCCACACCCTGCTATGAAAAAGCCCTATTTCAGTCATTGCGGAGGACTCAAAACACTGTGGAAAACCAGAAAGAGCTCATAAATGTTGATGTTAAATCCCTGAACACAATGTGGAGCATAGTATTTTTGTCCTTTACTATCATTTCTCGGAGGGAAACCTTCACTTCAGCATTGTTACACAGGAAATTGGTGCCTGAATTAAGGACCCAAAGGAACTCATTAGTAATTCTAGCTATAATAATTAGATTTTATATAGCCAAACTCTGTCTTAAATCTAGAAAAATAATAAAAAAAACATACAGTTGCCATAGAAGGACCATTGCAGAGACAGAAAGATTATACCAATGGCTAGTACAGTAATGTAGGCTCAAATATCTACTATTTCAAAGATTTTCTTGGGCAGGCAACTTAATACCTCTATATCTCAGTTCTTCAGCTGAAAATAAAGATAATAGCAAAATGGGAGCATACTAAGGATAAGGCCAGATACACAATAGAGACTATGTAAAATCTATCAGAATTTGTTTTGTGCATGGGTAAAGCACAGTAAATTTGAAGCTATTTTTGCTACATTTTAAGCTAACTATTTCACTGACAGCATTTCAGTGCTATGCAACAAAGATCACATTTTTCCAAGCAGAGGAATAATACACCATACATTGCATTCAAATGAAATTTCAGATCAATGTTTTCTCATGAAACAATAAATAGAGACAAACTCTGTCTTGATAAGAACTGCTGAGCTTCTTCTCAAGACAGAGGGAGATTCAAGTCATATTTTACTCTCCAGTGAGTGATACCCAACACAGGCATCAAGACTACTACGGTATTTAAGATGTTAAAATCATACCTAGAGCTGGTAATCTGTAGCTATCCCTATAGTCACCAGAGACACCAGATTTATACCTCTGGTTAAAGCCCAACGAGTCCTTCTATGTTATATTTGATAGCAATGTTTGCACTACAGGAATACAGTCTGTCCTCCATCCTACAACATAAATCTTACTGTTATCACTGGGGTTAAGGGACATCTGATACAGTCAAAAAAAGATAAGCTATCACAAAAACTTTTTTTTGGCAAAGTTCAGCACAAAAACCTTGAAATCAAACATGCCCAAGACAGCAGAATATCTAAATCACACAAACTCTTTAGGATACCTCCTGCCAAAAACCAAGCTAAGTACAAATGAAATCAAATAGGAATTTTCCTTCATGTTCTGGTCATAACAGACTTGTTTAAAATGACAAAGAAAAAAATTTCAAAAAGTCTAAGACTGACTTGAAGACTAATCTATGACATGAATAAACTAAAGCCAACCTTTAATTGTATTTTCCAGAGCTGACCAGGCATCAGTAACCAGAATATAAAAATCATCTAATCTGATGCTGTTTGTTTTCTTTCAGTGAGTCAGTGCTGCCATCTAAAGCTATCTAAAGGGCATGCAAAAGAAATTCAAAGTCATGCACCTAAATAACATTCAGGAAGCACACGTCAGTAGACAGACAATGAAGGGTAAGTCAAATATATTAATGAGATGCAACAAAATAATGATGCTGCAGTACCTGAAGGAGAAATTCTTTCTCTATCACTTCACCTGTCTTGCTGATAAGTCGCTTCTGTAATCTCTGTACTTTCAGAATCAGCTCATAGGTGGTGGGGTCACTGGCCTAGGAAAGAGCAAAGGAGTCTCAAAAATTATACATGATAACAAGTTACTGTTCCTTTTTTGCAAACGAAAGCCATAATATGTCAGTGTTCAAAAGTAACAAGTATAAAAGAGGGGCTAGGGGAGGACACATTCAGCTATTTTTTTAAAAACTGCATGCATATAAGCAGTCCTGAAACTTAGTATATCAATTTTAGCAGCAACTGGAACTGTCCACTGACAAATGAAGAGCAGTGCAAGTATTTCCTGCTGCTCAAGAACTTCAAACAGTGCCAACTTAGTTTCTAAGGAAAACAAAATTTTTCTATTGAACAAAAGAAAGACTAACTTCAATTTATTCTTGAAACAGGTGGAGAATTTAAGAGTAACAAATTTGGGGGGTACACTGATGAATTATTATGAGTTTCTAAAGTGCCCACACAAGTGAAATCTCATTCTTCACTGGAATTAAATGCTTAAAATGGTGACAGAGTGTTTGCACTGTACTGTTGCCCTCTACCTACATAGCCCGTAAGACCAGGAGCTAGTAGATGTCTGTCTTTCCTTCCCTTCCTTTTCATTCTTTTTGCATAGATTGAATCTGGAGAAAGCTCTAAGGAGCAAAGAAATAATTCTGTGAGGAGCAGCCAGCAAAGCTTACTTTCCCAGTACTTTGTGTCTTCTTGTTGAATCTTTTAACGAAGGGCAAACTCTGACTGAAGCTTTTCCTCATTCAGGGACTCATAACAACTCTCTCCCATCTGGTTTTTCCTCTCTCATGTGGTGTCTCATAAGGATTAAACACACACTGCAGTAACAGCTCCAATAAAGTCCTGCTCTCTCATATTTGTTTCAGCTTATAAGGAACTCGGTATCTCATTGCTCTTAATCTTTTGTCTGATTTTATCTAAATTGACTAATCAATTCAAGCGTAACTAGGACACTAACACAGATACACAAGCAGTGCTCACAACACAACATCATTTCCTGAGAAACCAGGCTAAAAAGTAGACCAGACCCCATGATCCACTCAGTCCTTGATTTTTTTATATCGCTGCCCAAGCATGGTGCCAATTTGTGACAACTGTAGTGATATGAGAGTGTTTGCTCATTAGGAATTGAACCAAAACCCCATCAGGATTATTTCATATGGATCTTGCCATCTGCTGGCCTTTCTGTGCTCCAAGTACAAACCAGTTACCTAGAATGGAAAGACATGATTTCCCATTATCAGTCTCTTCATACATTCATTTTCCCACCACTGCATGTTTTGACTGGCCTGATTTTTCTTTGTTACAAGGTGCAGCTAGACAGTGTACCTAAATGTTTTTAACCTAGTTCAGCACCCTGCATTAAAACTCCCTTCCATGAGAAAAGCTAATCAAACCATCCAACTTTAAGCTCAGCATGGAAAGATCAGAAATTCACTATCATCTCAGTAAGCACAGTCAAAATATGCAGCTCTGCTTCTGCAGGGACTGAGCACATTATCACTCATTATTAGAGCAGCTAAGCAACCCAGGCTGCCATCAGATCAGAGATCCATGCAACAGAGGAATCTCAGATGGCACTGACTTACATCAAAAATATCCAGTGATGCCAACTGATGTTCATATATTTGGTCTACGCTTGATGGATTTTTATTTTTCCCCTTCACTTGGCAGGTTCAAATTGTGTGTAAACTTAGATTTTCTGTTTACATAAAGCAGTTGAACTCACATTACCTGCAATGACTATCTTTGGGAGTCCACCGCTGGTTATGTGGAGGCCTCTTTCTGTTTTTTCTCAGATGTAATTTACCTTCTGACTTCATATCTGTCCATTCTCCAGTCCACCTGTTCTATGAGCCTTTCAATTACTGGCTTTCTTCCCATATCCATCTCCCTGATTGGTGAGGGTAGGATTGTATCTTTCCCCTATCATCCTATTTCTCACCATCCATATTAAGGAATCACCCCCTTTTAAATTCACCTAATGCATTCTTATTCCCTTTAGCACTTCACTGTCACTTTACAAATCCCTCTGCAATTTTGCATTGAGAAAGTGACACAAAAATAACACTGATTGCATTGTGCAAGGAAAGCATTCAGCAGGTAAGGATTTCATTGGTACTATGGAAATTTCAGTCTGCCCAGTCCCTCCACATCATTTGCATAACAGTAAACGGAATAGGCATTTGCTGGGTCACTGATTTGGTAATAGGGGCTTTGGGAACACAAAATGCTCACACATCACCTCTAATTTTCTCCATCTGTGAACTTGCAAGGGCTTCTGCAGTTCTTCTTCCAAAATTTTGCACCGAGTCTGTTCCCTTAACAGTTCTTTCTGCATGTGATTAAACTCCCATCTGAAGACCAGCATAAAATAAAAAGAAAAGAAAAAACGCACCAAAAATACTTCAATGTGACCAAGGCACTAACGTGGACATTAACACATCATTCCCCCATGCACTATGGTGCACAGGAAACACTACATGGAAAGCACAAAGAGTCACTTTGCCACTACAGCAATACCGTGGTGGCAAAACATATCAACACTGATACCACTAAACAGGTGGAACCATAAATAACACACTTGGACCTCTTTACTTGCTTCATTAAGAATGGCTCAGAAAAGGGACTCCTGGGGAATCTACTCCATAGACTACTGGATCTCACTCTTCACATCTTCCCATGTACATTAAGGCCAGAAGGACAGTTAGTTCATCAACCTACAAATCACTCATGGGTCATATCCAGTTAGCCCTGTGTTGAATCTAACAGCTTGTGTTTGAAAGGTTTTAAATCTACATGGCTCACACAATCCATTAAATAAAACACACTCTAGGACCTAACAATGATGGACATGGTTCCTAAGAAAACTGAACTTTGATTTCTTTTATTACATCTCCTCAAGGAATTTCAGAGGTGACTTGTTGCTGAATTTAAAATTAATTGAGCACTACCAAGATTCTTTGACAACTAGGCTTTTATGGTGGGGATAGGAGGTTGAGGGGCAGGAAAAAAAGGCACATTTTGCAATGATCTGACCCTTATCACTTTAGTGATTGGATCCTCTAAATTCTCCAAGGTCAAAAGGGGGTGGAAGATTGCGATGTGCCTCCTCCACCACTGAAACTTTTCCTACTAAGCTCAGAATTGCATTTAGCTCACTAGAGAGAAAAAGGCCTTTTTTTAACTGTGAGGTTGGACAAGGTTATGGAAAAGGAAAAAAAACCTCACATTTCCAATTGGCAAATCGGGAAAGCTAATTAGCAGCACAAGTGATAAATGGAGTCTTTTCGACAGGCAGTTTTCATGATGGTTTTGGACTTCATTAAAGTATGAGATTGCTGCTGCAGTTAGCAAGAATTGATCCACCCATCATGGCATGCAGCACACTACACTTCAATACCATCACTGAGTTTCAATACAGTAACAGACTTTCGGCTGAATGCATTTGGGCAGCAAGTTCAAATCCCATTCCTATCTGCAGTCAGTCGATGAAAACTGCAATTGCTAATGTTGTGTGCCCAGTTCTCCTTTCTGTTTCACCAAATCAAACTGGCATAATTCCACTGGAGTCAATGGGACTGACCATGGACTGAAGTTAATTTGTTCTGCTGAAAGCCACGGAATTATACTGATAAACTAAAGATCTCACCCAAAAGTGTGGTAGCTACAACGAATTGGTACAATGGTTACCTGCTAAAAACATAACTGCCTCTCTTTACAAACCAAGCCTGATTCTTAGAAAATGACCACAGTTTCCCATCAGGAAAGAATACACCTCAAATACAGGATGGGTAAACGAGAAAGGAAGCATTAAGCTGGAGAAGGAGGAGATAAATCAGGTTTGAGCTATTAAACTGCTGTTTTAAAGAAACAAAACCTTCAATGAAAATTTAACTAAACCTTTCTCAGAGATCAGAGATCATGTCTGCATATAAATCTGGAAGGAGAGAGCTCTGAAAACAGGTGTTTGTTATAAACATGTCAAGTGTCTCCCATACTCTGTGGATTGCTTAACCAAAAGGAGTTCCACTAATCTAGGCCTTGTACCACTGTACCACTGAGTAGCTCACTGGACTATGAACTCCTTTTCTGCTGCTGTCATGTTTATTCTGTAGGGAGTAACTCACAGTACAAGGGGAAATATGGAAACGATTTCAACGTTAGCCAAGATCTCTTCTTTCCTCATTACTATATTTCAATTGTCCTAATTGTTGATAAGTTGTTTTATGAATTTAATCCAGTATGTGTTTGAGGTCAAACAAAACAAACCACTTCTCCAAGGTATAATGCTTGTTGATACAAGTCTTTACTATGTATAAACCATATTTTCTGTCTCAAACACAAAATCATGGCTGCAGTCATTATGGAAATGTATTCCACTGGGTTTCCTACCTGAGCTCCTCCACATTAGCCACACTCTTGCCAAGTATTCCCTTCTCACGCCGAAGTTTTTTGATCTCCAGCTTGAGGATCCGCATGTCTTCCATCCTCTGCCGGTACTCGGTTTCGCCCCTGTTTAAGATGGCCTGCTGGATTTTTATCTTCTCATAGAGCAGAGCCACTTCATCATTGCGACGAATAAGCTGGGTCCCCAGGGCATGTCTCTCACAGAGCACCTGTGGGCACAGGGCAAAGCCGTGAGCTCAGTTACACTTCCTTCACACAATCCCAGAGGATCATGACTATGCTTGTACCAGTCAAAATCACATACAATAAGAGGTTTCACTGTTATTAATTAAAGAAATATGGCAAGAACCTAATAATTTCCCCTATAAGGGTTCAATCACCTGAATAGTACAAACTACAGATTTCATTCACTTCAGTAGCTTAACATTTTGGTTTTAATGGCATTATAAAGCTTTAGTAGTCCCACATTCAGAGTAGCCAAGAATCTTCATCTTAAAAATACACTGGACAAATGAGGGAACAGAATGCAGGGTATTTGAAAATTCAAATTAGAGATTCCTACCTTGTCAAATTCCTTCTTCTGCTTCAGTCTCTCTGCATCAGCTTCAGCAATGATTTTTAGGAGTTTTTTCTCTTCTGCCTCCTGATTTTCAATATAGGCTTTGGTTTCCAGAGCCTGTCTTGTCATCTTAAGCAGTTCAGCCTGATGGAGATAAAGAATATAGGTGAGCTGCTAATTACTAACTTCCCCTTACATAAAACTGCAATTAAGAGTTAGTTAAAAATATCTCATACATTCTTTTAGCTTCCTGAGAGGTACATATTTTGTTAGTTTTTGAGAACTAATCACCAAGATAAGCAAGCATGAAGACCCATGAAGAAATACTATTTTAAAATGTGATTGTCTTATACACAATAGAAATTTGAAAGGATTTTTATCCATGACAATGGTTCAAGTTCTAATTCAGGAATGCCTCATTTAAATTTTTTGTTTTTAATTATACAGCTCATATTTAGAAAGCTTTTCAACGGAGTTATTATTCACAGTCAGTCTGGGATGTGAGAAAGAACAGTTCACCTTGCTGAAAACGGCAACGATCTCTGCCGTATAATACAAAGCAGCATCAAGTCAAGAAAGGCTTCAGACTGGAATAAAAGAAATGGTGGCAACCAGGAAGGGAACAGCAAGATTTAAGTGCCACAGCACTTTGTTTAGTGGATGTGTAAATGAGGAAGACTGTGAAAAGAGGGGCTGTCCCTAAGCAAGGAGCAGCAATGCACTGCTACAGCAACTGCACAGCACTAACACAAACTAACACTGGAATGTGCCCAAGCATTCTATCCCACTGTCACAAAATCTATAATTCAAGGCATGTATGTAAATAAAAACTAATAGGGTCTTCCTGGATTATTAGAAGTTTTTATCACTGCTAGGCAATTAGAGCCAAGGTGGAACTAGCTGACCACAGTTCATTTTAATAGATATGAAAACTTTCAAGCCTCAATGCAAAGACTTTGCCACAACTCTGACCCTTATAAAGGATGATGTTCAAGCTGCCTTTTGGGAACAAGCATCATCCAATGCTGAAAGAATGAGACTGTGATGAAGGCTGCACCTGCAAAAACATTGATTTAAGACAGAAACGGTTCAATCATCATGATAAAATAGCTTGTTCCATTCTTATTTTCTTTAATAAAATTCTCATTTTCCCATATGTGCAAGATATAGCTCTCTTAGTCTGTGTCAGATATTCATCAGAATTCATCAGCTGAATAAAAATGCAAGTCACTTCATCCTGAAATGCAATCAACACTGTGCAAAAGCTGTCCACAAATGTAAAGCTGCTCAGGCGTTTGGCATTGCTGGATAATATTTTTTTTAATAGATCACAATTCTATGGTCTCCTCACGTCAAAAAATATGAATTGTAAACAAGAAGTGGCATTAGATGTGGTCAGCAAACACTCATAAACAAATCTCCTCACTGGAACACACTCAGTTAAAATAAATCTGAACTGCCTTGTATAGTAAGGAACATAAATACTTAAAGCCACACAAGGATTTTCAGTTAGATTAAATATGCTAAGAACCAAAGTACGAGGATCTGTGTACATTAGGTAAGAGAAAAGGAAATGAATAAACACAGTCACTGTGCAAGCAGAAAAATGGTCACGTCTGAAACTTCTGTAAATCAGCACAGCTCACTTGAAGTTGGTTCCGAGAATTTGTAAGAACTGAAGAACAGTCAGCAAGAAAGAATAACATATATGGGACCTACACCAATATCTCAAACCAAACTCAAACTAAATTCTTGTTTAGATTCTGAAATATTAGTGTAAGTGATACTTTTACTGGTATACTATACTAGAGGTGGGAGGAAAACAGGAGTTTTACAAAGGTTATAACTGGGACTGAACACAGAATACTGAAATAACAAGTCAGATTTTATATTCAGATTTCCAGAAAATGCTAACAAAAAATATGCATAAACACCTACAAGATTATACAAAGCACTTTACCTGCCAGCAGCTCCAATCTCGAGGGCCATTGATAGATTTTTTTCAATATTCAGATCCTTTGTCAAACAACTCTAATCTGCAGCCCCGTATGAAGGCCAACTGAAGCCAAAAGATGGTGTTGTACTGGCTTTAATAGAGCTTGGATTTACCATGATTACACATTTTTAAGGCCTTTACGCCATCTGAGGTGAGCATGTCTGTATAACCTCATTCCTATGAATCCCAGTACTCCCTGATTTAGCACATTCTTTAAACTTATTTCCCAGGAACGGCTTTCTTACTTCCTTCACATCAGAGCAAACAGGACAAATTGATGCCAGCTTGCAACACAGATAATTGGGTTCTTTAGTGGCTATGACAATCAGCTCCCTCTGAATTCTCTTCTGGTTTAGTACTCAGCAGTGACACTCAGGTAGAAGACCACAATGCCCTGAAGCAAGTCAGTAATGTCATGTCAGTGTATGGACAAACCTGCTGGTGAATAATTGAGTGGGTAAACCATGCAGCAATCATATTTGTCAAATAAATGGCAGACAGTTCTGGGGTGATGAGACAGAACTGGAGACTAGTTAAGACAGAAAGCTGCACACAGGGAATGAGATGCTGTTTGACTTCTCCATCACTGCTAGAACATCTCTGAGACAGATCAGGTACAGGAATACAAATTCATCACCTTTTCACAAAGCCCTATTGACATCTTGTCATAACTGTAAGGTGCTGAGAGAGTCTGAAAATTCAAGGAGTCATTGCAGCAAAGCAATAAACTGACAAAAGAAAACATTGTGAAAAGTGACAGGGAACTTTCGTTTTTTGGAGGTATTGTTTGCATTTTTTCCTGATATTTTTTTTCTACTGCTTAGTGAAGATTACAAATAAACTCCTGTGAACACAACTCCATAAATCTTTTCAGAGTGAAGCAAATTGGGTTGAGATACTACCACAAATCTAATAGCTTATCTAAGGATGGGCTGCAGCCAGCACTGAGAAGAAGAACTCAAGCTTCAAGTTCAGATTTCCTTTGATTTAAGACAGATTCTTGCTGCATTATACCACAATATTAAAATAACTTTCTGTGCAGAGGGACCTACTAAAAGGCACTGCCTAACTCCCAAAAGACTAATGCTTGCTAGTTACATAGAAATATAACATTGTGAAGTGCAATATAATGGAGTTTGCACTTAAAAACAGTAGAAAGAAAAGAAGTTCTTAAAAAGAAAAAGTTGAGTTACAAGGGTCTACATTAAAAAGTTTGCTAGAATCAGTCCGTCCCCAAAATCAACATTTCTGCAAGCAAAATGGAACTTTTTAGTAAAAAATGTTCAGTCACCAAGAGATTTAAAGCTTCCAACAGACAATTCAGGACTCTTTTATTATAATTATAGGCAGAGATTAAATTCGTAAGACACACAGATTTCTGCAACTAGTATCTCTAAAGGGTACTGAGCTCTTGTGCTTCAATTACAGAACCATTTATTAAAATATAGCAAAACAACTACCACAGGTCAGAACACAATGCAGTCTGTGAAATCACAAATCCACCCTTTGCAAGACAGTATATGTGTCAAGGGTCTTACTTTCAACGACTCTTTCTCATCCTCTGACTGCTGGAATTCCACATGTGCTTTCTCAAGGGCTCCATCCTTTTCTTTGAGCTCTTCTTTCAGCTGATCCAACTGACGTGTGGCAGCTTTCAGTTTCATCTTCATTTCTGCTATCTCATCCTAATAGAACAGGAAGTGTAATCACGGAGAGGGTTAAAGCAAGAGGTTTCTCGTGATGAAGACTTCAGGCTATTTAGATGTTGGAAAATGTAGCCACGGTGCATGAAAGTAGATCTGTTGTACCTACTATAAGACATCACTTTTTAATCCAACAGAACAAAATAGTTTCATTAAATGACAATTTTTTGTTTATGCCAGCATGACGTTGCAATAAAAAAGCTTTGAAAAGATACACTGACAAAAACAATGACCATCAGTCATGAGTTTAATAAGACATTTAATTTAAAGTGCTGGACACACTATAAGAACTAGCAGTCAATCCAAATTATTAAGATTCTGATCATATCCATCTGTTTTCATGCTTCTAATAACATGCTTTTCCAACAAGGTCGTACATAGTTGGGCACATATTTTTGGAAAGAAGCTGGGTTTGTGCAAGCAAACATAGCCCTAAGTAAGATACATGTAAGATATATGCTAGCTTGCACAGAAGTGCAAGGGGCAAAAGAGGGCTCAGTGTCTGAGAAGGCACTGTGAGAATATTTAGCATACACTTTAAGCTCAAACACAGACCAAAAACGCTGGTAGCACTGAAGAGAGATCAGGTCAGTAGGAGCACTTCTACTCACAGCACAAAGGTATCTGCCTGTACAAAATTAACACTTCAGCCCAGCACAGTGACAGCACATGTTATGCCATGAAATGGAAGCTAACAGAGTCAATGCTTAGACAGACATGTTCTTCTGGATGTAATGAAAGCATCTTTAGAGGCTATTAATCCTCTGCTAGAACCTACCACCTCACAGAGAAGACATCATAACCTCTCATGTGAATACATCCTCTTCCAGTACCAAACCAGGGTAGCTTAAAGCTCCTTCAGCACTATCCATCATAGGTGTGGATTTACTCAAGAAAGGAGGGATGTTTTCTTGCACAAAGTGCTTAATGTTGCTAAGCAAGATCTTGAGTCATGGCAATCTTCACCCAAACAGCACAGAGAAAGTACTCATTAGTAGTAATGTGTCACTAGGCCCAACTGTTTGCATGTACAGTCACTCTTGTGAAAGCAAAAGTTATTAAAAGCTGTCTTTGGTACACAGTCTATAAATCTCTTTAGTATTGTAAAAGATCACAGAGATTTAGCATATCTAGCCCAGACACACCCAAAAACATTCTTAATTCTTTACTTAATGAAGAACAGTAAGAACACACAATTCTGCAAACTGGTCTCCTAATACACTCACTTAAATAAATGAACTCCTAACAACAAAAGAAACCCCCAGGGTGAAAGCATCAGGTATTTATATCATATTAACAGCCTGCCAGGATGCCTTTTCTGTTTTACTGACTTGAATATTATGGTACTCTGGGGACCACTGGCAAGGTGGGCATGAGATCATTTCACATTAAGCAATCCAAAAATACTTGCATCTAGCTTTATCTAAACAAGCTTGTGCAAATTTTACTTCCCAAAAAGAGAAAGTATTTGCCATAACATTTAAAACAACCCTCTTTTTTTTTTCTTTCGTGACTGGCTGACCTGTTACTGAACATTGAATAGCTATTTTTCTCATTGCTAAACATAACACTGCCTTGGCCAAGAGATCTTTTGGGGTCAGCTATTTTCTTACACAGGACTTGCTAAAAGAGTTTTGTAGTATGGCAAGTAAGCTATTAAAGTCTAAACACTGGCCTCTAACAACTGGAACTGTGAACAGCATAGTGCTACCACCATGTAACATTCAAAACCCAAAGGCCAAAAGGCTGCTCCATCTTCTAACTCAGCACATAAATGCCCATTCTTTATAAATAACCAAATTTACGTTGTGTGTTTTAAAATAAAAATAACTAGGAAAAAAGTCGTCATCGGGATTTTTCAACCTTATTTCTCCTGAGAGATTGTTTGGGAGCAGCAAGAATCCCAATACTACATGCACTGATGAGAGGCTGACTAAGGTCAAGTATAGAACCCCACGTAAATGGCAAAAGGGTCCATCCCTCATAAAATTCAGCACACAGCTGGAGAGGAACTTTGACAGTTCATTCCCATCTGCTTCTCAAACAAAACACCTACCTATTCAAACCTAAGTATAAATTTGTAATTTACTATAAATGTTTATGTCAGAAATACTTATTCAGAAATAACCCAAGGCTGTAAATGACAGCTATCCAGGGCTTCAGTGTCTGCCAATTACAATAGGATTTGTGTAGTATTTTAGATCTTTACATCAGAATAACAGAATATATCCTTAAGTGGTCTGTTCTCTTCTTTTAGTATTGTTAGTGAGATCCCCAAGGAGAAGATATGAATGGAGAGAATTGTCTCCTGAGGAAAATGACACACTCTGAAAGGAAAAAGCAAGGTAGAAGCATTTGGTTCTTGTTAGAAAATTCCACTGCAGCTGGGAAAGTGTTCCCTCTGCTTCCTAAATCATTATTCACAGTAATGTGCATACTCATTCAGGGCTAAGGAGGCAATCTTATTCCCCTTATACCCTATTTCACATACATGCATACAACTCCTAAAGGGATAAAACAGACTGGAGCCAGGATGGCTTTATGATTCCGTAGCTCCAGTGTACCATGATTTTACGCGTGGTTTGAAGCAGGGATATTTCTACATGATGACTATGGACTCCTATTTCCAGACCAAATTCAAATGGTGTAGATAAAACTTCAGGGACCTAAAACATTCATTTCCCCAAAACCTACAAAATGAAGAAACCACTTCTGCCATTGATCCACTGAGCTTCCCTTTAACAAATTAAAATTAAATCAGGAAAAAACAAGAGCAGAGGGAGAAACACAAGGAAAAACATATCCTTCTACCTTAGCTTCAATCAGATTTTTACTATACAGGGTCCTCTCTGTTCTCAGAGTTTCACAAAGGTTTTGCTGCTGTTTTAATTTAATCATTTGTACTTGTATTTCCTTCTCATAGTCGCAGATCTGCATTTGATGTATTTCAAGATCTTTCATGTGATGGAGGACCTGAAGCAAAAGGAAAGGAAATAAATGAACACGATTAAACTATCATCACAAGATTAGAAGGATGGGACAAAGTTCGTGCTTTTCTTCTAAGATGACATGTTCAAATCCCTGTGATAAGCAGTTTGAACTACAGCTGAAAATTATTCCAGTCCAAATACAAGTTTAACCTTTCTGACTTGCTTATGTGGGACAACATTGTATTTTAATCTGATAACTAGGTTTTGCTCAAGACTAGAACTTATAGAGGTGCACATATTTAATTTAACAGCAAGCTACTGTAAGAAAATATCACCACAGAGTGGGTGCAATAAAATCAATATAAACAGTTTCCATCAAGAATAGACTTAGTTTATTTATGAAGCAAACCTAGACTTTGGATGTTGTTTTGGATGTTGTTTTGGATGTCAGCTGTATGATAAGATGCATTAACACACATGTTTTTCCAAGAAGCCCTGTACGTACTCTTACATCCTAACAACCCAATTTTTTCAATGAACACATGATCACAAGCAGTTGATGATCACAAACTGCGCATATATAATTACTATAATAAGAAAGTCAGTTAATGTAACTTACACTTGCTCTAAATAAGTAGGTAATCACCATTAGTTGCTTCTATGAAAGATTAGAAGTAATTATGTGAAGATTACCTAAGAGAATGGACTATTGTAGACTATGGAAAGAAGATGATCATGTGCAGTATCACAAATACTGCACATATATATATATACAAATGCAAAATTGTATAGAGAGCTTTATTAAGCAGTTACTACCATAACAACACATAATAATTGCTATGTTAGATGGGTAAAAATACAAATAGCTGCTAATCATTACGATGAGCTTTTAAATTATTTTTTTAAAAACACAAGAACCTTTCTCCTGCTATACAAAGCTGAAAACGAAGGAGCTCAAGGAAGCAGCATTCATATAGAATTCAGCATTACAAAAAAGTAAGAATTAAAAACAATACTAAGGAGTACACACATCAAGAACACAGTTTACTAGGTTCGCTACACAGGAGGAGAAAGTGACACCATCCTTAAAACTAGGGAAAACATTAGGCATTAAAAAAAAGCTGAGGAATCATACAGACAAAATCCAGAAGAGAAGTCCATTTCCAAATGCAGTTCACATCCAGTTCTCCTGACTCCACTTTTGAAGGTAGGGGTTTGGGCTAAAAATCATGTTTGAATGTCAAAGCAGAAGAAGAAAACAAATGTTTACATCAAATAGTCAATAACTGCAAATTTTGCAGTTCACAGTGGTGTCCCTTCCTCAGCAGTAAAGCCTTGGGGAGGCCTAACTATGGGGCAGGAGATTAAATAATTAAATATTCTGATACCAGATACCTCCAACCAACTTTGAAGACAGGGAAGAGGTAAATATCAAAAATTTTATTACAGAAGCAGGAATACAATTCTAGCACATTGTAGCTGACTTCAGGTGATTCCAGGAACTGCTTACAATGCAATACAAAAACACAGTCCCAGTTTATAACCTACCCCTGCCTTTTCCTTTGCTGTTTAAACAATCTGCCAATAGTAATAGCATGGAGAAGAAATCAATAAGGCATGTTTTGTATCTGCACTATGGTGATCATAGGCTGGAGCAAGATTTGAAAGTAGGTCACTGCATTTGTAAGTGTTTTACTTGGTTTTGATACAATATAAGTGCAGTAAGATTGTGGACAAAGTTTTTTGAGCTGTGCTCACAGGCTGGATGCTGACTTTGCTTTTTCAGGAATGATTAAACCCAAATAATTCTCTCTTATAAATACAGAAAAGATACATGCAGTGTTTCACAACACAGCCCTGTGGGAGGCTGAGCATCCTCAATTCCTATTTAGTTGATAGGCACACTACACCTCTCAGATTTGGCAGTGAGGGTCCAAAGCCAAGCAGAAAGGATTTGGTATTCATAGTTTTTCCTATATCCTCATAGCTTTTTTATCTGTACACTTCACTATCATCTACTACTTGTTACCTGTTTAGTTCCATTAACCTACTCAATACATCAGTAATGGTGCTGTCCTTATGTGCTTATCCATTTTTAATCACTCCAGGAAGTGCTGCCATGGCCTTGATGATGCGCCTATTGAACATCGGGTTTTCCAAAAGATTATGTGAATTTAAAAAAGGAAATATGTCTTTTCATTTTCCTGGATAGCTTGTTAACTGTAAACTTAACATTTTAAAAGGCTTTATTTTAAAAATGCCAACATATTAAAGGTTTGTGACCATATCACTGGTTTTGTGACCACTCAGAAAATACAGCCAGGGAACAGTTCAGATGGGATACTTCACTGCCTCCTCTTCAGCAGCCTAAACCTCACACAGAGAAACCAACATTTCATCATTTAAGAATTTCAATTCAAAAAGGAAATATTCTGCTAACAGTTGTACTCAGTAATACAGGCTACATAACAAAGAGCAAAGAACAGATGTTTTTTCTCACTCGTGCTGGCTAATCTAGAAGTAAGACTATTCTACAAGTGACACTGACTTGAAAATAAGCAGTCAGCCAAGGCAATAGTTAGAAGACGAAGTCATGCATAAATTCTCACCTCAAAAATATTTTACTGTTGTGTGTGTAACTTTGCTGACTCTGTTCATCAGTTAATAGTAAATGATGATCTTGAAAGATGAATTCTGCAGCTCTATAGAGTTTGTGCTGCTATAAATAACCAGACAGCTTTCAGAGCCAGTATGGCTACATCTCTGGGCTTAGATGGGTTTGGCTCTTTTCCAGCTCTTAAGCAATTCCAAAGGTGGGATGCAACCTCCTGCAAAACCAGCTTGGTGGCAAAAGGTGACAGAAGAGCACTGACTGGCCATAGCCTTACTGCCATCCGTAGCTCACTCCCCACCAGCTGTGAAATGACTCCTGTAGTTTTGCCACAGCTTCTCAAGTCTGAATAGGTCAAACAGTGAACCTAAATATTACCTATTTACATAATAATCCTGATCCTATGTCCTCCTACCCTGCATTTGGACTTGAAGGACAAGACTACTGTCTCACATACTCCCGTGCTCAAAACTGCTGTTCTTGCTGCTCTTCACCTGTAAGCAGAGTCAGGAATTGCCCCCTTGGTGAGCCAAGGAAGCCTGCCAGTCCTTTGGAAACTTGCAGTCACAACGCAGGCATGATTATACAAACAGCTCAAGTGCCATAAGCCATTTACTGAGCCTCTGTCTTATAAGAAGTGATAGAAAATTTACACCCAAAGTGGCACGGGAAAAAAAGAAAAAGTAAGCAAGCAAACATTTGTCATTCTCACCCTGAAAATATTATGGGCAACCCCAAACAGAATTAAAAGAAAGAGCCTTGTAGTTCTGAGTGTTATGAATTACTCTCCGGCCCTAGTTCACTTAACTCACATCTACACTGTTAGAAATGCACTAGGAGGGAAAGAAGCAAAATATGACTTTGCAACAAAGACAAATCTCATTTTTGCAGAATATTATTTACAAGGAAATGACAAGAGGTATTCCAGGCAATGGAGCATATACCATTCCAAAACGATTTAAAAGCCCCTGGTCACACGAAGTTGGAAGGATAATTTTACAGTGAAAAGACAGCAAATAACTTGTGAGTGGAAACCACTTGAAAGCTAATCCCAGTAAATCAATAAGCTCCTTGGAGGGCTCTCCAGTGTGATACTCAGCAATTAATGGAACATGTTAAAAACATGTTCCTGATTTTATTCCATCAGGAATAAAGTTATACATAATAATGGGCAGCAGGCAACACAAATCTTCTGCAGTATTTCTCTGCAGCTGCTCCTGGAAAACTGGTTTTGCAGACTATCTTGAACATGCTGAGATGTTTTCACATACTGGAACAATCCTTCAAAATCTTAAGTCCTTACAAAGATGTCGAGCACTGTTAGCTCTCACTGGCCTTGATTTTAGGACAGTGGTCATATGCAAGATAAGGTCCTTTGCAGACAAGACAGGACAATCAAAGTGTAACTTCCAGCTGCATATGAGAGTTTCAGCGTGTATAAGAAGTCAAGAGGCCTTGGTTTGAACTCCAGCCCTAGCTTCATTTCCCAACTGATCGCTGAATAAGAGCAATACGTGGCTGGGCTCCAAGTCTCTCACTGAATTAATAAGTCTCTCTCCCATTGATAAGATTTCCCTAGAGAGAGCTGAAGCAGTAGCAGGCGACATGCACTGACAACAAGAAATATTTGTACACTGTATGAAGACCACCAATCCAAGCTTTCTCCCACTGGCATGTTAGAAAATTAATGTATCATCTTTACAGTTTTGAGAGTAAGACAGGAAAGAACACTCATACACAGAGCTGTTCCTACCTTCTCTTTGAGCTCACTCGTTTCATTGATGAAACTCTCTCTCTCTTTCTCCAGTTGGTAAATAATCTTCCTTTGTTTCTGAGCTTCTACCTTATAATTTTGGATTTCTGCTTCCAAGTTCTGTTTTGACTGTTCATGGAGCTTCACTAAATTTATCTGCTTCTGAGTAGCATTTGTAGCCTTGATCAAGTTCTATAGTGAACAAAAAATAATGAGTCTTGAGCTGAAAAGGCAACACTGTCACCACTATGACAAAAGCATGCCATTGTCAAAGTGGATTATGGACTTTTCAATGTTATTTTTCCTTATCTAATTTGTTCAGTTGAAATACTTGAACCTCAAATCTGATTTAAAAAACAAAATCTCTAGCACAGCTGCTAAATAGAGCTTTTTCTGATTTGAAGTTAAAACACTAGTGTCTGCCTTACAAAAAAAAAATTGACAGGATTGTTTACAAGTGGATATAACTAATGACTGGAAAATCCTTACCAGCTTTAAGGCATTTTGATTGTAAAGCATGCCAATAGCTAGTAACATTAATAATGAAGCCAAATACTCTTCCTTCTCATGTCTTAAATAGAAAGTTCAAGCTTGAAATTAACCAAGCTTGCTTTAAAATTTTGCATAAGGATTAAACAGAAAACATCAACATATCATCTTTACAAAATCAGCCTCCTGATCCCACTTTAAAATTTCTTTCCCTATACAAAACAAGTATTTGTTACCTGTCAAATCAGAGCCTCTGCTAGATTCAAGACACAGGACAGTGAATCTACACCAAATAAAGCATGTCACAAATCACCTTTTAGCACTAAATTTAGTAGATAACACTTCAGGAATGCCCATAAACATGAGATGCTATACTGCAGGACAAGAACCTTGGGCTGATGGGAAACAATCAGTATGAGAAACAGATCTAAAAGCAAGGATTACTACTCAAACAGCCTGCCAAGCTGCCACATAGTGTATCAACACTCTGGTTGCTCTTTTATTAGCAAACATTTAGTTTGCCTGGATTAATACTAAACTTCATAAGATACAGAGTGTAGAAGTACAGACGTAATGACTTCTTTGGATACCAAATAATGGGTTTGCAGTTTGAACTCCCTGATCGTTTATATGTTAAAACTTGGAAATCTTCTGTGTGTTTATGGATACTAACACTATTTCAGTGCACAGAAAAGAAGTAGTTTGTGCATCTGCTTAAGGAAAGCTGAAGGCTTTAACTTAACGTTATGTATTCTACGTTTCCGTGTTGCTGTGAATGTTTAAGCTACAGGCATTTCATTCTCAAGCTGTGAGGCTTATCAATATGACCAATGCAAACTCACCTGGTTTAACACATCCCTTTCCCTCACAAGCCCATCTGTGGTTCTCTTGTCAATCTCTGCCTGCTTTTTGGCTGTCTCTAACTCTAGAGAAAAAGAGGAAAGACAATGAATTCTGGGTTCAAATTGTACAGCTGTTAAAAATGCAGAAACAATTTAGTGGACTTTTTTTAAAGCCTTGACATTACACGACCAGTTCAATCAGCTGTGAACAGGTTTTACAACCCTAGGTACTAGCTGATGATGTTAATGCTTATTTGGGTACCTAGAATAACTTAGAAGAACTCAGAAAACAGATCCGCCTATCTGTTAGGCACCTACCTTTCTCCAGTCTGATTATTTGATTTTTTAGCATGCTTTTTTCATGTTCTGCATCAACTTTTTGTTCCTCTGCAGTACACAGCTTATTCTGGAGAACATCTCTCATTTTGCTCAGCTTTGAAATTTCAAGATGCATCTGTGCCGCTTCATCCTCTATCTCCTACAGAACAGCAACAAGGAAAGGGGAGAGAAAGCATCCACAGAAAGAAAGAAGAAAATGCTTTTGTATTTGGTGTACACTTACTCCATGAAACTCAGGAAGAAAACATATAAGTGCTGTGGGTCAGCTGCAGAACGATAATTAGCTAATGAACAATATTTAAAATAATTTAAACACAGGCAGCTCAGGAAAGGAAAATGATAATCAAATCTTACACTTTAAGGCTGAAGATGGTCAATAAAGAACCTCTAGCTGCAAACCTCACACAGCACTACCCAATTAGTCCTGCAGATTAAAAATAGGCAGCTCTATTTTCATTTTAAGCATTAGGCACAGTGACCGTGATGAGAAAGATATCCGTAGTGTGGTCTGATTGCACGTCTCTAAATAGCAGGTATATGTTATCCTCACCTCTTTTGTAACATGGCTTTAAAGAAGAAGCAAAATCTAGAGTCCGTCTCATTTGCTATACAATAGAGGAAAAAATAATCAATCAAAACACTGCATAACTGGTTACTTGGAAACATAGCCAATAATCACAACAGAAATCAGTCTTTCTCCTTTTAAGAAGTAAGTATAACTTCTCCATATAATTCAGTGCCACTGTTAGGTTTTACAGCCTTCACAGACTACAGTGTTCCACTTACAGCTTCAGATACCGATTCTGTGAGATGGAGAATCCTGCTATGAAGTATCCTCTGGGAGAAAGGGAATCTCCTCAGTTCTTACTAACAACCTTCAAGAGGTTTAAGAGTAATTTGACAATTCTCATTGCCCAGCGCCCCAGTAGGGGCACTCAGCACACTGCAGAATGGTACTGCAGGCACAATGCCTACAAAAACTGCATCCCAAATCATGACTGGGGCTCTTAGAAGCTTTAGCAATTGGCTTAACTACTAACTGGGCAGTATCTTCCAGTTTTTTGTTCCCAGAAGTCTATGTGCACGACTCTAAAAGTTCCATCAACTTTTCTTGAAATCATTGTAAGATCATAGAATCAAAATCCTCTGACAGTCTAAAGTCCCAAATGTAAGTCATATTTGTAAAGTTTTAAACAACGATGGTATTGGTAATGATAAAACTGGATAACCTGGAAAAGACAGTAATTTGTTTTTCAAATAGGTAAGAAAAGCATCCTTCAGTTTGCCTAATAAAATACAAGAGAAAAAAAGCTTCTACCATCCTCCATTAAGGATCCAAATCAGAATCATCTATGTTGTATGAGTTGTGAACTGAGCTTTTAATCTGTCAGGGGTTAGTTTCTATCAGACCGACAGTCTCTGTTGGCAAACAAGCTTTTTATTTAGGTGAGTTAGTTATACTCGATACAACTCAAGAAGATAATTATTTTCTACCTGAATTTTCTAATGTTTAGTGTTTTAACCCCAATGATGACACAAAATGCAAGATATGGTAAATAGCATAACAGCATCTAACATCTATACAATTACCCTTTGTCATAAGTGCTCTCAAAGTACCCTAAAAAGAATATGCAGGAATCTTTTAATCCTTCCTCAACTGAAACTCACCTGCTTCTGAGTTGTATAAAACAACTGTTAAGTAATGTGAAGTCAGGCAACAAAACCATTTAGATCTGAAAGTAAACACCATCTTGGTTACTTATATTTAACTTTTTCGACCAATACTGGGGAGGAAGAAATTTTAATGTTGAAAGCAATTCCCTTCAGTGGAAACTATCCGGGACACCATTGGTATAATTTATTAACATTTTTCAATGGATTTTGGCAAAATTCAAATTATGCTAATCATTGTAAGAAAGTCATTGCTCTTACTTGAAGGTCTCAGGATTGAAAAGAGACCCCATCTTTGTGACCACCTATCCTTTATGAACAGAGTGTGTTGAGCATTTTGGTTCATGTGTTTTATGAAACAACTCCTCCAGGAGAACGGGTGCTGCATTGTCAGGTGAGAGGGTTGGAGACCACCACGACCATGGTACTGCCATAGAAAGAATGGCATCCAGCATCTGCCAGATCTATTCCTAAAAACTACTCAGGTTTCCTCCAAAACTACCCCTGGGGAACTATCAGGACAAGAACTGAAGCCATCTGACCCAAGTGGTAAGATGTCATTGGGATGAAATGCTGGTAGGATGCACCTTCTGGAACTTACTTTCAGTTGTGCCGTCTTCTGACCAATGTCCTTCATCACATCATCAATCATTGCACTCTGCTGCTCACTCTCTTGCGTCAGCTTTTGATTTTTCATCTTCAATTGTTCAAGTTCCTTACCAGCCTTCTCATTCAAGATCTGTTAAAGAACAATCCTACTAATTCTTCTAAATCTCATTACAATATCTACATATACATGAAGACAAAACTTTACTGCTACACAGGAGATAAAAGCTGCTGCAGATTGTTGTCTGCTTAAAAACCAGTCTTCTTTGCTGATGAAATTACTGATATTACTAAACATGATACATGGTCATATCAACATGGAGAAATCATAATTTCTAATGAATAACACCTCCAGTGTCATTTTTTTTTCTGGAAGCTTAGCAGGTCTCTGTTGCAGGTGGTAGACAGACATTTTACTTCTTGTTAGGCATTTGGCAACCATCACATAATACAGCTTGCTACATACAATTAATGAAAATGAGTATGAGATTCAAATTACTTCAATCAGCAGAGGGCAGGGGAGCTCTGTTTTATGAGCAAGCATCCTACATTAATGTGCTGATAACATTTCTCTCGGTACACGGTTTGCTGAGACCAGGACAAAGCATCTTCCTGTTTAATTTGTCTTCAGTCAAACATCTGGAATAGTGGTTTTGTGGTTTCTATATAGAACATATATTTCAATACTGGAGCTACCAGACTTATCTTCTACTTGATGGAACTTTCCTTGCAGACATTACAGATATAAATCAGGAAAGAACAACCACCATATTTTTCACTCCTGATGAAGTCAATATATGTTATGCCCTTGAAAAACATTTAAGGAAGAGAAGTAGAATCTAGTGTAAAAACAGGGAATATTCTTTCTTGTATTGCAAATGTCGGGATAACACTGTTTCAGGCAATCCTTTATTGAGACTTGGACAGGGGTGGGATAAAGCTTATAGCAGCTGTATCAAACTATTTTCAATGTCATGCAAGAAAGGATATTTTATTAGAGATTTCTAACAGAATAAGAATAAGAATAAGAATAAGAATAAGAATAAGAATAAGAAAGTATAAGAATAAGAATGAGAATAGCAGGCATCACAAACAACTACAATTCAATTGAGACAATAACCTGATGAAATTGCGATAGCTGTGTCACCCTCTTTTGCAGATCTCTACCCTGACCCTTGCAGAGTTGGATAGCCTGTGTTTTGGACAGACTTCTAGCAAAACACCATGCAGGGCCTTCACAGACACCTTCAAGCCACCATAAGCAAGGAAGACAATGCAGAAGTCCGGTTAATTAGCCCACACGCAGCACTTTATGTGAACTCTTGGTTTCCAGGACAGTTTGGATAATTGATTGCCCCTAAAATCTACACTTTGAAAGGCTGAAAGGGATAGAAAAAGGAGGAAGAATGGAACAGAACCAGGAATTGTATACACAATGTGATTGCCGTGGCAGATGATGGAGCTGCCCTCAAAAGCTGCATCAAATCAGTGATATTCAGAGAAATAATCAAGTCTTCTCTCTATCTCTTTATGTTAAGTATTTTATTAAGACTTTGTGTTGACTAAAAATTGGCTCAGATCTCTACCTTCTCAAATTCAGGGACCAGAAGGGAAGAAAAAGCCATAAAAGTCATAAATTTACAAGATACATACAACTCACAAGGAAGTTTCCCTTGAGGTAGGACTGGTTTACAGTGATGAGATCTCCCCTGCCATTTACTGAAATTGCTTCTCTGAGAGTTTCTCAAAGTCAGGGGAAATGGACTGAAAACCTGAAAATTCACACACTTGCAGAACACTATGTTAGGACATTTCCAGATAAAGTTTTTAGAAACAGAATGAGGAAAATCTATCAAAAAGGTTTATGAAGACAGTTCCTTGCCCTTTCACAGGCTTGAGAGGCAGATTAAAATTATTGTGAAAAAGAAGAAAGAAGGGGATGGAGGTAAAATTATTTTACCAATGCCAGTAGACACAATCAATAGCAAAACTGGCAATATAGTCAGGAGTCCAACCTAGTAGTCTCCTGCTCCTATAGATCATCCACACTCTTCACAGACTATGTCTCATTTGCTGTGATTTTTCAAGATGAACAATATCATTGTGATCCACTACTGATTTCTGTGAGAAATCTATCTGAAATCTGTCAGCAAGCTTTACATACTTATTTATTAGTAAATTAATATTTATTTAAAATAAATGTTTCTTAAAATTTAATAATTTAAAATAATATCCCTCAATCTCCCTTCAGGAAAATCCATTTTTGTCTTAATTACAAATTTTACTCTAATCTTAGACCTGGTGAATGCAGTGTGCCATGTACCCTACCTTCTGCTCTCTAAGATTATTTTCTATTTTCAGTTGTTCCTCTCTGTTGTCCTCTATTTGTTGCTGTAACTTCTGGACCTCAGCTTCCTTGTTATCCATTTCAGCTAGAAGATTTTTCAGCTCAGTTTCCATTTTTTCCTTCTTTCGTGCCTCTCGTAATTCCTCGTTTTGACGCAGCTGGATGTCTTGCTGAAGCTATAATAATAGGGAAGAAAACAGATTTAAATTCTGCTGCCTTTTACTCAGGAAAACAAGCCCTCTCACCTCTGACTATGCTTGATTTTAAAAACAAGAGCTCCTATTTTACTGTAACCACCATTACATGTCAGATCTTCTCAGAAGTAATTATGTTTTCTAATGGTTGAACAAAAAATTCTGCATGAGGGACCCTATTTATTGATGACAAAAGTTTGTTAAGCACCAGTCAGTTCACCCACACAGAAGGGTCTGATACACTTCAAACATAAAAGCATTCCTCTGGAGATGCAGTGGCACAAATGCCTTTACTGCTGTAAGTTACTTGCGAAGTGGTACTTTCTGAATGCAGCATTAAAATTAATTGGGGCTTGATGTTGTAGTGCAAGGATTTTTATTTTTATTTTTCTCTCTGACTAGCAGAAACACTTACTACACTTATATTAAAGGAAAGAGAGAGATGTCAGACCAGTGTTCATTTTCACAACTGGTCTCAATCTTTCTGCTCTCAAAGTTCCTATGTGGGAACTCTGAAAGAGGAAATTTTTTTCACATTTAATAGACTGTCTTGTGACTCTTGCTCTCTCCCTCCACAAAAATTTGATGGAGCAGAATCAGCAGAGAGGAGACATAGGGGGCTGATCCATATGGAAATATTCGGTTCAGCCAGGGACCAGCAATTGAAAGATGTTCTTTGCTTAAGGACTCCTCCCGCTCTGAGCCCACAGATGAAAAGTTGCCAGAACTGACAGGGTCTTCAACAGGATCTTCAAAGAGACATTGTCATTTAAGCAGCCTGAAATGGAGAATAATTTCATTCTGGGAGAATGGGAGGTGATTACAAATGCTATAACAATACTGTAAATTTAAGGGTTGATGAAGTGAGTATGAGAAGATTAAGGCTGCCAAGATTCAACAAGTTTTGACTCTTTTCTCCCATGCCCAAAATGCTGTCATAAAAACAAAGATTTTATATTTTCTTCTAGTACATTTCCAGTCATCTGCTTTAGAAATAGAAACCATTTCTGTGCATGAAACCTAGACTGATCATTACTTACCTATTTGTGATTTATAAAAAACTGAAAACCAAATGCTCCTTCTACCTCTTCTCTGTTCTTTGTTTAAGTGCGATTTTCTACTCTTCCTTTCTCCTGGTGTCTTGCTCAAGCCCCTATTTATATTCTGCTTTAATTCTTTCATTTCTCATTATTATGCTTATATATTTGATGTATCAGAGTTCTGTATCCCACCTTCCATCCTTTTCTACTTTCCATTCAGTGGCTATTCCACTGATCCTCGGCCTTCTCTATCTCTAGCTGCTCTATACATCTAAAGAAAGCCATACATATTGATCACAAAGAATAACTGTCTATTCAGATGGTCAGAAAACCAGAAAGCCTAACAACGTAAAGCTGAGATGGAGTATGACTGCTCCCTACAGACATTTGTGTGGTGAAAAATTTAAGCTGAAAAACAGTAATCCAGAATCTGTGTAAAGAAGAAAGTAGGAGGTCCCTAACCATAAAAAAAGTGAGGATCTGGAAAAGCTTCTCATTAAGAAGAGGAGAGAAAATAACTTCATTATTTTTGAAGCCAGATTTTGATACATTCTTAAGAATGATGGAATCTCATCATACGGCAACCACTGCCAACAGCAAGAGACCAAGCATCTCCATTCCAGGTCTATGTTCTAAGTGTCTCTTTTGAGGCATAAGGATTTACAACACAGAAAACATCCCATCTCTTCAGTATGAAAGATGATTACGATTCACAAAAAGCAACCTTGGCCTCACTGGAGTATTGGGAAGCTATGGAAGCAGCTGGTACATGACAATACACTTAGCAAAGTACATAGCCAAGAACTACAGAAAAATACAAAAGTAATTCACAGCAGAGTCCATTCAGAGCACTCCTGAAAATGTCTGAGATGGGAAAGAACAGGTAGTAGCATACCAGTCACTGGATATCAATTGTAAGCGTGGAGAAAGGTTCAGGACAAGGCCTAAAATTACCATCTGGTGATCAGTACAGACCTGCAAAACGGATTGCTCTGCCTCATTTTTTGCCTTCTCTGTTTCCTGCTGCTGCTCTGTGATTTCAGTGAGACTCTGACGTAACTTCACAACTTCTGACAACAGTTGGTCTCGCTCCTCTGTTACCTCTTCTTGAAATCTTAGCAAATCCTCAACACTGGAAGCAAGGAAATAATAGTCAAGCAGTGTCACAGGCCGTTTCTGTTCTTCCTCCTATGCCAGAGCAAGACTTTAGTGAGAAAGAGGAGTTTAATTTTTTTTTTTCATTTTAAACTCCTCTTTATTAAGACTGATGGTCAACTGAATTATATGTTCTATCTACTCTCATCAGAGTCACCATTAACCAAGTCAAAACTCTTTCTTGTTGTATCACATCTTCACGGGTCTGAATAAACCTTCCGTTTCTCAGAAAGGTAACAGGGAACAAAATTCCCTCTTCTATGCCCACTGCAAAATTAGTCAGGGACCAAAAATGTTACACTGTTGTAACCAGTCTCTCTGCACCTTACCTGACTGGACACCTAACTAGGTTTTGTCTTACAGTTACCTAATGTAAAAATAAAACTGACTCTCTGTTTTGACACATTTACAATATGAAAGGAAGTCCAAGCTATGGGTTCAAGCTCAGTCGTAAAAAGCAGCCTAACTGTTCTAAAAGCTTACAGGGTTTTCAAGGCTGAAAGCTGCAAAGGAGTTACTTAGTCTCATGGCCTTGTCACTGGACAGGGTATTTAAGCATGGAGCTGGAGAGCAGTACAGAGGGAACTTCAAGAAGAAACTGTAAGCTGCCAGGTCTCAGCAGCCTGGCAGAATTAGGAACATGAGTGAGGTGTCGGCAAAGTCACAGCTCCTGACTCTTGCAGGAAAATGCAAAAAGCAGCCAGGGAGAGAAGACTTAAAGGAGAGTTATACTAGGGGGAGGTTGAATGATCAAGATTTTAGATCCAAGGAAAGCTGTTAAACTGAACATTTCAGGGACAAAAGGTGAAGGAGTGGATTTCTCATGGACCCAGGTGGTTTAAGTGCTGGCACATTCCTTGGAGGGAGAAGTACCTGAGCATACTGAAGACCTCTTGTTTTTGCAGCCTGGATACACAGAATGTGCAGAGATGAGCATGTCCTATACATATCCTGCATGCATATTATAAATAAATACCTTAAACAGTGTGAAAATTTCAAGCCATAATCAGGAGGGCCAATCATCAGCAATTTCAGTAGAAAGTGCATAGGTCATAGGGTCAATACACTTAATCTCATCTTTGAGTTTACACTTAATCTTACAGTGTAAGCAGTCTCTGAGGACCTGATACTACAAACAGTAGATTCTGGAGAGCTTCTGAGCAGCTCCAGAGGATGATTATTATGTGCACAATGTAGTGGCTTAGAGGCTCCATCTCAGACTAGGTCCCTCTATGTGTGTTTGGTTAAAAAAAAACCAAAACATAATCTTCAAAGTGTATAAATATAAAATACAAACAAGAACACAGTGTTAATGCCTTATAACAAGGCTAAGAACAGAAGAGAAATCAAGTCTCCTGCCTTCTTGATTTATCTACTTGACCTTGCTGCTATGAAATGTAAAAATGTTGATAGGATCCTATTCTCAAAGTATGCTGAAGAGTTTGTCAGATAAAACAGTATGACACGTACTGAGAAAGTGCATAGTATCCATTTTATTTGATCTCTCAGCTTAATCCAATACTGAATGAACGCACTCAGAGCCTGATTCTGTACTTGCTCACTGCATAAACACACAGACAAATAAATGCGTATTCATGAGAAATGTAAAAGGCAGAAAAGATCTCTGTTTTCCACTGTGTCTATATGGCTAAACAAGGTATAGAATGATAGAAAATCAGATCAGGCTTTCCCTCTCCCCGAGGAAAACTTACTTGTACTCCTGTCCAGCTTTTTCCTTCATTAAATTATTTAGGCGTGAAATTTCCTTTTTCAGTGAATTAATCGTTTCCTTAGTTTTCTGTTCCCTTTCATAGGCTTTATCCACCATTTTCCAGGCCTTTTCAAGCTCCTAGAAACAAAATGGAAAACAATTACATAAATTAAATTGTGTCTAAAAATAACCACAAATTAGAAATTAATTGCCTTGCATTTTGGCTAGCTGAGAAAATAGATTTTTGTGCATTTTCATGCTTAAGTTCACAACAGTTCCCTTCACTGGGTATCTTTTCTCTTGGCTGAGGGTGTAGCAAACATTTTGAGCCATTCAGGCTAGGTCAATTTACACCAGAAAAGCTCTAATACATTTTCTTTAACACACAGATCCGAACATTATCTAATCTCATTCTATCAGGCTTTGATCATGTGACTACCACTAATATCTAAAAATTTACTGACAATTCAGTGCCCACAAAGGTATCACCTACCTAAATAGCTCATGTCTGTAAAATTCTTATTAGCCGTTAGGAGAATGAACACCCAATTTGATTTGGATGAGAAAAAGATGTTACTCAACTTTTCTACTTTTCTGCTTATTTTTTCATTTTCATCTGTGAGGACTTAGCATAATTTGATTTTAACTACTTATTTAGACAAGACAAAATTCTTATGCCAAATGACAGATTTGTGTGCTTCTCAGAAGCCTAAGGTTTGATACCCACAAACAGGATAAAGGAGGAGGGTTCACTTGATTTTTTAACTTCCTCTGCATCTCTCTCCCTTGAATCAGTGCCCTATGAATCAAACAAAAGGCTTATTCCTTGCCAGGTTCAAATGAAGCTCCTACCATTTCTGGAATCCTGTGCTAAAAAAAATTGCATAAATTCAGCAAGTGACCAGACTGGAAGGAAAGTTCCTGAAGTCTCAGTAAATAATGAAGATACTACTTTTACATTAGAAGTCCCTGAGCTTCAATTCACAGCACGATGCTCTTTTCACAGCTGGCTCCTAGCAAAGTTCTGGACCTCATGGACTTGTATAGATTTAGACCCCAAGTGTGGCTGTGCAGTTCTACATTAGCTCTAGGGTCTCCCCAAGGAAAGCCAAATAGAAGTATCATTATATCAGGCCATAATATCCCTTTCAACCCCTACTTGCATCATATGAAATTGGGGCAGGAAAAAAATACTCTAAAAACCATCTCCATAATGAAGAAAATAAAATCATTTAATTTATATCAAATTGTTTACAGAAGTTCTTTACTGTAATTAACATCTCTGTTTCTGAAAAAAACCAACCCTATTTAACATTAAACTCTAAATTATGACACCTACATTATGGTATGCTGTTAATATACTTATGAAACCATTAAAAATCCAATATATGTAATATTCAGCTGTTTAGTGCCTAAATTAAAAATTCAAACTATAGAACTAGCAGAAGTAACAGGCTACCAGATTTTGCTTGAAAGATAACACAAAGCCTCTTCAAACTGCAGAGGGGATACATTTCTATTTTATTTATTCAACTAGCTCAGCATATCCAAATTTGAGAAACCATCTGGAACATAAAGATCAGGAATTTTTGCTCTTCTTTTTTTTTCCCCACATACTAATAAAGAGTTAAACAATAGGCTTTCCTCGCTCAGAAATTCTGAAAATTACAGTCAATTAAACTCAGTATCTACAAACAGTATTTTCATTGCTTAATAAATTACTTAGTTCAAAATTTAGCTTGAAAAATGTGCTTTTTCACTTACGTATCAAGAATATTTAAACAGTTTTATACATAAAGTCAATTTTCATGTCGTACATTTTGAGTTCTAATTTCCATCCTATGCAACAATGATCATACATAAAAGTTTTAAGTGTCATCTGGTAAATTATAAGTTTTTCATTCATACAGAAAAATGCTCAATTCTGAAATTTAAATAAATGCATGATGGGCTGAAATAATGGCATGAAGACACAGTGTATCATGTTGACCAGCAGAAAAGCAAAAAATATAACTGTAAATAAACATGTTTCAGATTTGTCAACCAGTAAGAGGCAACCACTCTTTCTCTAGAAAAATGCAAATTGAAAATAAGATTAAAGCTGATTACTTAAATCAGAGCTTCCTGCTGGCTGATTAGACTGTGATTAAAATTGGTGAATTAAATCATTACAATTGGAGTTTTGGGGAAGAGAACTGGGGAATAAAATCAATACAGCCTCTGAAAGGTCTTAGTGGCTCCAGTGAGTATTTTGTTCTGATGAGTATTTGCAAAAGTGATCACTTGAAGTCAATGAGGCCATTCAGATAAGCAATTATTTCATGTCACTCTAACCTGTGCTTTTTGAACTTTATCTTTGCTATATAAAAACTATTGTATTGAATTTGTATTGATAATACCAATTTTTATCAATAAAGTAAGAAGACACGGGTGATGGCCACATTAATAAGCAAAATCTAAATAAGAATTTGCTACAGACTTCAGCATCAGCAATGCTGGGCTTCATTGTGGTTGCTTCTTGGTTGTGTCTTCTACTATAAGAGCAGATCAATAGATCCTTTATTTTCGGAAGTTAAAAGGAGCAAAATTTTGATGATGGAAGCCTTCACAGAAGAAATATTCACTTTGTTATTCAGTGTGAAAGAGTGCAGTGTGTCAACAACATGGGGTAATTGCAGTACCAGATAGGTAGGTAGTCATGGCAGTCTGTTGCATAATTAAACGAACACTGGATGTTTGCTGTTAGAATCATTCAAGAACTTTTGGAGAAGTACTGAACTCTGGAGCTTGCGAAGCAGAACTTACGAAGTGTGACTGCTTTACTTTACTTTCATTAAATATCCCAAAAGATCACATCAGTTTCATTGCCCAGAAACTGAGAATTAATGAAACGCTTTCTTATTATATTGGATTGATACGCCTGGAAATTGAAAATTTGGTAATTTCAAGCAGGGCAGTACAAGCTCCCATAAATTCACTTCTTAGCGTTCTTCCAGTGCAGACTCGTGGATCAGTGTCCCTACCCATGAAAAACAGAATTGTATTCCCTTTGTGATTAGCTTGGCCCTTTGCTCCTTTGATATGACTGTAAACTGCAGATTGTTATGTCCAGTTTATTAAAACTACAAAACAGATCCTTTAACAGCCACCTGACAGTTAACAGCTATTGATTATCACTGACCCACGTCCTAACAGCCACTGATCTGTGTGGTTAACCCCTGCCCCAAACAAACCCTACTGATTACAAACAGGCTTCACATGGAGAAAAATTTTGCTTCTGCAACTTTTATTTCTTACCCTAATGACCCATCAAGTCACCAAGATTTAGGGCCTTAATTTGGAGCAACTATACCATTTGTACAGAAACAGCCCCATCAGGATTCTTTTATGGTTTATAAATAATTAAATTGTGGGACAGATTGTTTGTTTAATTTAGCACTGAAGAATATTATCTTGGCTACTTCAGCACTTGAACTTCCTTCAACACTTAGGTTGGACACACGGCAAACACATTTTTTGAATGTTAACAAAATTGTAGTGAAATACTACAGCTCTAATAGAACTTCCCTTCAGAAAGAAGAATAATGTGGAATGTAAAGGGTTTACCAAGCAAAACCTCAAACAAGACATGAACATTGTAAACAATATCCAAGTAATTCCTGAACCTTTAAAAGAAAGACTAATTCTCATAACCAAACTGAAAAAGTATCAGCTGTATACTTGGTGCACAGCACACCACTAGAAATGAAATGTCACATGTTGTGCATTGCACATCATTTCTAGCAGGATCATATTGTCAAGCAGCTTTTTCACTAGAAAATCACTTAATGGGCTCAATAGTAGGCAGTATGGTTCAGCCATACACTGCCTGAGCTCCAAATTAGCTGCTGAAATTGGAAAGGCTCTTATGTTCCCAACATTTCCACTCCTCAGTTTTACGACGTTACTAAGACAGTGTCTCCTCAGCTTGGGAACATTTTGAAGGGTCACCTCTCCTACTGTTCACACACAGAGTATTGCCATGTAACAGCAAAAAGGAAGTTATAAGGATCATTGTAGTTCCTGACATTCATCTACCAGGTTTTGATTAGCAGCAGTGAAAATCAACAAGATTTTCCACGCTTTTCCTCCTCCTTGAAGAGGCTTTGGGCAGTACCACGGGTTTGCAAGCCGCAGCTAAAGGATGACAGTGACATATTTACTCTGAATGTATTTTCTTCATATTTCTAAGGACAAGCAACTTCATTTCAAAGAACTTCTATTTCTGTAGTGCTCAAAAATCACTCTGGATCGCTACGCTGACTTTATTTTACTGGAACAAAACACATTATTGTAAGGCATGGAGGTTTCTCAACTAAGTGCTAAATTAAAGCCTATCTAGGTATCACAAAGCTAAGTTTTTAAACCATCAGAATGAAGAAGTTCCAAATACAGTCTTATGATCACTTGGCAGCTTTAGGTTTCTTACAGCCAAAATTCACTGTAAGCCTAAAAACATCAACTGTTTTTAGTGAGCCAAGCACTCTGATTTGACAGAGTTCAAATCAATAATAACAAACAATGCATCAGAATAAATCAGTGAAATCACACTGAAATGCTATATAGGATTCCTTTTCAAAACCACTGTGAAACATTTATTTATATAAGTTGTCACTTCCCTGGCCTAAAATCTGTACTTCAACAAAAACTAGATTTTTTATGTTCTGGCAATAGTTAACATCCAAGCAGCCCTTCAAAAGTATTACTGAATCAAAAAATGTACGTTAAGTTGAAAATTTGCCATTTTACAGAGGGAAAGCTTAAACAAAAACTATTAGTGAGTACTTGAAAGCTGGCAGAGTTGGGTTAGTGCAAATAAACACATAATTTGACTGAAACCTGTAAAAATACCAGGCTGAGCAAACAAAACAAAGCAGAGGTTAAATAACTGGAAATGCCAGTTCTATGTTTAGTCCTCCATCTACTTCTCTACATAAAATCAAGTGTTCTTGCAGGTGCTTTTCTTATTACCATGTTTTTCATTAACAATTTCAGATCATACTTCATTCTACTCAAAACTTTACCAACTTCAATGATGATATAGTTTCCTCATCATCATGACTGAGTTTTGTGAGCACAGCTACTTTAGACGACTTCTCCACAAGCTCAGCCCTCAGCTTCCTGCATTTCTCCATGAGATGCTTTTCATTTTCACGAGACTTCTTCATAATAGCAAGGAGCTTCTCATATTCAACACGGAATTTTTCCAGAGCTTCATCTCTCTTCAGTACACTGATGAATTCTTGGGAGTCTTTTTCCAGTGCTTCAAATGCACTGTCTTCTAGATATGGTTTGTCAGACATTTCCTGAGTGAAATAATCAACAAACAGGAAGAATTCAACATCTTGCTTACGAGCCCAGAATACAAAGAAGTAATATACTGAGTGTATAACAGCTACTAAGAAATCACGACAAAATTTTCTGTAATAACAGTTCTTTTGCTAGCATATAATATGCATGTTGTAGGCTATTTTCAAACACATCTCCCCCAATTTTACTGAAATAACTTGTGCTTTACCAGAGTTCTCATAATTGAGTTCCACAACTGCTTTAAAGATAAGTCTATAAAATATCATCATTGTGACAGTGTTTGAATAACGAATCAGCTACTGAGGAAACCCAGTATTTTAGCCCCAGTTCTGCCCAGTTCTCTACCCTCTAAAGTCTGAGTAGTTTATGATTTCTATCCAGATAGTGCCAGAGACTTGCAGACAAGCATGTCTCAAAGTTCCAGTAATGCCAACACAAGCCAGTCCTTCCTCTGTGGGAAATGCTACTGTTAAACCTTTCACAGAAGATATTTTTAATCTGAGTTCTAAAGCCAAATCCTTGCAAATGCACCTCTGAGGTGGTCTCACTAGGATAGGTAAGCAGCTCCCCTGTCAGTGCGAAAACCTCAAAGGCAACTTTAACGCTCCAGCCCACGCTCCAGAGCCAGCATCAAAGAACAATCCGAACTGTGAGCCAAAACTTAGTGCGTCCCCTCTTCAAACCTGCTCTGGGACTCACACGTTTCTTCTCATTTCATCCACCTCTCCGAACCACAGAATCACAAAATGGTTGAGGGTTGGAAGGGGCCTTAAAGATCATCTCATTCCGACTCCCTGCCATGGACCTTCCACTAGACCTGGTTGCTCAGAGCTCCATCCAACCTGGCCTTGAACACTTCCAGGGATGGGACATCTGCAACTTCTCTGGGCAACCTGTGCCAGTTCCTCACCACCCTCACAGTAAAGAATCTTCTCCTAATATCTAATCTAAACCTACTCTCAGTTTGAATCCGTTCCCCTCTGCCCTGTCCTGTCTCCCTGTCCTATCCCCACTACATGCTCTTGTGAAAAGTCCCTCTCCAGCTCTCTTGTAAGTTCCCTTCAGGTACTTCAGTCTTGATCTTGTTCGTGTTTGCGAATGCAAAGAGTTAAAAGACGAGCAGTAATGAGGGGGGAGGCAGGGCAGGAATCACATCCACGATCTTGTATGTAGCAGCTGCTCCTAAAATTTAAGAGTTACTACTGCCTGGGTACAAGTAGCCTGATTGCTTCTTATTTCAACACAGGTCACAACTGAGCTCTGCTCACACAGGTGACACATGAACATGGCATATGGCTACCGATGATACACAGGTGATGTTGTTGGGTTTATCCTGAGGAGCAGCCTTTGTCCTGTCCAGGGGACGGGAAGGGAAGGACAGGTTACAGGTTACCTCAGCCATGCTGCCGTCGGGTGGAGGTGGCGAGCTCGGGGCGGCGGGTCGGTGTCAGTGCCGGGGGCGGTGGCGGTGCCGGTGCCGGGGCAGTGGCGGTGCCAGGGGCAAGGGCGGTGGCGGCGTTCATGGATGGCCCCAGTCACCCGGCCGCCTTGTGACTTGTCCTCCAAAAGCTGTGTGCCCATCTTGCTGCTGAAGTTCGGCCGTCGGGGGTTTTAACCAAGGACACCGAGGAATGTTTCCCCCCTGACCCAAAAGGCTCTCTGAGCCGAGCAGCTCGGCGCGGCCTGCAGGGTGGGCCAGCTCAATCACAGAATTGTTAGGGTTGGACGGACCTCTGGTGATCATCCACTCCAACCGCCCTGCCACGGCAGGGTCACCTGGAGCAGGTGACACAGGAACGAGTCCAAGTGGGTTCTGAATGTCTCCACAGAGGGAGACCTGGCGAACTCCCTGGGCAGCCTCTTCCAGTGCTTTGCCACCCTCTATAGAAAGAATTTCTTCCTCATGTTAAAGTGGAACATCTTGTGGTTTAGTTTATGGCCATTGCTCCTCATCCTGTCGCTGGGCACCACTGAACAGAGCCTGGCACCATCCTCTTGGCACCTGCCTTTGAGATACTTATATGCATAGATGAGATCCCCTCTCAGTCTTCTCCAGGCTGAACAGGTCCAGCTCCTGCAGTCTCTCATCCTACAAGGGATGCTCCAGACCCATCATCATCTTCGTGGCCTCTGCCGGACCCTTTCCAGTAGCTCCTTGTCTTTCTTGTACTGAGCCCACTCAAGGCAGGGTCCTGTGGAAGGGAATAAACAGGGATTTGTGCACTTTGGAGGCACAAATCGTAGAACCACAGAATACATTGGGTTGGAAGAGACCTTAAAGATCATCTCATTCCAACCCCATTACCATGGGCAGGGACACCTTCCACTAGACCAGGTTGCTTGGAGCTCCATCCAGCCTAGCCTTGAACACGTCCAGGGATGGGACATCCACAGATTGTCTGGGCAATCTCTGCCACTGCCTCACCACTCTCACAGTAAAGAATTTCTTCCTAACATCTGATCTAAACCTACCCTGCTTCAGCTTAAGGCATTTCCCCTTGTCCTGTCACTACATGCCAAATGGCATTTGGAGGCTGGCTGCTGCCATGTCGTTGTACCCAACTATTCACAGTAGCCTGTCCGTGGATGGTTTGGCACAATCCATGGTGCAGGAAAAGGGGAGGCAGGACAGTGGCTCCGCTTCAGAGCTGTGCTCAAGGATCAGCTGCTGCTGTTCTCTCCGCTCCCAGCTAACCCCTGAAATGGTGGGGTTTATCTCTCTAAGCACTCAAATTGTTCCATCTGATAGCTTTTTAGGGCAGGGAATGTACTGTACCATGTATACACTCCCTAGCAGCATGGATGTTGGTTACGACCTTAAAGCACCACTTGAAACAAATAATGATGATGGAAAACTTTTTCTCTTGCTGGTTTAATGAAGCCTGAATTGTAGCACTTCATTTTACTGATTATGTGGCAAAATAGGCAGTTTCAAATGGATGCTTTCAAATGGTCTGATTTTACCATTAGAACTGGAGAATAATACACATTTTATAATTTATTCTTTTCGTGTGACTTAATTTACAAAATATCCTATACACTGAAACACTCAATCATTTCAATGCACACTTCTAATAAAAAAAATCAATAAAGTTCCTTTTCTAAGTTTTGCATTCCCCTTTTTCCTCATCGTCTTTTGTACTGATGTTTCTTACATAATAAAATTACCAGGAAGATGAGTATGATAAATTCCTTGATTCTAGGATTTCAGTTCTCAAGAGGACCAAACTTCTAGACCTTTAAAATAAAACAACTGCACATGTAATGAAGTATCAAATGGTGTGATTTTAATTTTGTGAGCAAAATACTGCTGGAGGAAGGGGACATGCTCAGAATTTTAAAAAAATTGTGTTAGGTGATGAACAAAAAAAATCCCTTCAATTTACATTTCAAATATATAACTTTGATATTTATTATACTGTTTCTTATGTCTTTAAAAACAAAACAGGAGTGGAAACTCATGAAAGGAGGTAGTCACCTTTGTGCTTCAGGTTCATGTTTGTGCTTGAAGGTAACAGCATAAACGTGTCTAAAAATTATACCCATTTATTAAGACATTCCCATGAGGTTCCTGGTCTGGTTGAAAATGTCCCTGTTCACTGCACAGGCTTGGACTAGAAGACCTTTAAAGGCCTCTCCCAACCCAAACTATTCTATGATTCTACTCTTATGTTTTTCAAACTCCTGGTGATCTGTGTCCACTGAGACCATGTACGGGTGCCTGTATAGACTGGTCTTCATGACAACTTCCATTTGAGCTACATTCATTCAAATTCTGCGAGTTCAGCCTCATGGTAGCTGCACCTCTAACTGCAGTGCAGACAGAGTGGGCTGAGTGTTAGGAGTCCATGATACCTCATGCAAAAGCCCATTTTTTTAAAAAGCCTTAAAACAAATCACAACTCATAGCACATAAGTGCAACCAGGACACAAATCTGTGACAAGACTCAAATATTCACACTGAACTATTCTGCAACAAATTATATTAACAACAAGAGAATGCCTCAACAGCTTCATAAACAAGGAGCTGCACTGACACTCAAGAGGACGCCTGGGTTTCTGACCTTAACAAGAATTTACTTTAGCTCAGGACCAGCCATTTAAAATTCCCTGTGCTTGAGATTCATCAGTGAAGTGTAAATAACCACATCTGCCCTCTTGCAGTGGTGCTGTGACTGTCATGGCTAGAAATGATGCAGTCATGTCACAGAGAGAACCTCTGGACAAGGTGGAGCTCTTCGAGTGGGTTCACTTTCTAACTTTCCCTTTTAAGATGAGCATATGTTCCCAGCTCTGCAAAAATCTTTCTGCTAGTAAGAGCAAAAAACTCCAAAGGCCACGGAAGAAAAAAAAATTACCTTAAATAAAAACAAATAAATCTCCATTAATAGCAAGGACAAGCCAGACCTAGAAAGTTTCAGTTCATAGAAAAGATTGTTATTTATTTCTCTGAATGTCTCACTTTGTTCAAGAGACACATGCACTTCATGGTAAATAAGCAGAAGCAACTTTCTCACCAGCTGCATAAAAGAGAGTTTTGCACCAGTGGAGTGTGTTGGTGTGCATGCAGAAAGGGTTACTAGAGAAGAAATCTTTGCTCACTGATTTATTTGAGGTCACAACCCTTGTGCAGTTAATTTAAGGCATGTTTTAAACTGTAGTGGCATGAAAATGATAAGCCAATACTTCCTGAATGTAAGGATTTATGGGCTGCTGCAGAGATACAAAGTAAAATCTCATCATAAGGTGACCCAGGAGTATGTAAGCCATTTGGGGCAGGGACCATGACAGTACGTGTCTTCTGGAAAGTGTAAAAGGAACCTTGTGGCCTCTGGCCGGTAAGGAGAGGATGAACTGATAAAGGACAGCGCGGGGGTTGAAGTGACTCCTCCCAGTCCCGCTGCTGTCAGGAGGCGTCGGGAGGCGGCAGCACCGCACCACGGCCGTGTCCGCTGAACTGACCCGCACCGCGCTCCCGACCGCGGCCAAGAGAAGGGTTACAAACATCCCGTAATACTCGGGGATGGAATGGTGGGGTGAACACGTGCTCATGCATGAGGCTCTGCATTTGAATTCGGGATTGCTCCGACTCAGATGACATCATCAATGGAAAATTACCGCTAAGGAAAGCAAAATTTATCTGCTGATTTACCAATATTAAATTATTGTTTGATATATGTTACTAATATGTTACATAAATATTACTTAATCTAACTGCAAGTCCTGTAATTTCCCCAGCAGTATGGAAATCCAGCAGAACCTCATGGCCTCAAAGAGCAGAGATGCTGCAGGCACTGTCAGTGGGCTGACATCCTGGGACGTACCCTGGAAACCAGATTGCCTTCTCAGAGTTACATCAGTCTTGCAGTATTTAAAAGGAACAAGAGCTGACTGAAAATGCTCCTTTTTCTCCAGTGACAAGGAAATGCTTTATGGTTCTCAATTACTTAATAATCTAACTGATATTTTTACTATATTCTTTTTTAAAGTCCTCTGCGCCTGTTATTTTCAAACTTAATGATAGTTTTATAACAAGAACGGTTGCTCAGTTTAAATTGGATTGAGACTTTCTACTTTGTTCCTAAAGATGATGCAACAGATCTCAGATAATAGTAACCTTTGATCATGTTTGGCACTAGCGTTCAGCCAATGATCTCAAGAGAGGAAACATTACCATTTTCGTAAGAAGTTAAATCATAGCAATGTTTCAATTAATAGAAAACCCAAATAAAGACCTTGGTTAGTTCTGAGAAGCTAAAGTTGACAAGTGGTCTGTGTATAATGCACAATTACATGCTCTACATAAAAAAGTAAAATAGATGAGAGTTATGGAAAGTAACTAAAATTAATTCAATAATCCTGAAACTAAGTTGAACTAGCTATTCCCCAGTATGGTTTGAAACTGCAGAACAGTTTTCCATCCCAGTTTTTCCTCCCAGTTCTGCAACTGGGATTACTATGGCATGCCATGCTTGTTAGAAAACTCCTCTCTTCTACCCTTCTCCAAGCCAAACACAGGGATTCTTCCAAGACCACTGGGTGAAAGCAATGCTCTGCAGATCATCATCACTGCCCACTGTGGGCTCTCACCAGTGTTGTGGTTTATGCTACGAATCTGGCCTGCAGCTTTAGAGAGCGAGATGGGGGGACTTTTCTTCCTATATATGTGAAGGAATGGTCTGATAGAAGTAACCCCTCCCAGTCCTGTTTGCCCAGCATCATTAATCACTGGAGAGGCTATAAAGGAAAGCCTATAAGGTAACATAAATACACATGGCCCTGCAGTGCTCTTAGGTTTCTTCAATCAGTGATTTCCATTACCTGCTTATCAGTTCTGACCCATGGCTGTCTTCCCAATCAGGAACATTTGGGTCTATTTAAAAATGAGTTTCGAATATGTATAGAGTCATCATGTACTCATTAGCTTTCTAACAGCCTTTCGGTTCCAGCAGTAGAATCCAGGCCCTAATATCATATTCCTGTTCGCCTCACATTTTGTTCTTCAGCCTTTTAATTCTCAGCCACCAAGTCTTTCCCTAGATGAAAAATTTGTCAGGCATCTTTCGCTATTTAACACCTGACTCCTCTGGAAGGAAGAGGTTATTAGAAAAAAATCTTAATACCCAGAAAAGGGTGGAGAAATCACAGATTTAAGGTGTTTAGAAGGTCAGGTGTAACGGGGTAGATGGGGACACCGTAAGGTGAGCTGTGAGGAGGTGATCCCATCTCCCTGCACATCCTTGCGTGATAGCCAGGAGGTGTGACATGTCCATGGGTGGGAGCCCCCCACTCCCTTCTCCCCTTGATCTGCTCCTGCTGTGCCTATTAAAGCACTGTCCTGCTGCAGTCTCCTTCAGGCTTACACAAGGGTGTTACCCAGCAAGGCCTGACACGTGCAAGGTTATCACTCCTGCTTTCTCTGTGTGAAGTGTTAATGTAATCTCTCTGTGTACTCCAGGCTGGCAGTCGTCTCCTGTATTGTTTGGGTTTTTTATTTACCGTTTCTAATAGTTTAAGGAACTATTGATGGCTTTGTAATGAATTAGAAATACTGGTGGAAAGAATAAGTTCTCCGTCTCCTAACAGGTCTGAAAGCAGCTGAGAAAGGTACCTAAAATTTGACTCTCTGCCCAAATCTTGCTCTTGTCCTGCATCTGCTGATGGGATCTTAGAGTCCACTTTAGAAATAATATTATTATATCTAATTTCTGCTGCAGTAGTACCCACGTCACAGGGCCACAGGTTAAGTCCTAGTGTGTGACAAACTATGGTACTGTTACTCCACTGCTTGCAGCTTCAGGTCCTGCCCAGTATGTGAGTAAGGTTAGCGGAGCTTGACTCATTATCAAATAAATTACTACCTTTAGCAAGATAATGATCTCAAGCGTTCCGCAGTGCAGCAATACTCAAGCAATGAATCATGTCCTAGCGTTGTCAGGATATGTGCTTCTAGCTTTCCCTCTTTCAGACTGCTGAACTGCATCAAAGACCCCCTAACACAAATCAAATGAATATGTCTTGGTTTGAGATTTCCATTTACATATATTGTATTTTTATCATAATTTTATACCATCTTAGGTGGCACAGAAAGTAGATCCTGAATCTGGGATGGTGGATATGTAATATAATCTGTTGCGATGTGAGCCTTCCTGTGAAAAATGTTCAGGTCTTTTCCCTGTATCCCAGAGAAATTTTGCAGATACATATAAATTATAGCCACTATAACCTATAGTGGTTTGTATTGTTCAGTGTGTATATCCATATAGATACACAAGCAGAATCAGTAATTACTACTTTATTGGGCTTTATTTAATAGACATTTTCCTCTGGCTTATGTGATGAATAGCTGTGATCCTGGCAAAGGAGCTGCTTTCTCTCCTCCTGCTGCTATGGAGTTCCCAGGGGAAATAAACAATGCACCAGACAGGCTGGGTCCTGCAGCAGAGCAGAAGGGAGATTCCAGTACTGCTTTTGCTAGAGATATTTCCATAGATTAGGGCATATGAGGAAGGAATGTACTAATAACACCCAGGTTGCTCATAAACTTAATAAACTTGCTTTGGACACGGAGGAAATAATGCCTGTATACACAAATTTACAAACACAAACCCTTGCAATAACACTCAAACTGTTACTTAATTCGATAAGCACTTCAGGAAATACAAAGAACAGTCCCAGTTATCACTCATGAGCTAGCCAGCTTCAGAATAAATCTGTGCCACCACATTTGCTTGGTGCCCTCATGATAGCACCAAGTCTTAGTGCAACATAAAATGCAGATTGTCACCCACCGCTGCACATGTCCACCATCTGAGCTGAAAAAAAAATCAAAGCAGTGGTGGTGGAGAACATGCAACATGCCAGAGCAGTAGTAATATAAACAAGTTGTTGCAATGCTGTGGAAAGAGGAGGGGTACAATATAGTTCCCCTGAATCACACATATGTTACTATGCTCGTGCCCTTAAGCTTCCTGTGAAAGTGACAGTTCTTGAAAAAACTTACTTCTGTGAGAAATGCAAGAAGATGGCCTTTAACTCTAGAATCCGGGTAGTGTTGGAAAACACTTTCAAAAATCCTTTACAGTGGCCTTGGTCATTCGCTAACACTTGCTGTGCCTCAGTTCCCTTATCCCTACAAGGACCAAGCCTGTCAGGATTCAAAAAGCATTTGGACAACATTGTCAGGCACATGGTGGGGTTGTCCTGTGCAGGGCCAGGAGCTGACTCTGTGGGTCCCTTCCAACTCAGGATACGCTATGATTCTAGAGAAACTAGTACCACTTCTGGGCCTCAGAAAGAAGTTAGCAGCTCCACAACTTTTTATTTGTGCCAGCTTGGAGCACGAAAATGGGCCAGCACCTCCGAGATCTACTCCTTTGCTGTGATAAGAACAGCACGCGAGGTTACATGTTTCAGCTGTTTTCCTGACTTTCAGGCACGACCACCAGGAGGTCAGAATACATCCGAGAAGNAGCGGCAGCCCGGGCGGGGCGGGCTCCTGCCCCTCGCCGCGCGGAGCCGCCCCCGCCCCGACAGCGCCGGTGTGCGCGGAGCGCCCGGGAACGGGGCCGCCGACCCGGCCCGGCCTGGTGAGTCTGTGCGGGGCCGCGGGGACCCGGAGAGCCCGGGGGTGCGGGGGGGGCGGGAATGGCCGTGCCCGCCTTCGGGAGAGAGCGGCGGTGCGGGCTGCCCGCGGCGGGTCGCCGTGGTGTGGCTNAACTCAGGATACGCTATGATTCTAGAGAAACTAGTACCACTTCTGGGCCTCAGAAAGAAGTTAGCAGCTCCACAACTTTTTATTTGTGCCAGCTTGGAGCACGAAAATGGGTCAGCACCTCCGAGATCTACTCCTTTGCTGTGATAAGAACAGCACGCGAGGTTACATGTTTCAGCTGTTTTCCTGACTTTCAGGCACGACCACCAGGAGGTCAGAATACATCCGAGAAGCAAGATGAGCGCATTTCCTCTCCGTCCGCCGTCCCCTCGGTCCAACACCATCTGGGAAGCTAATGGGGGAGCCGAGGGGGAGATCAGACAGCCCGCTCTGCCCGCCGGGGCACGGCTAGGGTCCTGGGGCTGGCGGGGGTGGTTTGAAGGCGGAGAGAAACAGCAAACCAAAGGGCAGCGGCAGCCCGGGCGGGGCGGGCTCCTGCCCCTCGCCGCGCGGAGCCGCCCCCGCCCCGACAGCGCCGGTGTGCGCGGAGCGCCCGGGAACGGGGCCGCCGACCCGGCCCGGCCTGGTGAGTCTGTGCGGGGCCGCGGGGACCCGGAGAGCCCGGGGGTGCGGGGGGGGCGGGAATGGCCGTGCCCGCCTTCGGGAGAGAGCGGCGGTGCGGGCTGCCCGCGGCGGGTCGCCGTGGTGTGGCTGTCCCCGAGTTCTCCTTACGGGGTAACTTTTGTGTTGTGCGCATTCGCCGTCTCGGTGGGTACCGGGGCACCGGCAGGGTCGGACCCCTGAGGCGGGGTACTGCGCCCAGCAAAGTTCCTGCAGAGCTTTGGGCATCCCTCTCCCTGCAGCCCAGGCGGGAGCCGAACGCGCGGGGCGGCGGGAGAGCGGCCGCAGCCCCTCGGGGACTTGGCGGGACCGAGCCGTGTCAACAGTAACAACATTACTATATACTGAGAACAACTTTTTTCTTTTTCTTTTCTTTTTTTTTTTACACTACCTCCCCCCTGTCGAGTCAGACTAAATATCCCTAGTCAGGGACTGAGGAATTTGNTCTTGGGGCCGGCGCTGACCTCGGACATGTACAGTCCATGCAAAATGCATCATTGAGCCTCGCTACGTGTTCAGTGTTACACGGCTTGGGCTTAAAACTTGTCTTTCTTCTGAGATACACAACATCTCACTAACGAGCACAAAGAGAAGGAGCAAAGCTTTCACTGGAGCTGAAGGAGGGATGCTTTCAGTAGAGCCGCTCTTCATATGTGCGGTCATGTTTCTGAAGGTGGCCAGCAGATATTTGTAGCTCAAACCAGAGTGAGCCAGGACTGTGATACTGGAAGTCAATGGGCTGTAAAACTGACGGGCAGAACACGAGCCTTAGTGTCCTTTGCATCTTCAGCTTGGCAGTCTCCCACTGAAACAGTTCTGTTGGGAACTGCCACATTAAAATCCTTCAGGAAAATAGGACATGTTGCTATTGGCATCTCTTACGTGGTCAGGCAAGATGAGCAGTGTCTCTAAGCAAACATTACTATTAATATGTTTTTAATGAGTGCTGTAGGCCTCAGCCATACCCAGTGCATCTCCTTCAGGCACAAGTGTTTGCCGTGAGCTACCGGGCAAGGATCTGAGCTGCCATGAAAGCAGCACTTGGACAGGAGAGCTGCTGTAGTGCAGCATATTGTGTTGTGTAGGTTTTTTAGTTTGGTTTGGTGTTGATGGTAATGCTCTTCTGCAGCTCTGACTGAAGTGATTCTGGCTACCTTCATAGGCATCTGCTTTTAAAATCAGATTTTCCTTAGTATGAGTGAAAGGAGTTCTCTCAGTCCTCAAAGAAAAGCAGACCATAGGAAATAGGAATAGAAAGTTCAAGCCTTCTCTTCAACCTTGTTTTCAGCACAACAGATACTTCATGCTGCTCTCACATGGGAACTGCACACGTTAAGTGTGATTGCCACAGATGTGGAGAGAGGTGAATTTATTTCCCAAATTCAGAGAACCAGTGGGAGTACTGGGACCAACTGTGAGGGTTTCTTGGCTCCCAGCTGTGAATGACACTATTTTTTGCTTGCATGACTTGTGTGTACAGGACTCAGTGATCTGTGTTCACACCAGTGGCATCTGCAAGGAAGAAGCGACCTGTGCGCACCAATGGCATTGAAATTGTTTATCAAGAGCTCAGATGGTGGACCCTCCCCACCTAACTGTCTTCCTCATTTCGTTGCTTGGAGCATTACTATATACTAAGAACAACTTTTTTCTTTTTCTTTTCTTTTTTTTTTTACACTACCTCCCCCCTGTCGAGTCAGACTAAATATCCCTAGTCAGGGACTGAGGAATTTGGTTTTCCTGAGTAATTGTTTTGGGCCATGTGATGATTAGGGCAACCAAAAGCTGCATGTCCTGCTCCCCTTTTGTTTTTTTGTTGGTGCTATCCATGGCAATAAGGGCTCTTGTGTGTCTCTGCATGACGTCTCAGAGGGATGCCAATGCTTGTGATTCTTCTTGCATGGCAGTGACTAACACAGGAAAGGAATCTGATCCACAGAAACCTAGCACTGGTGTTTCACAAGCTGATCTCATTAACTTCTGTGTTTGTTTTTTAAGAAGAACTGTATGGTTTTCCAAAGGACAGTTTTAGTCTGGCTTTTGCAACTGTCTACCTGCTGATTGTGGTTTCAGTATCTTGGAGCTTGCCTGCAAATGAATTAACACCACGGGTATGCGAACTCCATGAAGAGCCTGCATGAGTCCCCCTGCTGTCCTGTCCTGCTCTGCTCTGCGGAATTGCAGTTGCAATCCATAGCAATGGTGCGATGGAAAAGGAAGCTGAAAAAAGCTTCTGGCTTGTTCCTTTAGATCCCCTTTAAAATGGACTGTTGGGTGGGCCAGCTTTTTCTCTCCCAAGTGTTATTACAATCCATTTATACCAGGGAAAAAGCAGGTTTGCTGCCAGGCAGCATATTTTCCATCGGCACTTGTAATTGTTGGGTGGCGGAGAGAGATAGAGACTCTGGTTTCCAGGCTGGAGGGAGAGAGCGTGGTCAGGGTGTGCACTGGGCAGCATTGTCATGTGCCCAACCATGAATTCCAGGTTTTGCAGGGATGTGGGCTCAGCTGTGTAAGCAAAACCTTGTGCTCGCTCACTCCTTGGAGCAGGCAGAGAGGCAGGTGGCCAGCCTTCAAGCAGCTTGAGGGATGGAGAGCTGGCCTGGGGTGTAGCTGCAGCAGGGCTCTTTTTTTAGCTTTTTTATACTTACACACACACGTGGGCCATGCAAAGTTGACTGAGCCAACCTTGACCAGCAGCAAAACAAACACGTTTTACTGCCGTGACCTGAAAGCCAGATCAGCAGCTGAGCTTTGCTGGAGCAGGGACAGCTTTCATTTCTGTCAAGGAGAGAAGGCTCTCGTATAGGGCTGACTCAAAACAAACATTATGCTGGGCTGCCCAGACTTCCTCATGGAAGTAGTGTCAAGAAGGCTTATGCAAGACGAAGAGGTGGTTCGAGGTAGCCAGCATGGCTTCACTGAGGGCAAATCATGCCTGACCAATCTGGTGGCATTCTGTGATGGAGTGACTGCAATGTTTGGCAAGGGAAGACAGACTGATGTAATTTACCTCGACTTCTGTAAGACCTTTAACATGATTTGATACGATATCCTCATCTCCAAATTCGAGAGAAATGAATTGGAAGGGTTGACTGTTCAGTGGATAAGGATTTGGCTGGATGGACACATCCAGAGAGTTGTGGTCATTGGCTCTCTGTCTAGGTGAGAGCCAGTGGTGTCCCTCAGGGACTGGTGCTCTTTAATACCTTCATCAGTGGCATGGTGAGATCGAGTGCACCCTCGGCAGCTTTGTGGGTGACATGCAGCTGAGCGGTGCTGTTGGCACAACAGAGGGAAGGCATCCAGGGAGGCCTGGACAAGCTTGAGAGGTGGGCCCACAAGAATCTCATGAAGTTCAACAAGACCAAGTGCAAGATGCTGCACCTCATTTGGGGCAACCCCAGATATGAGGACAGACTCATATGAGGGAGAACTCATTGAGAACAGCTCTGTGGAGAATGACTTGGGGTCCCTCTGAATGAAAAGCTGGACCAATGCAGCGATGTGTGCCCACAGCCCAGAAGGCCAAACATGTCCTGGGCTGCATCCAAAGCAGTGTGGGCAGCAGGTTGAGGGAGGGCATTCTGCCCCTTCACTCCACTCTGCTGAGACCCCACCTGCAGTGTTGCATCCATCTCTGGGGTTCTCAGCACAGGAAGAACATGGAACTCTTGGAGCAGGTACAAAGGAGGCCACAAAGATGATCAGAGGGCTGGAGCACCTCTCCTATGAAAACAGGCTGAGAGAGTTGATCAGCCTGGAGATTCTGGAGAGACAGCATTGTGGCCTTCCAGTACCCAAAAGGTTTAATCAAGGTCTCTCCAACATCTATACAGATAGTTGAGGGAGACCCTAACTTAAACTCTCTCTTTTGAGATCTAAAAATTATCTTAACAACTGAATTGTAAGTCCCATAGCAACAGTTCCTGTCCAGCATTTAATAGCTCTTTTCCTCCAAGCAGAAACACCTGCTCTAACCTCACTGGCCCTGAGCCACCATGAGACCAGGCATTGCAGGCCCTGAGGGCTTACAAATATCCACTGGGATATTACAGTGCAGATCCAGACCTTTGGGGTATCTTTCTCCTGTGTACAGCAGTCTGTGCTGCTGCTGCTGGCGTTGTGGCACTGGTTGAGCAGAGGCACCAGCAGCCCTGCAAGATGGGAGGGCTGGGCAGAGCCCATTTGCCCAATTTGGCCTCACAGTGGAAGATGGAAACAGAGAAGTGAAACTGTACACACAGTCTGGTCTGAGCAGGTATGTGGGAGGAGGGAGGTGAATTGAAGGAGTTCAAGAGAGCAAGGATGCATCAACTTTATGCTGAGCCCTTAAAATACCCCACTCTAAAGCCCTGCTCAGCCCACACTGATCATTTCATCAGCCTTTGGATGAAGGCAGTGGGAAAGTTTGAAGTGGTGGTAGCTGGAAGTGAGGGTGGTTCATTTCTCCTCCCCAGCCAATTTGTGCACAGCTGGGCAATGTCTCTGTTGTCTGCGTTCAACCAGCTTGTTGGGTCTTGTCCTCCTTCTGGTTGGGGGCGTTTGTTTCCTGTTGCATATAAAATTTCTTCACTTCTCTATCCTAAAATATTGTAGTTTAGCTTTTGCAGTTCTCTGTTTCACATCTTCCTGTGGCCTTACACTTGCTTCCGGCCTCGTCTATGTTTTCTGTTTCTCCCATTAGCTCTCTAAACTCAACTCCCCGAGCAAGTATTTCTACCTTACAAGCCGCTTACAGCAGCTAGATGCCTTTTCTAGACGAACCAATCCCAGACAAAACTGTCCCAGCCCTTGCACTTATGCAGCTGCTCATTTGACCCTAATCCATTTTAAAAGAAGAGTGCGGGTGGGTGAGGATGGAGTCAGAGGAGGGAGGTCCTTGTTTGCTGACACGTCTACAAGGCTGAGAGACCAACAGTGTGATCTACACACTTTCCCATGGGAGAAGCAGCATTTTAACTCTTCCCTGATCACTTCAAAGTGATTATTTCTGGTCTCTTGAGCCTTTATAATCATTTTATTAGGTAAGGGGGTGAGTTAATCTCTCTTTTAATCAATCCGTAATTTAGATAACTGCGTTATGTAGCCATCTTCTGCCTGCCCTTCCTCATTCATTCTCTTTGTATTTCGCAGACTTCCTGGCTGTGCTTCAGTGGCGGGTGACTGAATTTAGTCTTCTCTGCATCACAGTGATAGTAGTAATGTGAAGTTTAATGAGCACCTGCAAAGCTGTGTAGCAGGTAAGTGCTCCAGGGGTCATTCTTCCTTCCAGATTTGATGTGATTTAAAAAAGCTTCTTGATGGGCTCTCACTAGGACATCTTGAGCCTTGCAGCAGAAATGCTGAAAGGAAATTGGTGTGGCTCATATTTTAGAAATGTTCCCAGCAGTGAGGTTCAGACAGCTTCTTGGAAAGCAAAAGTAGCAATGTTGTGAAGGTTTAATTTGGAAATGGCTTCAGGGTGGAAGATCAGTCTTAAAAGCCTCTCTCTTTTGGACTTTCAATACAAAATTGTTCTCACCTGACTGCTTGGTACATTTGGGATGTAGTCAGAGAGTGATGGCAGAAGGGAACCAAAGGGTCCAAAGCTTTGCTGACATTAGCTACTGATGCATTTTCTGCTGCAGAGGAGAACTTGCCACAAGTACCTTACCCAGACTGGGAAAGTACTGGCATTCCCCTCTTCTAAGTGTTAGAGGGAGAGCAAATGCCTGGAAGTGCCTGGACAACTTCCAGATGATCAAGGGTGACAGCAGAGGCAGATGAAGGCAAATGGTGCTTTCACAAGTCAGTGATGTGTAGAGTTTTCATGTTTGTATGAAAACCCCTAAAAACATACTGAAAGGAGAACTGCTGGGTGAAACCAGGATGTCTGGCAGTGCTGCTCTGCAAGTGTGTGACAGGAGGCTCTACAGGTAGCGGTGGTGGGAAGGCAAGAACTGGAGCTGATGACAGACGGGGCTGCCAGAGCAGGAGTCCTGGCTGCCACAATGTCCTGCTACAGCTCTGAGTACCTGTTAGTTCATGCATTCCATGTGATTTTTTTTTTTTTTTTAACTTATTTATTCTGGATCTGTGTTGGGTGGTGTCTGTCCCCTTTTTCCCATCACAGAGTTCAAACAGCTGCTCTGCTCTAGCAGAGCTCAGCTCACAGAGTTCCCTGGCATGTTCCTCCAGCCAGCCCCGATCAAAGCTGTGAGAGCTGGCCCACTGCCATTTTCCTGTGTGTAAATGAAGCTCTTTCTTTTTTTCCTTTCCATTCACCATCTTTCATTATTATGCCTCCTCCAGAGGCAGGTTTTTCTGGCTGATCTAGCACATTATTTGTATCAGTAATATTTGCCTCAAGGCAGAGATGCTTTTTCAGCATTTATAAGGAAAACATCTGATACATCCCACTCCCATGTATGTGGCTCAGAAAAACCATGCATGGTGTTGGCAAGGATGAGGACCATTGCAGCCAACTGTTGCAGAATTTAAGCCCTGTTAGGCACAGTCTCCAACTCATAGGGTTATTCTGGTTGCCTGGCAAAGGAAAACTGTTGCTGTTCCTTTACTTTTGAAACCAGGGCAAGAGCACGTAGAGAAGGTTCTTGTGTGAAGCAGAAAAAGGGACATGAGTTATAAGGTGTCAGCTGAGCCACCTGTGTAACCAACTCATCTTTCCCTGGGTTGCCTCCAGGGGTGGTGGGTGCCCTCAGTTGAAAAGGTAGAGTTTGTGGTCAAAGCCAAATGAAAACAATGGAAATTGGCTTGAGAGTTCATTGCTTTCAGCTCTTCCAAATTGCAGAGGGTTTGGTGATGAGTGGTGAGCACCTGATGAGGAGTGGGAGCAAATGGTTCCCACGCTGTCTGCAAGGAGGTAAAGTAGCTCCCTAAGACAAGATACCACCTGCCTGTGCCAGGATCCCAGCAGGGATCCAAACAGCTTGTTTTGGGGAAAGCACATGCAATGATAAGGAGATTTTCCTGCAGGTAGGGGCAACTAAGCAGTAGTCTAGACTGCCTTGGGAGGCAGAGATTTGCTGGAAGTTTTTCAGAACAAAGTAAACAGACACTTGCCAGAAATCATCCAGGCACAGTGTAAGCCATGCGTGTAGGCAGAGGGAAGAAACTGTATTGCTTTTTCAGACTTCTTTTTTCCCCTTTTTTTTAAGCTCTTGTAGAGTGTTAACACATAGCAGAGGTGGAGCTAAGGAGGTGTTCTCAAGCTTAAAATGTCACACTTGATATTCGCACTGTAGTGCTTCCCAGAGGGGCTTGGTCTTCTGTATCTGCATCCAGAATGCTTCGGTCCTAATCTATTTCCTCCTGGATGTTCAGGTACCTTACTGCCACTGGTTTCAGAGGAGAATTTGATTTCTAAAGGCCTCTGGGGATTTAGCAACCAAATACCTTGGGACTATTGGAAATGTGAGGGAAGATACTTGAAGTTTCAGCAGCATAGACACTACTGCACTGCAGATTGCAACTCATTCATGGTGATTAAAAATGACCCTTAACTTCCAGTCTTGTAGAGGCAGGGATGGAAGGGATGTCTTTAATTTGGGTTGCTGGAACCCCCCAGTTGACCTTCCCCTCCTGTAACACACAATGACACAAATTGTCTGGCACAGTAGGTGACTTAAGGACAAAGCTCTAGTGCAGTCCCACCTAGTGAGCCGGCTATGCTCAGTCTAAGAATCATAGCCATGCTCTTCTGCAGCCAAAGTCAAAAGATGGTCTGCAGGTGCTTGGATGATGTTTATCTATCCCACCTTGCTGTTGACTCATAGCTGCATTGTGCTCTTGGAATAGGTTCAGGGTTATGATCTCACGCTCTGAGAGAGTTACAGGAGGAAATGTCAACTGAAGGGGATGTATTTGTGTGCTAAGTCATCCACAACACGTGCTCTCAGCTCAGCCTTGTATTTGCTGCTAGTCCTGGACACTTTGGGTCTCCCATATGGAGCTGGAGGCTTTGCTCCTTGCCGAGCTCCTTGCCTGCTGCAGCAGAGGGGTTTTTGTGCCTGTGAGCAGGGGCCCCACAGCTATGACTCACAGTTCCCATTACGTTGTAACTTAGCCTTTAAGTGAGCCGAGAGGCTGTCCCTTGGCTTTCAAACAAAGCCTTCCTTTGTTGTGCTTACAGTATAAAGAAAGCAACCGTATGTGCTCACCCCACACATCCCAAATGAAAACCACGTGGCTTCACAACTTTACTATGTGTGTTTGCTACTTCTGCTGCAGCACTGCAAGTTACAGCGCTCCTTTCCCCTTAGTCTTTTTAGAGTTTTTCTTCCCAGCATTCAGTTTACAAATTCTTCAGGGAAACAAAGAGCTTAGAGATGTTTCCTTTTCTTGGTAAGAAGAGGGGACTGAGCAGAGAGCACATGAAAATTATTAAATACGGGTGCATGTGGCAATAGGCTGTCTCTGAGTCATTCCCTTGGTTAAAAATGGCTCTGGGTTGGTGGCCACGGGTGCTGAAAGGATAAGCTTCATGGAAATATTGTACGGAAGTGGGGCAGTTTGTTTTCTTGTATGACTTTGCTTTCTTCTGCTGGTTTTTATTTATTCAAACTCATTTTGAAGAGCAGGATTAGCCAGAAGTACTCTGCAGCCAACATATTTGTGTGCATACGTCTGTCTTGGCAGTTTTTAGGTTTATGGCAAGTGAGCCAAGACTGGGATTTCTGCTTCCCAAAGCATTTGTGTTGTTTCTCCTGATCTTTTCTAGAGTCACTAGGTAATGAAGTAAGAGGGTTTGATTCTTCCTTAGAGGCTGTGTGCAATGCACAGCGTCTCTGCTTAGATCAGGGAGTCGTCCTGGTGAGAGGCAAGGAAATGGAGCAATGCAGTAAAAGTGTTCTTCTTGTTCTCTCTTCCTTCCGCACCCTCTACCCACCCCTGCAGGGGCTTTCACAGTCTGTTGGGTTGTGGTTTGTTTTTTACTTTATTTAAAGAACTATATTGTGGTTTTTTTTTAAAAAAAGGTGGGATTTCAGGCAATGGAATAAAGCATTGCTTTTGATTTCTGTGGTGACATTTTGCAACAATAGCCAGCTTCTAAATACGGTTCTTTCCCTATTGTTTGAATACAAACAGCAATGACTAGTTAGCAAAACAATGGTCAAATATCACACAAACCTTCAATCCCATCTAGTGGTTTTGAGTCCTGTTTAAGTGGATACTTGGGCCTGCAGGTCTCCTGACCTATGAATGTGGTTTTGTCACTGAGTCAAGACTGTGATGGAATAGAAGATCTCAGATCAGCCAAATTCCCAACCTGCAATGACAAATTTTTTTTGCTGTGTTTTTGCTGTTTGTGTCTCAGTGTGGAAGCGTCTGGCAACTACTGTGCTTTCTACTGTCTGTAATATGTAAATGCTCATTGTTCATGACTGAAATGGGACTTCATAGTTTCACATGTAAAACATAATCACTGTGGGAGTCATGGCTGAGCCCTGCCAATATCCACATGTGCTCTTCTTAGATGTGCTGGAGTGCTGTATCCCTGCTAGGAAATCAACTTTCTAATAATGTTTCCACCAATTATTTTAATACCAAAGCACTTGTTCCGAAATGTGTACGATGTACAGTTAAGTTGGATGTACGAGGATGCATATGCTTACCACAGGATGAGGAGAGCCAGAGTAACCACTGCCTGATTTAACAGCACTGGTGTGGGGGTTTTCCACCTTGCTGAGAATTAAGTGGGAGAAAGGAGTGCAGATTTAAACAAATATCTTGGCAATTGATCTCTTGCTGTACTCACCACCTCTCCCTGAGGTGACTCCAGGCCGGATCCATGAGCCATGGCTGCCTTACGTGCAAGGAGCTGTTGTGTGGCTGAGAGGGTGACAGCCGGAATGGGGCCCAGCATGAGCACCAGGTGGAGGCCAGAGAGCATCTGTGCAGTGACAGTGCTCCATCCATTGTGGTTGACACTATCAGGCTTTTGGTGGAGCAGCAGGGGTGTTTGTCCATCTATGCTGATGAAAGATTGTGCAAGGGAATGACCAACTATTGCCCAGGCTCCCATGATTTTGGGTTGGAGGAGGAGGGTGCTGGTAAGGATGGTAAGCTAAGGTTTTTTTTTTTCTTTGTGTGTGTCTTTTCGCCTCCTAAAAAAACCCAGAAAAAACCAAAACCAACAAAACCCACAAAAGTCTGGTCTACTCCAGTTTTTTTTCTCACTATTAACAGACAAAAACAGACAAAATTTATTTGGCTTATAAAGGCAAGCTGTTCCTGCCTGTGGTCCTACTGCAACAGCTCAAAACGTGGGTGGGAGTCACATACACACTTCCTACCTTTGCCCTCCTGCCTCTCCTTGCAGCCAACACTATGTTCCAATTTGTAAAACCCCTTCTTGGCCATAGCAGAGGGAACCCAAGGCACTACACAGACTGCCCACGTGCTGCTTGCTGACAGGAGCTGAGTTGGCTTGCATAGTCAAAAAGCAATAAAAACACATTCAGGCAATGAGCACCATGCTGAGTAACACACTCTTCACGCTGTTGGCTGTCTCCTGGTCTCCATGGGCACCCACTCTTGGGTCCAGCCTTGCAGTGAGTAAACAGTGAGTGCCTTGGGGACATAACGTGGCTCTGTGTTATTCATTAGTTGTTAAAGCTGCCTTTAATGGTGGCTGCTAGCTTCTGGAGCAGGAAGAGGAACATATTTTCATTAGTGTTTTGATTAGTGGCATGTTTTGATTAGTGGCATGATACCTGTATGCACTGAGAAACAATGACTTAGAAATGGGCCCAATAAATCCCCACTTGCCGATGAAACTGAAAATCTAACATGTGCTACATCTCTTTGGGTTTTGGAAAAGAGCCCTAAAAGGCAAATAGCTTCCTTTGAGCCAGAAAGAAGACTTTGTACTGTTTAGGCTTTGGGGTAAGGGGGACCGTGGGATTTTATGGCCACATCTTATAAATGCACCTGTGTATAGTGAAAGCTGAGGCAGGAGGGAAGTACCTCTGAACATCCTGAATGCTACTCCAAAAGGAAAACAAAAAATCCATCCTACTTCTACCTGCAGTGGGCACTGGCATGTTAGGGGGTTCAAACTGCAGTGAGGGAGAGTTAACAAGGCCTGAGAAAAAGCTTCCTGATGGCAAAGGCAGTGCATAACTGGAAAACAGGAGAGCGACTGCCTGTCTTTCCTAGGGCCAGTCAAGCACTCCTCTGCTTAGAGAGATGCTGACAAAACCCCTCCTTTGGACCTGGAGCTGCACAGCAGTATCTGCTTCCAGAGCACTGTCAGTGCCCTTCACGTGCTTATCCCCCCTGAGTCCGCCTGCCCACGGGAAGGGAGGGCTATCTAGTCCTGTACACAGGATGAGCATCAGCATTTCCTTGGAAATACCTGATCTGGTGACCCCCAGAAGGAAAATATTGTTTCCGAAAGTCCGCGGCAGACCTGTTGGGCAGGATGTCTGACTCGGGCTGCACGACTGGCCCTGTTGGCACTGCAGCAGGCCTGGGACAGGATGTCCACGGATATTACGAAAGGCTAATGTTCTCAATCAAACAGCAGAACAATAGCTATCAGGCAAGTGGCCTTGTCCAATTGCTGTGCTGTGGCCAAGCAGCTAATCTGGGGTGTGGCTTCCAGGCATGGTTTGGAAGGCAGTTGGTCTGCCATACCTCACTGCTGTAGTCCTGGGCAGGCCAGTTGGCCTGTTCTGGTTTTAAATGTGGTTGTGTTACCACTCTCAACATCTGGGCCCCTGCACCTCATGTATTGGTGCATTTGGTCCTTCCCCACTTGAGGCTTTAGTAGAGAGCCAAAGACAGAGCCCAGTCCCACCTGTCTATGCTGAACCAACTGGGATCATGCTGGCAGCTGGAATTTGGTACTTTGTCTGTAGCATTAATTTAATGCTGAAAAAACAAGGCAGAACATGAGTTAGAGCTGCTGTGGCTGGAACTGTTCTGTTCCAGTTGAAATCTCACCCACCGACATCCTGCACACAGCTTAGTTCATAGGGGCTGAAAGAGCAGCACAAGTTGGTGCTGCTCAGGCTCTGTATTGGATTTTTATCCCTTAATTTTCCTGTCTGGGCTGTGTGCGCTGCAGCTGACTGTGTGCTCAGGAGATGGGAGAGCAAGAGCCTGTCCTGGGTGCGCTGTGCTGTGTGGCTATGGGGTTGTCTAAGGAAGTGCATCTGTCCAGGTTTTTTGCAAGAACAATAATGCTGACATGCATCTCTGTAATTCCCATTTCTCTGTCATTGTGCAAGTTTCTGACAAATCAGAGCTTGTAGTGCCCACCAAGAGAAAACATAATTTCTTTCAGTGGCAGCTGGATCATATCTCTGAATACCTGCAGAGGTGGCAGTGATACTTGCAAATTGGAGAAGGATGTGGTGCATTACTAAGGGCTTTCAGCAAACTTTTATTCTTGACTAGATCTTCATAAATGCAGCAGAAGCTTTTTTCAGGCTATACACTCAAAGGCCAAAAGGTAATTTGTTCACTGTTGTACAACAAGAGAAGGAATCACAGAGCTCCCAGAAGCTCAACCATGAGGAAGTACATCTGGGCTGGGCCTGAAACTTCTCAGACTGAGGCTGACATATTCCCCATAAGAAAGTCCCAGTTGCAGGTTAGTGCCTGGTTTGACCTGTTAATCTCTCCAGTCAAAACAAGTAGCAAGTAGCAGAGTCCTTTCCAAACCTCAAGGACCTTCCCAATAAGAAAGTCAGAAATCATATTTGTTCCCATAAAAGTTCTGGTTTCAAAAATTTGGCAGCTTTCAATGAAAAAAGCCTCCCAACCAGCTGTATTTTCTGTCATGTACTTGAAATACCTCTTTTCTTGCAGCCTACCAAAGCAAAACACAATGTAGCAGCCACCTATTCATTGCCTTTTGTGTCAGCCAGATTGCAGGAAGCAATCGAGTGTGTTGTAAGTGATGTCTTGGCATGTTCCAGTGTAATACTGAACTGCACTCAGTGGCTTGACTTGGGTTTTTCCAATTGAAGAATCAGAGCTTCAGCTCACTCCTACCTGGTTTATTGCTGAACACCAGCCAGAGCATGCTTTGCTTACCATGGTTCAAAATTTAGAGGAATAAAATGGCTGAAAAAATAAAGCTACATGAGGAACTCTTCAGTAAAGAAAGGCACTGTTAATGAAAGGGAAATACTTTCCCATGTCTTCAGAGAAGGTGGAGGGTTATCTGGGCTCAGAGCATGTGCGCAGCCTGCAGAGGCAAGCTGCCATCTCTTTCTTTCCTTTGCCAGGTTGAGCAGGAGGCAAAAGGTTCTGAAGCTGTTATGGAAAAGGGTGTGAGGAAGGCTTGGGGACATCAGAAATGAAGCACATTTAGCTGGAAGGGACAGGACATTGTTACGGCTTTGAGCATCATCATCTCCATGAAGGACTTTGCTGCTCCTGCAGGGGAATCCCCTGTGACAGGGTGGCTTGGGAAGGGGGAGAGCACGCATTGCCACAGGACAGCAGCTGCTTCAGGCTGGTCCACACAAACCCTGTGTGAGCTCTGTGATGCTCCCAGGCGAAGAGGAGAAGAAGCTGAAGGTGGGGCTGATGCTGCCTGGCTCTGTGAAGGTTTCTTCCTGTGCTGCTTCCCTTTCCTTATGCCATGCTACCTGGAACTCTGCTCCGGGCAAGCCAAACATTATTAAATTGTGCAGCAAAGGGCTTTCAGATCAGCTAGGGCAAGAGCTGGCCTCCTTCTGCTTGTGGCTTCATGGCACCAACCTGAACTGCGTGACAGCAGCATTATCTTTCCCCTTCCTCTCTTGGGGCTTCCTACATCATCCGGGACCTGCTGTGGAGCTGATCGGGATCCTCCAGCTGGCGAGGCAGCTTCAGGCTTGAAAGGATGAGGCCTAACCTGCCTGGGAGCTGAGGGTGCAGGGCTTCAGGTGCTCTTGGTGGACCCTTTGAACATACCAAGTGTTGCAGGATGCAGCTGATTGCTTGTAATCAGGCAACAGAGTGATCAGCAGTTTTTATCTCTCTGAGCTGGGGAGTGGGATGGTGTCTGCCCCCTCACTTCCCAGGGTTGTGCAGAGTGGTCATTAACCTTAAACTCGGTGATGCTCCTAGTCACTGCAGCAGTGAGTGCTACAGAAAAGCCCAGAAGGGAACTAATTCTAGTGCCAGAGGCAGGTTTGAACAAGTAGCATCACATGCTGGGCAGTGAGCAGAGACAGCTTTACATCAAGATAGTGAGGTTTCACATACTCTGGCCCATCTCCATTTCCCAAGCAGCTTTGTTTGGTCTTCTTGCACCTTTCCCTGCTTTGTGCCCATGGGAGAAAAGAGGGGTCTCTTCCTTCTCACCTGGCCCAGGGAGCAGGGCAAGGGCTGCTTTGGCTGCTGGCAGGAGTGGCCTGCCTGTGATGCAGCAAAGACCACAGCACCTTCTGGGGGGTCTTTGGAGCTCCAGGACTGCCACAAGAGGGCCTGCAGAACGTAGACAGGATGTAAGCCTGTTACTGAGTCCAGATTTGTTTATATTTTAAATGGGAAAAAACTGTCAGGGCGAGAAATTCAGAAAAGGTTGCAGATTGCTTTGAGAACTTGCTGTTTAAAAACTTAAAACTACCTTTTATTTTTCCCCCCCATATTTGAAATGTTTCTAAATTTGATGCGTAGATTGAAAAATTGCCGTTTCTCTTTCTTAGTCTCCAGCTTGGAAAGGTTTGGACTCTCTCCCTCTTCCCCACACAAAAGCTGTCTCAGCCTGAGCAGGCATAAATATTTTTATCAGGCTTAAATAGCTTGGGCTGAAGTTAAAAGCGAGGGAAAAGAGCAGCCTTTGTTATGGGGAATGCTGGAGCGCCATAGCAGGCAGTGCTACTGGTTTCACCTGTATTATTGAGTCTTTCATATTAGCCAGGAAAGCTGTGTCTGAGAGATGTGGGAATGCTCTGCCCATACCACCCTTGCTGCTTTGAGGCCAGGCTCCACTGGCTCTGGTCACTGAGTAGCATGAACCTTAAGCCTTAACTGGCGTTAATGTTTGGCTTCTTTTCCTGGTGTGAGTAGCTACAGTACCAAAGGGCAGTTTTGACCAGCAGAACTTGCGCTGGGCTGAAAACAGACATCCCTCTTGCAAATCAATGTGATCTGAAGATCTTGTCACTTCCAGTTTCCAGAGGTTGATGCCTGTAGGGTTTGCTGAGGGAAGAGGTTGTGTGCATGTTCCCTAACCTGATCCTGCAAAATGAGGTGGGGTATCCCAGAATGTCAGTGTGACCCGGAGTGAATTCAGCTGAGCCAGGCAGGGATGGACTTGGGGATGTCTGGCCCAACCCCTGCTGCTAGCAGAGCTTTGGAACAGGTAACCTGTGGCAGCAGTGTGCCCATGGGCAGCTGGGCATGAGAGAAAAGATCCTAAGGAAGCTGACTTCTTTCAGCCTTATGCATCTTAGAAGTAATGCGGTAACAGTAAAACATTTCATCTGCAGGGACAGTGGTCTAGCAGAGCAGAGCAGTGATGTCATCCTGGTCAAGACTCCCAAGAAGGAGGCACCTGGCCCCTGGCCGTGTTATTTTTAAGCTTGGAAGGCACATGTGGTCTGCAAGAGCGTAGCACTAAGGAAAGGAACTTGCGAGCACTTCCTGCCCTGCCCCAGCAAACTGATAAAGCCCTTTGCAATGCAGGGTGACCCCAGTTTATTTTTAAAATGTACCTAGGCATGGAGCTCACAGAATAACTGGAACACCCAGATTTGGGAATTAATTCAGCTTTAATTCATTGCCTGATGAATTAAAGAGTTAATGGAAATGTAAAAAAGGACAAGATAGGACCACAAACTATTTCCAGAGCAATGTGTGCATAAGAACATTCATCTCTGCATGTGCAAGGGATCTAAAAAAAGGGTAGTGGATAAATGTTACACAGGGAGGGGCATGGAGCATTATCCTAAGCACCGTGTGAATTTTCTTGCTGCTTAGACAATGCATCTCAGTCCTGTTCCCTTCCCTTGTTATTCCAGTCCCAGCCCTCTCATAAGCAAAGATAATTGTGTGCCGAAGGATACAGTTCCCATGTACAGTAAATGCTCACATTGAGGAAATCCAGATTCCTGCAATCAAAACCAGTAGTTTGTTGTGCAGTTACGATAACAGGGTCCACTGGGGTGGATCTATCTTTATTGTGTGCCCTGTGGAGGCATAAATGAGATTGCCAGAGATATTTTCCTTCTTGCCCAGATGCTGGGACAGCAGGATTGCTGTGGCACCAAAAAATGCTGGGTTCAAGCCAGGAAGGAGCTATTCCAGGGGGTCGGAATTACAGCCCTGAGCCCCTGGAGCATACATAGTGCTTCACCGTCTCTTGGCTCCCTGTGAAACAGCTTCATTCCCACAGCAGAATTACTTAGGAATGAGATTGCTATTTCTGGTCTGATTGATGAAGTATTTTATTGATAGACTTTATTTCTGTAACAGAAACCCTTCTCTCTCAAGCACTTTTGAGGCATTAAAGCAGCTGTGCTAAAATTTCCCAGCTGGAAGAAGAAATATCCCTGCTTGTCCATCTTGTCCTTCTGATCTCCCTGTGCTAGGACTGAGAGGTGATTTTGCTAGAAAGAGGGACTGGTGAGCTTCCAACATCACAGCAATGGGTGACAACTTCAGATTGTACTGCCCTGAGCAGGCACTTGAGCTCTTGACAGTGATGCCAGCCCTCCAGAAACAGAAATGCCAGCTGGGAGGAAACAGCCCAGGCTTTAGCCTGAGCACCGTCTGGCCCAGCCCTCTGGGAGGTCTTGTCACCACCAGGAAGAGACCCTGGCAATGGCTGCATGTCCCAGAAAGTTGGGAATTAAATCCTTTCATTGTGAGCCCCATGTCACAGAAAGCTTTATTAAATGTGGGGTTGGAGCAGCAGAGCCAGTAACCACACAAAGCCACTCCAAAACACTGTAGTGGTCTCAGTCATGCCAAGGGGCTGTGCTAGGGGTGACACATGGGACTGTTGCTGGCACATGGCTGGGATGCAGCTCACAGCCTTGTTGAGGTCACTGCAAACAGGAGTGAGCTGGCTGCAAGCACAGCTGTTAAGGGAGTGCTTGGGGGAGATGGCTGAGCCACGGTGTTCACTAATGTCTTCCACAGGTCAGTAGTGTAGTAAGCACCAAAAGTAAGCAGCCTGATGCTTTTAGAACCACTGGGCTAAAGGAAACCCTTTCCATTTTAGCAGTCTCTGTCTCTGCCCTTTTTCTGGGGACTGCAATCATGAGGCATCCTGCAGGCCAGGAGAGTTTGCCACAGCCTGATCCTGATGGTGCTGAAAGGCAGGAAGAGCTTTGCCTGTAGTGCCTGCTTAGAAGCACAAAACTGTGCAGGCTTGTTCCCACCCAGATGCACCTCACCAGCAGGGCAGTGAAGGTTGCCCTGATCCAAGCAGGCTGTGTGGGTTCTCAGACATGCCCTTTTCTGTCCAGGGAATTTTAAAGGAGAGGCAAAGGAAGGACGTGCCCTCCCATACTGCCCAACAGCATCGCAATGGGTTGACAGCAGGAAGTGCTTTCAGAGTTCTGTTTTTCGAAATTCATTTGATAAGAGCCACTTTCATCCTCACTGTCAGCTGATAAAACCTCTTTGGGAAGTTGCTTGATAACTTGCAGAAATGGGTGTGGCACTTAGGAGTTTCTAGATTCAAGCATTTTTTCCAGGGCTAGAAAGGATGTCAAAGTTCTTATTGCAGTGGAGAGTTTTTCATTTTTTCACTTGAGGGAGTATATTGCAAATCATGGGTCATTCCACCTTTCTTTCTCTTCCAGGGAAGGAACTGCCATGCCCGTGGGACTCTTCCGGGTGTGTGTACTGGTGATTACAGCTATTGTCAACCACCCGCTCTTCTTCTCTAAGGAGAATGGCACTGTCCCCGAGAACACGGAAGAAATCATCCGGAAGATGAAGGAGCGGGAGGAGAGCCTGCGGCTGGAGCAGTTGCGCTTGGAGCAGGAAATCGCAGACCAGGAAGCCACACAGAAGGCTCTGGAAAAGGCTGCAGTGGTAGTGGAGGAAAGCAAAGAGGAAAAGGTCCGATGGGATCTGTGGACTGCCCTTTCCATGGTCATCTTCCTGCTGATCGAGCTCTGGAGGCAAGATTTCCAGGAAGGGAATTGGCAGGACATAGGAGGAGAAGAGGATGACATGGCAGTCCTGGGGAAAGCATTTAAAGGAGTGGCCTTCCCTGACAAGGCTGTCCTGGCCAGCTTCTATGAGAAGCGTATCCTGGGTACCACTGGAGACATGGCCAGGATGCGGGAGATGGTGGAAGGCTTTGCAGATGACCTGCTGGAGGCCTTGAGGAGTGTTTGTAACCGGGATGCTGACATGGAAGTGGAAGATTGCATAGGTGTGGGGAGCATGTATGAGAACTGGAGAGTGTGTAAACCCTTCGTCTGTGATCTGATAGTGCCTTTTGCCCCCCCAGAGCCTTACTGCTTTCGCTGCCAGACCTGGTGCTCTGGCGATTCTTTTCCCCCAGACGAACAAGGTTATGGCACTATCAAGGTGTGCAGGGCAGATGAGGATGTGACAGGTTGCATCTGTGACAAGACTAAACTAGGGGAAGATATGCTGTGCCTCCTCCATAGCCAGGTCAGTAGTACCAGGCCCAGCAGTGAGATGGAAGACCTCCTGTGCTTCAAAAATACTCAGTATCTGGATGCTGACCAAGTCATGAAGTGGTTCCAGATTGCCGTCACCAAGGCCTGGAACAGAATCTCCCACAAGTATGAATTCGACCTTTCCTTCAGCCTCCTGGACTCACCAGGAGCCCTGAAGATAAAATTTAAATCAGGGAAATCGATTGCCTTCAACCTCACCCCTGTGGTGCAGTATGAGAACTCCGACGTTTACTTCATCTCCCACTTCCCTTGGAGCAGCCTGGCAGCAGACATCCCCTCCAGCACCCACTGGTTTCTCACCTTCACAGTGTATGAGAGGAGGTTCATCCAGCTGGTCTCCAAAACACTGCCTGCCAATGCCTGCCACGTCAGCTGCCTTCAGATCCTCTCCTTCCTCCATGGGAAGCAATGCAGCCTCACGGGTCCCAGTGGGCTCACCAACTACCACCTGAAGACAGTGCTGCTGCATCTCCTGCAGACATGTCCCAGTCAGGACTGGGCCCCAGAAAAGCTGGAGGCCCGCCTACAGGACATGCTGAAATTCCTAGAGAAATGTTTGCATGAAAAGAAGCTCTATCACTTCTTTATTGGCAATGGGAAGGTACCAGCAGAGCTGGGTATCCCCATGATATTTCAGAGGGCTGAGCCTCTCAACCTTTTCCGTCCCTTTGTGCTACGCAGGGACATTTACAGGAAGATGGTGGACACGTTCCACGAGATGCTCAGGAACATGTCTGCACTGATAAATGAGTATACCGTGCACATTCCCCTTGCACACACCAATGGGATCCGTAAGGAAACCCTTTAACCAAAGCCAAACTCTAAGCACAAGTCCAGAGGGCAACTTTCTGAAGCCTCCTGAAGACAACTGACTTTGCCAATAGAGCTTCTTGTCTGGAGCTGAACCAGTCCTGGGCCATGGTTACTGCACAAGGGAAGAGGCGATGGGGGGAGAAAAGGGAGAAACTGGAAGATGTGGTGTTGAAGTAGGTTTCTGTTCCACTGCTGTGCTTGGTTTTATGCAGCTAAGAATATATTTTTCTATTGTGCCTCAGTCATGCTACAGCAGTGGTGAGCAACAGATATAAGTAATTTATTCAGATGCCTGCAATGCAAATGGGGGTGAGGGGTGTGATGGTGGCCAAATACTTCATTTCCTTCAGAAGGGAGAGATTAGAACAGGGTGGGGGAATCAGAGACAGGATCTTGGGATCAAAGGAGCCTGTCTGCTTGCAGACAGCAGGAGCTCTTTCACCAATGGGAAGTGCAACTTAAGACTCCATGCTGGTGTGGAGAGGAGGAGAGTCATGCACAAGATCTGGACTGAATGGAGATCTTTAAATAAAACACAGCTTCAAAAGGGAACTGTAGTTTAAAAAAAAAAAAAAAAAAAAAAAAAAGAAGGAAAAGCCCTCTTGATTGGACTTGCAGCAGTAATTTAAATGGCTTGTCCTGTCCTTCAAAAACACCCCTGCACATTTTTTCTCCTGTGGGATGATGTAGCAGAGCAGGGTCTGTGTGTTCAGACCATTTCATTCGAGTCTTCCGTGCTAATATGGCATGGCTAGTGGTTTATATTCCTGGCCATTTTGTATGGATCAATGAAGAGGAACCTTTTTTACCTTAGATAAAAGCAACACCACTATTGGGTTCTGACATTTTGAGTTGTTTGTTTGTTTTCCATACCTTGGGACACTAAGGTGTGAGAACAGCCTAGAGAGAAAGGAAAAGCAGGGGTTGAACTGTATGATCTTTGGAGGTCCCTTCCAGCCCAAACTATTCTGACTCTATGACTGCCATAATTTTTGCTTTCATAAAAGAAGCAGTTCTCCAAAATCATCCTGTAATGAAGCCAATCTCAGCAGTCTGGTAGCAGGAGTGAACAATCACCCTCCAAATGAGAGTGTGACTCTCTGCACATGGTTTTAATTAGGCCAAGGCCAGCAGGGAGGAGAAGGAAGGGATGAAAAAGATGCACATGTAGTAGACCTGGGCAGTGCTGTCTGCAGCTGCCTTGTGATCCATGTTGCATCCCTACTGCTCCACAGATGCAGGCAAAAGCTACTTTATACATTCTCCTCAATCTTTTTAAAGACTGCTGCTATGAGGAGCTGCACTAGTAGACTGTAATTTGCTGAGGTGGGAGTGCAAAGGAGAGCTGCTGCAGGCTTTCAGGCCAGGGGAGAATCTTGAGGCATGTGCTAAAAAAAAAACAGTGCAGAAATGGAAATGCCTGAAATCCCATAGGAAGCATTTTAGTGCTGTGCCAGTGGGCTGCCCAGCCCCAGCAAGGTGGCTTTGCTGGAGGAGAGGATTCAGGAGATCCTCATCCTCCTGAGTGAGGGGTCCAAGCCAGGGCCTCAGTGCATAATTGCTTTATGCTGGTCCCAGAAGCCTGGCCTCCAGTGCTAAGGGGCCTTTCCTACCATTTTCTTACACTAGGATTTCCTGCAAAGTTTTACACTAGGGCTTCCCTTAATCCTGTTTACAAGAGGGTGGTTGTTCTGTGAGGTAAGACCCATCATTTTATCAATCCTCTCTATCACATCAGAGAGAAGATTCAATCCTGTATCACTGCTGGGGACAGTGTACAGCGTGAAGCTTGTTATCCAGCCTTATCCAGTTGTTAAACAAACTCTCCACAGACATGTCCTCTCTTCCTTTTTCCTGGAAAAAACCATTTCACCACCTCACCAGTGTCTGCTCTTCTCGGTCCCTCCACCAGTGGGGGACGCTTCACACACAAAGTCAGAGAAAGCTGTAACTCATGTCTCCACACCTGGTTTATCAGAAAGCACAGGTGGTGACAGGTAACTATGCTGAAAGTGCTGCCTGCCTTGGCTTTTATTACCACAGGTAGTTAAGTAGGATCTCTGAGCAGAAAGTAAGGGGTAGGTAGGAATGGGGGAGAAGAGGCTGATGGGTAATGCCAGTAGGAAAAAGTCTTGGATCATCTGTGCTTACTTCAGCATCCTTGGTGATGAATGCCTGGGAGATTGCCAGGAGAGCAACAGGGCAGGACTAATTGCTGACGCTAACGAGTGCTGTAAGCCCCTGGCTTTCCTTAGTACAGCCAAGAGGGCTTTCCCCAGCAGAAAAGAGAGCAATCTCAGGGGACATGGCAAGCAGGTAGTGACAAGCAGAGGTACAGGGAGGGTGGGTCAGTACTGGAGCCTGGAGGCTACATCAGCAGCTATGTAAGTCGTTTGCAAACCCAGGCGATTTGCCGTTTTTACCTGCCCAGGTTTTCTGCAAAGTGCCTGTAGCAGATCCAGCTTTACATGGACTGCTGGGAGGCAGGTCACGCTGGAGCAGTTGTGGTTGGAGTTGCTTCTAAATGTGCTCCCAACCCAGCCAGAGAGAAATTAGAATTTCTCTGCCATTTCCTGTCAGGAGTCTAAATTTAGACTGTCCAAAGAACAGAAACAAATTTGTCACCCAGGTCTCTCAGGAAATGACATTCAGAGTTGAAAAATAACTTTTATATAAGGTTGAGCAGGGGGAGCATGAGAAGAAAAGGCTGTTGAACAGAATAAGGTAACTCCCCTATTAAAATGTCAGAACAAAGCTTTGAAACACCAGTTGCAACAGGCTTGCAAACGTGCCCAAACTCGTCTTTACACAGCCCCAAGCACCACTGTTCAGACTCAAAGGGAACCTGAACTGATAAGTGGATTGAATCTTTTGTTCTTTGTTTTCTGTACTTGTATGCCTGTTCTCTCTTATGCCCAAACTGACCCTGAAGTGTTCCCATGGGGTTTAGTTGAACACAAGCTGGAGCTGAGTCAAGTAATTTATGGATTTGATTCCACTGAAAGCAAATTGCTTGGCCTAATTTTCCTACATGCAATATGCTCAGTTTGCCCTGAGCACCTTTAAAGTGATCTGGTCTGTGCATTTAGGCCGTGAGGGGACCCACTCATACCTGCTGGGGGGAAGGGTTCTCTGTGATTATAAGTTGTGCTGCTGTCAGCCTCAGAGAGATCTTCCTTGCAAACCAAAGGTACAGACATGTCCCATCAGAGGAGAGGTTGGTACACAGTGTTTCTTTGGACCACACCTCTGCCGTGGTACAAGGAGGCCGTGATGTGAAGCACATCATTCCTTGGACTTCCTTGTCTCTCCTGGATCAAATCTTTGCCCACTAAATAGTACCATCTCAGTAAAAGCCCACGCTCACATTTCACAAAATAAGGTTTATAAGATAATTCAGTTCTATCAGCTGCCAGCCAGTAAAAATGTACTAAGACATTTTAGTGTTGCCCATGTGTAGTTCTGCCTTGATTGAAATCTGGGTGGATAGTCATAGGAAGCAGCTTTAAAGGATGGGAGTAGAAGTGAGATTTTGTGGTTTAAAGTGAAAAACGTTCTTTTCAAACCAAACTGCGTATGCCACCTGAGTAACAAACATCTCTTTGGCAATGCCTGTATCTCTGTGAGACAGCCTAAGGAAAGGTAAACGGCCTGTCCTGGACTCCTTTCTTCTGCCTCAGTACTGTTCTTGCCATTTGCTGACCAGGTGAATTCAACAGATGAACTCCGAGTGCCTTCCACTGGCTTCTAACCACTCCCTGTGCTCTCAACTTGTGGTTTTAATGTTTTATTACAGGCTTTGTCAAAGCAGGGGAATTAGTGGTGGGTTGATAGCAACCACTGATCTACAGCATAGCCTCAGGAGCCATTTGCCTTTAGGAAATGTCTTGGTCTAAGGTTATTATTGCTGCACAGGAGCTGAATGTCTTCTAAGGGGCGGTGTTGGGTGTTCACTGTTAAGCAGCCTCAGAAAAGAGTCTCTCTCTCTCTCCACATTGCTCTATATACAGGTATATACAGGGGTATAAAGATGTAGTTTAGCAAAATGACCCAAAAAATTATCCAGTATTCAAGCAGCAGGATTTGGTGTTTGTTCACCAGCCATTTTTAATGCAGTCTCTGCAGTGTTTGTGGTGAAGAAATGAGACTTTAGGCACCTATAACAGCTTTGCTGCTGCTCAGTGAGGGGTTGGCTCTCATAGGACCCTACCTGGTAAACAGCTTTATTTATTACTTGTCTTTTTTTAGAACTGGGAGGTCTGTGTGTAATGTGTTAGCTCAGAAGCAAAACTGTAGTACAAAGATGGATCTTGGCAATGCAGCCAAGATGGGCAATAACATCAGAGCTCTCCAAACTAAGGTCTTCCTTGATTGACAATGCTGTACTTAAACCGCTGCTTCTATAGCAGGACACTGTTGAATTTGTATAGATCTTCTCATGCAGCTTTATTTATAATAAAGGAAGTCTTGTACAAAACCTAAATGAGCATGAAGTCTCTTTTGTTTCTAGTTCTCTGCAAAATGTTTGTAAGAGAGCAGAAGGAAGGAGTGGAGATAGTTCCAGTGTGATCCTAGCACAGTGAGCCCAGCAGCAAGAATCCCTGTAGAAATTATTCCAGAATAAACTGCAACATGAACATAAAGTGGGATAGCTATTCCAGAATAATGCCAGGGACATCATTCTTCTTGAGAATATGAATCCACAGGAAATCAAAGTAATTACTCTGAATAGGTCTGCTCAAAAACACCCTTTTGTGGCAAGCCATAAATAATGCTGATAGATGTTGCCCTTATGGGCTGAACAAGAAATCACCTGAATTTCCAGTTCAGCCAGAGGAATCCTCATTATCTGCTTGTTTTACAGCCAAGATCAGCAACCACCCACCACCACTTAGCCCCCTGCTTAACTCCTTTGCCTGGTTTTGGGGAATGGCACCTCCTTGTTAATATTCTAATATGCTCTGGCTCTGGAAGCACACCCAGAGCTAGTTATTAATTCATATAATAAAAACACCACTGTTTCCTTGGCAAAATGTCTTCCAGCCCCACAGAATGCCCTGCACACCTTTAATAACTCTGCCTTCCAGTGCTCACTGGGGCTGAATCAGCACTGAGCAGGTCTGAGAAGCAGCTGGCTTAAGAGCTACAGCCAAAATCTACTTAGCCAGAAGTTACAATTTCCCAGGGTCACCCACACACTGCTGGAAAGGGAATTCTGTAGCCCAGGATCATCAGCAGTCTTGGTTTGGTGCTACTTTGTTATAACAAAAAAAAACGCAAACCAAATAAAAATAAACCCATCCTGCTTCAAAGCTATCTGACAAGCTCAGCAACATTTTCTCCATTGAGCTCGTGATTTTCTAGAACGTGTTTTTTTCATTTGCCTCATTTACTGCTTCATGTTGCTGTGGAACAGAAAGGGTAACATCCCTATAAAATCCTTTTTCAGAAGGGCAGTTGGCAGATTTTTGGACCATGCCATGACCATTATTGCAGTATTATCTGTCAGAGTGTAACCAGAGCAGAGAGAGAAAGCCACCCACTAGAGATTGGATTTTAGCTTAAAAATTTATCTAATGTCTTTTTACCACTCATGGGATAGCTGTAAGCAAAGACACAATCTCCTTTATTTCAAGCAGGCAGAAATACCTGTGCTATTAAAAAAAAAAAAAAAAAAGCAAAAGCAACCTCAGAGGATATGGTGACTCAGAAGCATGCTAACATGAATTCAGTAAGGTACCACTAGGGATCAAACTGATAACACTGGTCTCAGAATTGGATACTGCTCAAGATTGCCCACATATTGAGCATGTTCCATCCACCCTGCTCAACTCTGCATTATGGTTTGTTGCTTGCAGGACTAAAAGCTAACACAGGTCTGTTCCCAAGTGTCACTGGCACAGGATCAGATTTTAACTTATATTTAACTGCATTCTATTTGTTTGGGAAAAGGATGTCTCAAGGTGTTGGGTCATTGGGTTCAACCAAACATGTGAGCTGTTGCATCCCTTCCAAGTAAAATTCCAGGCAGTCCTGTCTTTTTCTGAAATGATAAATTCCTTATGGCAACATAAACTAGGTTATTTTTAGCCAGGTTCCTCTGCAGTTGGTGTGTTCACACATATGGGCTAGGGGGAAAGAGGGCCTATGCTTTCATCTCCTACCAAGTAGCTTCTGAATCCATCAAACTTTCACTAAATTTGACAGAGCTCAGAAATACCTCCGATAATCTTTAAGCAAAAGGATAGGAGACAAGAGACTCTCATAATGCTGCAAAAGCACAAAAGAGGTATTTTAAATGTTCCCAGTGCAGTAAAAGGTAGTAGGTACTCATGTCTTCTTTGACCTGAAGAAATAAGCTCTGAGAAAATGCAGAGCTGCGTTACTGCTTTTGCTACTCTCAAAATGATCCACCCAACTTTGCAGCAGAGCCTTAACGGAAGATGGATGCAAACAGATACTCCCATCGTATCTATTGCACCAGTCTGGTCTCAAAACAAAAATCTAACAAGCCCCTCCTGCGGATCAATTAATATCACAGTGCTTTCCAAGAAACTTCATTTTGCAGTTATGTTACATTTAAGAGTGTAACCTGAGACTCGTCGCTGCTGTAAGTAAAATCTCTGGCTGCAGAGGCAGAGAACAAAGCTTCTCAGTCATTATTCAAAGGTAGCACCACTGCAAATAAAGGCTCTGAGTTTACAAGTAATTAAAAATCTGTCTAGCTTAAACCAGAGCTCACACAATGTTAGGGGAAGGAGGAAAAAAAGATACTAGCTTTATTGATCAGCTCTGAGGGGGATGCACAGAAGGTGCTGAGGTGAAACATTTAAATACAGCCTGTTCAGATATTTGAGTGCCTGTAAAATGTCTGACTGTGGCACTGTGTTAAAAACTGTGCCCTGCCACCCCCCCCCGCCCCCCCGAATTAAAATAAAACAAATGAAGTTCTAAAGGTGTCTTAGGCACTCAGCAAGAAAAAGAGTCTATTTTAGACATGAAACTGTCTTCAAATCCACTGGTGGGCCTACAGCCATTAACAGTCTCAACTCAGCAAAGGCTTTCCAGAAGAGCCATGACACTTACAACACCACTGGAAGTCCAATTAGGCACGTTTCTGCAGACAATCTAACATTCAGGATCCAACACAGTGCAATACAGGCCCAGGGGGCAGAGCTAGGCAGGACTGGGATCCGTACCCACAGTGCACAGCCTGACTCATCAGTTACTTCACCTCCCCAGGTGCATCAAGGCAGAAATTCATTCCCTGGCTCCCAACCTTCAGTCTTGCTCTCTAGCCCTCTGCTGGGAATCAGGCAGCACAGAGGGATTTCCCAAATCCTCAGGGAGATGGTGTTTAGCTTGTTAACATGTTTCAGATCTCATCCCTGCCTGTTCACACCGGGCAGGGCAGGGCAGGGCAGGGCAGCCCTGGATGGTTCCTGTGCCTGTAAGCACAGATGATCCAGAGCAGCCCCTCCTGGCCTCCGTCACATGGGCATTGCCACGGAACAGAGGTGTTCTGCACTCTCAGCAGGATATTCCTGCCAGTTCAGTTCACCTTCAGGGCTATCACATCACGTCGGTATTACAAACCTCCCATATGCAAAACTAGAGAAAAGCAAGGCTTGGCCACATGCAGCTTTTTACCATTAGCCCCACACTGACTCCCCTGCCAGAGCCACACCTGGCAAAGCTTTGGAAGTGAAAGGTTTGATCCAGAGCAGAGATACACCAGCACAAAACAGCGAACACACGTAAAGCATATGGAGAGGAATTGAGGCACCTAATCTGTGGGCTTGAATACACAAGCTATATCAGAGCTGTCTTCCCACAAAGACAAACAGCTGATTTCATGCCTCAATTACTACAAGTAAGAGGAGACAAACTCTGCTTCCAAGCCTAAATAGGCACAGAAAAGAGCTCTGTGGTGAATGTATAGGGGGAAAAAACATCCCCACTCCAACCTGTGTATTGGCCCAAAGCACATTCTTGTTGAGAGCTCTCTTCTGAGAATGGTTTGAGTGACAGGAGGAAAGGCACAAAAGCATCCTCCAGGGTATCAGGAATGCTGCAGAGAGCTGCAGGAAGGACAGTATTAATTCATGATGTCTCCATTGGTCCTCACTGATTCTTCAGGCGGTCTGAAGCTGACAGCTTTTTTCCTCCTTTTTTCTCAGCCCTCCTATGCTTTTGCTGTGCAGTCACATAGGTGACTCACGCAAATGGTTTGCAGCTTACAGGAAACACTGTCTGTTCCCTACCCAGCTTGTGGCTGTTCAGTGCCCCTGTTCCTGGCTCCCTTTCCCCTGGAGAGATGGTTTTTCCATCGGCTTTGCCAAGGGTGGTGGTTCTAAGACACAAACCCGCAGCACATCCTGCAGTTCTCACAAGCTGCTTCCTGCTCACCAGAAGATGCTGTGAGAGGCACAGAACAGGCTCCATACATCAGCCCCTTCATATCAGCTGCATTCTCACTCCCTCCTGGACTCAGATACGGTGTTATTGCAGACTGCTAAACAGCTGTCACACTCCACCCCATGCACAGCTGCATCTCACTGACAAGTTTTGAAACTCCTCTTTTAGTAAATCAAAGTCTTGTAGAAGGGGAAAAATACTAATGACATCACGTGGCATCATTACTTTACTCAGATAAATCAGCAACTGCCATCCCTGTTGGCTTTGGACCAGCAGTAGAAAAGACTGTTTCCATCTTACAGAAAATGGGAGTGATTTAGTAAAATTGCACCTGACCTCATGACTATAAAGAGACCTCATTTTCATGAGCCATTCCCAAGTGAAATCCATGTCCAAGGAGCAGTGGTGAAATAATCAGGCTACTAATAAAGACAGGAGAGAGGATAAGAAACAGCCAGTTCTCAAACCCTGCTAATGCAGGGGAACATTACAGATGCCACGACAGAGGAAAACTGGGGAGAGCAGTCCCAGGACATGTAACACTGTGCCAACACCACATGCCCACATGTGCACTCACACACAGCCAGGCCCATCTGGTGAGCAGGACAGACAGCTGCTAAATGAAGCATGGCAAGAATCTGAGATTAAGTGAAACACAGCAAAAAGTTGAGATTTCCTTTTCCTTTTTGATTTGATTTTGCTAGAAAAAGCAACAAATCCACAGTAATCCGTGTGGAATTGACACAAGTGTTCCAGGTGTCTGTAGTACGTGATTTTTGAGACTTTGCAAATCAGTATCTCCAGTTACTACCACTTTCAGTGCAAGAACCACTGGCCCTTTTAATACCTCCCTAGACAGAAACTTCTCAACAGTTTCCCCAAGCAAGACACTTCTGTTATAGCCACAGTCCCATTCACCCAGATTCCCACTCGACTTACCCAAAACTCAGCAAAACTTCCCAGATCCGAGAACCTGGGATCCCCATTCCTTCCTCCTATCTTAGCTCCCTTCTACCTTTCTCTTAGCTTAAATATAAGGGACCCTAAAATTATAATGAACAAACGCTGGACTGTATCTTGTATGAGGGTACCAAACATCCCAAGGACATCAGTAAAGATATAGGGACATGCTACAAATGCAGGACAGAAAAAGGCCCAAAGCCTGGCTAACCTGAAGTATCTATTATCCATCATGCTACTAAACTCACTATTTTTATAATACAGACTGTCCTTGTTTGCTTGATGCTGAATTTATCTTTTTTAACCTGTGCTAGTAGCAGTTATATTTGGTGCACAATAACAGAAAACAAACAAACAAGCACCCTCTTTTTTCGAAAGCAAGAGCACTGACAATTTTCAAGGGCAAAAAATGGAGCAGAAGGTGAGTAAAGACTGTACTTACTGTACTATCTGATCCACAGGTTTTAAGGAGAACTCTGAAAAGTCTCTCTCAAAGAGGAGAGCTGTTCATCTGCTTGATCCTTTCCTTACCAATTTCCGTCTTTCTCTTCTGTTGACCAAAACTGAAAATGCAAATGTCTCCTTTACACTCATCCACCCTGAAAGGAGAAAGCCAGTCCATTCCACATAACTTGTCTTTTCCTTTCAAGACTGGGCCAGTATTGCATATTCATTACCACATTAAAAACACTTTGCCTGAGGCCTGCATTTCTTGCTGTGCTGTAATGAGTTCAAGACCCCAGCTGTCTGCCTGGGGATTTAAAACACAGATATTTAATAGTAAATTATAAGGCAGAATATTTCATTTTACTTTTTTTTTGCTGAAGTAGCACAGTTATAATAGTACACTACAGCCACTAAATAAAGATGGGGAGACCATTTCTTTCTGTTCAGATAACATAGTCTCTGGGTTACCATGGTCTGGCTGGAGCCAGTTCAGTTTTTGGATGCTGGTTTCTGCTCCTCATCTATTACTGGATCTCCCTAATGTCACATCTCCCACTACAGTCAAATAACACATTGGAGCAAACTGTAACATATTTCTAGCACTATCCTAATAGCTTTTAACAAGCCCTACACAAACCAGAGCTGCTAATAAAACCAAAATGCTCTGCAGTTAATTCTTGGAAGTTTGCGACTGAGATCCCACCAACACTACACTTCAGAGACACTGGCTTTATAAAGCTCAAACCCTGCTTTCATCTAATGAAAGGCCCTAGATCCACATCCTGACAACACTTCACAGCTCTCAGCTTCCTCTAATGACAATCTACAAAACGTATGTAGCATCACATCCCAAATGGAAAATTTTTTAAAAAACATCAGTGTTCTGGAAGGAACAGCTGCATAATTATTATTTCTCTTAGTAGTGCCAGATGTGTTTAAAAGCCACAAAGATAAACAGGAGGGGAAAAGCTGCATAGTTTGACTTAAAGCTAGTAAGAGCATAAACAAGCCCCTCCAATAGCCACAGGCTGGCAGACCAAGTTCCTGCTCATTCTTTCTTTTTCCTCATCAAATCTCTCTTTCCCACTTGAAGTTACATAAGCATGCACCACCTCAGTTACTGTGCCAAGGCAGAACATGTTACAAGGAAAAGGTCAGCCTACTTTTCCTCCAGAAAAGCTCTAATACTCCCAGTGTCTCATTTACCATGAAACCCATGAACCACCACATTCTGCTATGCTACCTCACCTCACTGCAATGGGAGACAGAAATAGTCTTGGATCTCTCATGACAACATCTCAGCCCCACAGGAACCACAGCCCTGCCCTCGGATACGCTGCTTTGCCTTACTTCTTTCTGTGTGTTTATTCTCTGGAATTATGGCTAGTTAGGTCACCTAGCAGTCTGACAGACATACACAGCAGAGCAACATCAGAATGAGTCATAGATGTGGTCAGGAAAAGAGAAAAGGAAAAAACAAGAGAGGAAGAAGTTTTTCCTGTGACCACTTGTGATTCAAATAATCTTGTCCCCACTCTGCTATATTAACATACAGGATGGCTCCAAAGATGTTCAGCTAAAAAGCTCTGATCCTGCCACTTACCTGATGAAACAGAACATACTCTTTACTTCACCAGCAGCAAAACATCACCAGCATAATGTTCTAACTAAACTTTTACTTCTGTTCTCTAATTTCACCTACACCTTGACAAGCAGGGCAATGCTTTAAATTCTGAGAACAAAAAATAAATGTCCTTCTGCTCAGGATATGGTTTCTGTTGGCTTTACTCCTTACTCCAGCCTTTAGGTTAGAACCTAGAATAAACACAACACTACTTCAGAAAGGCAGAGAAGGATTATAACCATACACTCTCCCCTAGCATATCTAACCGAAACTGGATGCCCTTACTAGATGGTTCCTGCGAACATGACTTCAGCAGGGGTAGGTGAGCAGGGCTGCAAAGTCAGTGTTTTGGCAGTAGAGCTGTCTGAAGAGACAATCAGTTTGCACTAGGAATCACATCTTAACTTCACAAGCCACACTATCTGTTTTAGCCTTTACAGTGCACTGCTCCTCTCTCTCTGCATAACCAGTCCAGTGACTAATAGCTGCCCAGAAACAGGAAGGAAAAACAACATTGAAGACAACATTGTTTGCTTTTTATTCATTTTCAAGACACCAGTATCAGAATTTTTAAATCAGGTAACAGCATCAGTTCAGGGACTGCCCACCGCAATGACTACAAAGAGGCCAGAGATTACAGACCATCACCTTTGAGTAGAGACATTTTCCTTTATGCAATATTGATGGCCACCAATAACTTTCCATCTCCTGCTTGAAGCCAGCACATCATTCTCCCAACAGGAAGGAGTGGAGTTCACAGAAGATTTCTCAGCCTTTTCAGCACAGATTTATTCCCCATTATGAAATGCAACCACAGAAGAGCCCCCACCAAATTACACTGACTTCCCACACTGAAAAACAGAATTGACACTTCAGCCAGTATATGCCTATTGGCACCTCAGAGCCCATAATCAGATGCCTCAGGGCTGTTCTTCAGATACAGCTGGAGGTAGTTTTTGTATATCTGTGAGTCAGTTATCGTAGCCTTGACAGCAGGGTCCTCCTTCATGGCCTCCAGCCAGCGCTGGAGCTTTGGGGTGTGATTCAAAGAGCTACAGGAAAAAGGAAGGGATTGAGTAAAGCAAATGGAAAATTTGGAGGGCATCAAGGAAGCAAAACAGCTTGAATAGTTCCATTTTACTATTTTCTCTGCCCCAGTACAATGCTCAGTTTAGAGCAGGATGCTTCCCCCAAACTGCAGCACAATACAAGCTTTCTTCAGCAGTCTCCAAGAATGGCCCGTTGCTGCAGTGTACACCAGGAATACTGACACTGAGGCACTTCAGAACACACCAGAAGCCAGGCAAGGTACTCACTCTTTCAGCTGGAATGGTTCCAGACGTTCAAACCACGGCCAGATCATGTAGTCAAACATTGAGACTGAGTTCCCACCATAAAACACGGTGTTGCGTTTGGACAGAGCCTGTGAAGAGTGAGAGGTGTCAACTGCCACCCGAAGGAAAAGTGCAGCAGAACATTACACAAAAACCCCACTGCATAGTGGAAGGCAGGCACACTACAGGGATCGGTGAGCAAACGAAGGAGATACAGTTTATTTCTCTTGTGCATGCAGTATTAGCAGAGTCAGACCTAGTCAGCATAGTTAAGCTTAATACTACTGCTGCTATTTCATAAACTCAGTCCAGCTCTTCTCCAGAGGTTCAAAAACTGTCACAAAATATGAATCACTAGCAAGCTGCAGCATGTGCACAAACAAAGAGGAGTTCAGCTCAGAGTATGTTTGTGATTTCTTGCTTGTCATAAAGCATAAATGGCACAGACTAATCGAACACAGCAGCACACATGCATTTCTTGAGGAAATAAATCCAGCTATATTTATCATCCTGGTAAATTAGAGCACCATTTTAGAAGGGACTCTTCTCCCATGGCAGTTGAGGCCAAGTGGTGTCAGGGAAGCACTTCTAACACTACATCTCAAACTGCATTTGATTCCAGGTGCAAAGGCAACAGGAAGCAAGTGTAACTTATATCAGAACAAGATCCTCCTCAGAGCTCAGCACAGAAAGCAGGGCCACAAAGCATGCAGCAAGTTCTCCTGTTACATTTATGACTCTGATGCATTTTTAAGTGCCATGGTCATCCAGGTTTAACGTGCGTTAAGGACCCTCCAGAGTTTCTTTCAGACTTCTTTCATTAGATTAGTGACTTTGTTTTCAGGCACTTTGATGTTTTAAAGGTGGAACTCAAGAGACCTTACAAATCTTGGTCTTTTTGGACACACACCACCCTATACACTCATATGGCATTTATTCCCTGTCCATAACCCCCATGATCTAGCAGAAATTCTAAAGCAGCCCTTCAGGAACTGTCTGGTGTCCGGCAGAACACAACCAGCAGCTGCACAGAGGCAGAGACGGGAACACAGCCCCCTCTGTTGGGCAGCAGAAATCAAAATACAGAAGTGTTCCAAAGTACTTCCCCCCGGGCAGATCTCTTGCAATATGCTAAGGGAAGTTTGCATGGCTCTGTTCCGGCCTCCCATTCACAGCTGACCATCAGCTGCTGCTGCAAAATCATTCCGGGTATAGTAAAATAGAGACACTGAAGGAACAGCAGGTTATTTCACAGTATTAATCAAGCACAAAGAAGGTTAATCCTTCCTTAATGCTTAATACATCTGTGTTTCAGGGAAGTGAAACATACAGCTTCCCCCAGGAACTCATCATCTGCACTACTCCAGCCTCAGTCTGATCAGATGGTCAAGACTACCCTAGAAACAATTGCGTTTTGGCAGCCCAAGGGGATGAGAAAGCAGAATGCCCAGGACTGTTAGAACTACTAAAGTACTAAAAGGTTACTGGCAGCTTTGCACCAGCATAGAAATACTCTGAAAGAACTCTGCTTCATTGATCCACCCAAGCAGGCTGTCTTTAGCAGGCTGTAGCTGCTAAAGACAGAAGGAATGGGTTCATGACAAAGGCCACTTCAACAGCTGTTCAGAAGCCAAGAACCATTACTGACACGGACTGTCAAGAGGCTAATACAGCATCAAAGCCACCTGACACTTCCTGGAGCTCCACTGAAGTTGCATTACACCACCAGGACAGAACATGGTCTAGGGTTGGATTTCTACAAGGCACACATTACATTCTGCCTCCACCCACCCCCAAAGATAAGCTCTAGAATGAAAAAGGTTTTTTATGTCATCACCAAGGTGTCTACACTGCTTTTAGCACAGATGCTCTTCAGCAGCTCAGACTCTTCAGTTCTTCTTGCTCTTAATACGTGCTGCAAGCTCTCCTTCACTTAAAGCAGAACAAAGATATCCAAGACAACAGCAGTCTGCTACAATTCAAAAATCTCTACAAGTCTACACAGTCTTCATCATTACATAAAGTTTAGTTTAGCTACTTGAAATTTATTCTAATGGTGCCCTTGTGCATCCCGGGCTGAGGGTAGTAAATTGAGAGATTGTTTCTTGTTGTAACTACCAACTAAATGAGAGATCTACCTCAAAAGGCCACAGCATAAAAGGAAAAAAGGGATCATACAAAGGCTGGCAATGCGCTCATTGTTATCAAATACTCTCACCTCCTCAAGTTTGCCAAACTTTTCAGCAATCTCTGCTTTCAGTGCGGTGGCGTCCTGTCCATCTTTGACTGCCAAAACATGCTTGAAAAGCAAGGATGTTATCTATACAAAGAAAAGTATAAAGTTTTTAATGCACCTATTACAAGAATACAAGCTAGTCACTCAAAACTTAAAATGTTAACTTAGATGTTAAGATATTAAATGCAAGTTAAATCTTAAAGATTTGACTTTAAAGAGTTACATAAAGTCCATTAATAAAAATCTTCTATACTTCATAAGAGGCAAGCAAAAGCCTAGAGGAAGAATGAATACAAATAGTAATGAATTTTAGTCTTGTAATAAGAAGAGAATAGTGAAAAGAAGGGTGTTCCCCATCTGCACATTTTCTTTCTTCCAACATACTTCCTTCTTTCCATTCGGTCTATTTACAAAGGCCTGTTGCAAATATATTCTCCCTTCTATTCCCCTTCTTTGTCCACATCCCTTTGCATCTTCTGTTGCTTTCCCTCCTGTCTCATATCCAAGTGACTTCTTTCACTTCCTAGACTCCTCGAATCACATGCTGGTACAGAGAGGTTAATTCTAGTCCAGCTCCAACCTCAAATGAGAGCCAAAACCAGCCTCCTTATACAAGTCCCATGTTTACAGCCACGTGCCATCTCTTGTCCATGGTTTTAGGCTCTCTCAGTCAGGCACTTCCCACATCCTGCATTCGCACCATACTTCCTACAGAAAGGATCAGAATAAAATACAGCAATTGTCACTTCCCAGGTCTCGCATATTCAGCTGGTTCGGTCTACTAACTTTTGTTCTATTGTAGGATGCTCAAAACCCTACCTCAGTCATACAAACTTTCACTAACTTGGATGCCTTCCTGCATCCATCCTTGCACATAATTCTGAGAGCAATTCAGAGACACAGTGGTTTGTATGTGCTCACAGCAAAAGGCCCCAATTATCCCCTCTGCTTATTTAAATGCTCGTCCCAGACACAAGACCTGCCTTAAAGGATGAAGGCAGCATCAGCAACGGAGCTGCAGTTTTTGGTGCGATGGTAAAGTCAGAAACACAGTCCCACTGATCACACAGTACCTTTGAGAAGTCTTCCAAGAGCATCTTCTGACAGGCTCGCTCATATGGGTCTGAAGGCATCAGCTTCTTCCCTGGAAATGCTTCATCCAAATACTCACAGGTGATTGAGGACTCCCAGATCAGCTGGCCCTTGCTGGTCTCCAGAACAGGAACCAGCCCAGAGGGGTTCTTCTCAAAGAACCAGTCAGGTTTGTTCTTCAGATTGATGTTGATTACTTCATGGCTAGAAGAGCAAAAGAAACAACATCCAGAGGGCTCAGCTCTGCTCCAGTCTACGCCATACCATGGTGAAATGCAGTCACCTCAACGGTTCAGTACTTGAGAGGCTCAACCCTCAAGCCCCTGTACTCCCCTGGTTTCTCTGAAGTTGTTTGCAGGACTAATCCTTTGACACTTGCAATGAGTTGTTTGCAGACTGTATACGTGTCTTTTATTAGTTTAATGAGCACCCAACTATCAGGCTAAAAACAAAGATCAGAACTCAGCACCCTTATCACATTTGAGTTCAGGGGCAGTCTAAGAAAGAAGTTGATTGCAAATGAGCTACACCCCAATTAAGAAATGCACCTGAACCTTAACCTGCCCTTACACCAAAGAGCAAATCAGGAGAGCATCCTGCCTACTGATCTTCCCAACCTATGGCCTCACACAGAACAGGTGTTTATGGTAAAGGCAAATAGCTATTGATAAAAAAGATACATGCAAAATATGTCTATATTAACAAACCATAAGTTATATGCTGAGTTATATGTGTGACCCCAGAAAATTCCTAGTAAGCCCAAAGGTCTGCTAAACACAGCTGAACCTTCAAAACAACTGAGAAGTTACCAGAAGGTAACTATCACATCTAGGTAGCCATAAAACCCCTCCAAAATCACTATGCTACAACAAACCTCAAAGCTGCAAAATCAGTCCAAAGACACTCAATAAAGACAGAATTAAACTGACCCAGGAGTTTTATTGCATCTACTCTTTCAAAAAAAAAAACAAAAACAAAAACAAAAAATTAAAAAAAAACATGAAAAAACAAAAACTAACCCAACTCTCAACTTACTATCAAGAGACCTCTTAGCATTCCCTATTTCAATATGAACTCCCAGCCCTGTGTTGGTTAACAAACCACAGACAGGCCTTGGACTTGGCAGAATCAGAAAAAGATGGAAAAAACAGTTACTTTTAATTAGTAAATTTAGGGGGACATTAGATCCCATTTAAGAATGCTGAAATGACATGGCTGTCTTGAAAAAGAAACAAACCCAAGCACTAAATTTCATTAACTTACTACAGCACAAGACCAAGACAACGTTATAGGAACACGGTACAATTCCTCTTTTAAAAAGGTCATTCACTCACTATTGTGTTTTGCTGGGCAGTGATACAACAGAAACACTGAATATTTGTAGCTTCCAGAATTTTCACGGCCACTCACAACAAAAACAAACAAAAGTGTATGTTTTGTCTCTACTCACATTTATTCAGGACAAGCTATCACAGGCACGAATTATAAAAGAAAATCAGCTTGAGGTTTTTAGTTTGGGCCTTTATGCAGCTGATTTCATACACAGCGTACTTATTCAAGCTTTAGAGCAAAATCACGCACTGAAGCCTCCTCTCAACCAGTTCGTTAAGGGGTGTTTAATTTAGGAAAGAAAGGAAGCCTGGCCCGCCGCTTGCTCCGTGCGGGCCCTGGGGTGCGGGGAGGTGCGGCGGGGCCGCGCAGAGCTCACCTGATGCCCTTGGCGCGGAGAACCAGGCGCGTCCGCTGCGCGAAGGGGCAGAAGCGCATGCCGTAGAGCCGGACCAGCCCCGCGGGCACGGGCCCCGGCGCCGCGCTGCCTGCGGGGACAGGAGAGGGGCTGTCACCGCCGCCTACCACCGCCGGCACTCACCCGCCCGCCCCGCCGTGCCAGCTCCGCGGCGCTTACCCTTGCCCAGGCTGCGAGACTGATCGCCCGACATCCCGGCTCGACGCGATGGCTTCCGATGTGTGACGGCCTCTCCGCGCCGGCACTGCCCGCCGCGGGGACGGGTGTCCGGCCCCGCCTCTCTCCCTGCCTCCCGTCCCTCCTCCCCCGTGCCTCTCGGCCGGGGCAGCGCTGCTGCCTCTGCTGTCCCAGAGAGCTTGCCCGGTAGTATCTCCCCGAGCTGGCCGCCCTTCCCACCCAGCTGGGACAGCACTGTTCAGCTGCTCTCGATGCTCTCCCTCTCTCTCTTTGTTTACAAGTAACAGCACAACCACCTCTGGCACTCCCGTGGAAATAGGACATCCGCGGCTGAACTCCACCCCACGGGCCAGGTGTATTTGTAAGCAGGGCCTCCAGCAGCTGGTAAGACACCAGGTTCCCCTCAGTGCCTCCTCCTGCATCACCTACCACCCTCCAAAACCCGATCCAACCCCACTTTGAGGGTAACAAGGGTTTCTCTCTCCTGCAGCTGTTCTGCTTCCTGATAAAAACCCTGAGAGGAGACAACAACCCAACAGACAAGAGGGCACAGCAAAAGTTAAATCTAACTTAATTACTACCGTGCAGTCATAGAGAGATTCATGCTTGCTTCTGCAAGGATCTTTGTGGGAGCATCAATGCATGCATAGAGCAAAAGAAAGAACCAAAGCACAGACTGAGGTCTTCTCTGTCCCTTTGCTCCCTCTTCACTTGAGTTTAGGGCACTAGGGCCTTCCTTGTACCAGCTTTCCTTGGAGTATAATAATGGAAATAAAGGTGCTTTCCTCTTAATGAGTTTCACACATTCACACAGTATCCAAGTTGACCTCTTTGAAAAGAGGTAAAGTGATTTCCTTTCTGTGGCTCCACACACCAGTCTTCAGGTTGGAGCTGTACATTAATAGGAAACAGCACATTTGTAGGGACCAGTGGGCTGGCACAGCTCTTGCCAAAGGAAGGGAAACCCCTGGCCTTTCTGGTAATGCACACTCCTCAGTCAAATCCCCAAGGCTAATAGAGCGTTCTCCAGTCTCATCAGTGGATCTGTGCTTGCACAGGTGGCAAGTTCTACTTGTTGATGACTTTTGGTTTGGTTTTGTCACTGGAGTTGGGCGTCAGACACCAGATCACAAAGACCAGTATTTTCTGTGGTAAACCAACCTGCAGATAAACACCAAGATGGTCACTAGTAACATAACTGTGACCTTGACACCATTATCCATTGCAATGCAGGAACATGAGTTTTGCTGAGTCACTGCTGCTTGATTATATATTAAGCAGCTCAGCACAGAAAGGGAGTGGTAATTTGTTGCACAAGTCTGCCATGCCCTAGGCAAACAGAACCCGTACAGAAAGTGTTCTTTGCCAACAAAATAATTTCTCCTACCATAAAAAAATGAAACAACTGTGTTAGAGGACATAGTCCTCATTCCTTTAAGTACCTATCCTTAGGAAAGAGTCAGCAAAATTTTGGATTATGAAAATAGAGAAAATTAATTTGAAATTTCTCATAGCAATTAGGAAACACACAGGCAGTCTGCTGACTCATAGCCTGGAGACAGGCATGTAGGAACTCAAACCAGCATCACAAGACCCACATGCTACAATAGGCCCTCAGAAGTACCAAAGAAAATAAACCCACTTCCTCATTCTCTCCTGGTGCTGCCTGGCACGCAGAGTCTGTGGAGACAAGAGGTAAGGAACAGGCTTGTCCTGCTGCCTCTGGACAGGAATGCCACTTTCCATCATTGCTCCCTAGCACTGTGAGTGCACACCAGAAGTGCAAAACTGCACCCTGCCACTGTACAGGGACAGAACAGCAAGGTAACACAGCAACACACTATAAATAACAATCCTCCCTTTAGGAAAGGAAATCTACTTTTTAAATACTTGGAGGTTCTTACTGTATTACCAGGCTAAAAGCCTCAAGTACACAGGGAAAGGCTGCAGCTGTACTTTCTCTTCTTTCCTGGGGAAAACTTTCCCTCAGCTCATCCTGAAGCTTCATGAGCTTTATCATACAGAATCCAAGAAGAACTTTCGTACCTTATCAAATTACAGAATCATCAGGGTTGGAAGAGACATTCAAGACCAAGTCCAACTGTTACCCCTAAACCACATCACCCAGCACCAGGTCCAGACCCTTCCTGAACACCTTTAGGGATGGTGGCTCCAGAAAGACACAAGAGGCAAAGGGAAAATAGGTACAGCTGTCCTGCAAGGAGATGGGCAGATGGCACTGGACCAGGTGCAGGGACACGCAGGATGGCCACGAGACAGAACCCACAATCTCACCCCCAAGGCTGATGCACTCCTACACTTGATTCAGCACCTGCTTCCTAGACTCAGCAGCAATGATTAGCCAGGTTAAAAGCCACAGATATCAGTGGTTTAGGGGCAGAACTACCCCATTTTATCACCAATAAGAACTCCTCCGATACCCCTCACACTTCGCACTGCTCCAGATAAGAGCTGATTCTACTCCTTATGCGACCGTTTCCTTTTAAATAGCCGCCCGTGCTCATTGATTGGCTGGCGCAGGGGCCCGGGCCAATCAGCTGCGTGCTCGGAGGCCGGCCAATGGCGGGCGCCGTTGCTGTTGCCAGGGTGCGGGGGCCCCGCGGTTGCGGCGGCAGTGATGGCGGCGCGGCCGGACGCGGCGGGACCCGGCACGGAGGCACCCGCCGGCTCCGCGGAGGCCGCGCTGGAAGTGAGGTGGGGGCGGCCGGCACAGCCCCCACACGCTCCTGAGCCCGGGCGGGGTGCGCGCTGTCCTGCGCTGTGCTCACCCTGCCGCGGCTCCATGAATAGGGCGGTCAGACAGGGAGAGGCAGGAAGGCTGCGCTGTCGGGGTCTGTCAGGACAGCGCGGGGCGAGAGGGAAAGAAGCACTTTAATGGCACAGATCACAGGATCACGGAATCGGTCGGGTTCAAGGGACCACAGGGGGTCGTCTGATCCAACCTCCCTGTTCAGGCAAGATCATCCCATAGCGTGGAGTCACATCCAGACGGTTTTGGAATAGCTCCAGTGAGGGAGACTCCACAGCCTCTCTGGGAAACTTGTTCCAGTGCGTGGTAGCTTGCACAGTAAAGTTTTATATCTATTGTGAAAAACGAGGTTCACTCTCCTGTGAGAATTTAAAAGTTTTCATAAGAAGACAATAAGGGACCAAAATAATAAAGCAAAATTTACACCGCTGGGTACCCTTGGCACTCAGCCAAAAGCACACCTGCTATTGGGGAGATCCCCTTTACATACCTTTACTATTGCATCAGCCTAATGCATATTCACAAACGATTATACATATTCAAACTTTTTCCCAAACTAGTTTACACATCCCAGGAGCTGTTTAGCACGGCTCCTCCTCAGGTCCGCCTTTTTAGAGCATGCGCATTTCTTGGCTGTGGTTTTGTTATCACCTCCCGCTTGGATTTTGGTCCATGGCTTTTACAGACGGTAGTTGCTGATAGCTGGTAAGTCAGTAGCGGGGGTCTTCATTATACGTTCACTGGATGTTATCTAACCAAGCAGACAGTTCAATTATCACAAGCATAACTGTACCAGCTATTTTACTACTATTAATAACAGAAATAAAGGCATTATTGTTACAAAACCTATATCTTTACAGCAAAGCTACTTTAACATTATACATATAGCATTCACTTTAATATTTGCAGAAAGCCAGTATTATAAAATGTATTTATCACATCTATCTATATCTCTCTCTCTATATATATATCTATCTTCTTTTATATATAACAGCCTTATCCCTTGTCACCTTAGGCCTTTACTGGTTGTGTAAGGATGACAAATTGCACTGTCACCCCATTAATTTATCCCTGCATACAGGTTTTCTAGATTTCATTTTACCTCCACAAACAGAAGTTAGAAATACTTCATTTCCGCTGATTCAGACCTAGTGTTGGAGAAAAGCACAGAGCTAGTTCTGTAAGCATGTTGAGAGAGGTCTCATGTGCCATGGCACCCCATACAACCTGTTCCTGTATGAAGGCAGGCCCAGAAGAACATTATCAGCTGAAATGTCTCCTCTGTTGCCATGGCTTTCAGTTCAGTCTCCACAAGCTCATTGTCAGTGCTCCCACCCCTCTCTGGCTCCGCTTGACTCCTATGTAGCAAAAGAAGCCAAGAGCAGAAACTCTTCAGAAAAGATAATGTGAAGTTATTGCTGGACATAAATTTAGCTCAAGATCAGTAATTTTAAAATGTTCCTGAGTACAAAAGTGCTGAGGTAGTAGTACCATCTTCTGCTAAGAGTACAAAGGATAAGCAGCTGAGCTGATTTTATGACTGACTTAACGTTTGTGAAGGGAGCATAAAAATGCTTCTGGTCATTGCAGAGAACAAAGGTCTCTCCCAGTCAAATACTCTGATTTGGAAAAAGAGCAGAGATGGGATGTTTCTGAACGATAATTCAAAGAGAAGATGCTAACAGCAGTATTGTACACAGAGGATGTCTGTTATGCTGCTGGAACTTTCCTGCCATCGTACCGGCAGGCTAAACTGACATCCTCGCTTAGTGGTAAATACAAATCCCTTTGGTAAGACGACCCTGATGTTTGTCCGCACACTTTTTGAAAAGTAAAAACATCTGCAAGCAGTTACAAATTGTTGACATGTTGTAAGTTCATAAGCAGAGTCCTCTTCAGTAATTTATTTCAGTCCTTGTGTAACACATCCTGTTTACATTCCAGAGTTTTACCATGTTAAGTACTTTAAAGCAGAACAGTCCTCCTGGTTTGCTTCATATAAACAGAAGCTGTACCTTTATATTTTTTATTTTATGTGTTTGAGATGAACTATGAAAGTGCAGAAAGGTTAAGCAAACACAATTGGGTCCCAAGGATAGATCATACCCATGCAATTCTTTCAAATAAAGTTACACCCTTTGCTGGGATATATGAGTATGAAGCCAGAGCCTGTGAACTTGGCTGACTTTATTTTTAGTGCAAACTGAAAGAAATAAAAGCATCTCTCCATGTTCTTATGCCAGTCTTTTGTGCTCCATCAGGGTAAGATTGACCGTGTGTTTTTGGAAATGCTGAACTAATGACTCATAATACCAGATCTCAGTTACTGTGGTTTTGCAACATTGGTATGAGGATGAGTCTAAAAAAAGTCCCAATCATAAGTTCAGTGTGACTTAGGCTACAACATTCCCTTTTGCACAGTATGTTGAGAAATGTGTGTGTTTGATTAATGTTTTAACATTCAGTTGCTCTATTTTCAGTTGGGTTCAGGGATTCTCAAACAAGAACTTTGGCTTTATCAACAATCAAACTGTCTGCTACCCTTGTGGTAATTACATCCTCTTCCTGGACATCAAAACAAAGAAGACAAGAGCAGTGCAGTGTCAGTCTGGCCAGGTGGGAGCTTTTGCAGCAAATGCCAGCAGTCAAGTGGTGGCCTTTTCTGACCGGAAGCTGAATCCTATCATATACATCTACACTTTCCCAGAACTGAGTAAACTGACAGAATTAAAAGGTAGTGATGTGGTAACCCTCATCATCATCATTTCATTAAAACAATACTTTAATCATCAGTTTCTGAAGTTGTTTTGTTGTTTTTCTTTATAAGACTTGAAAAACAGTGTGACAGGGAACTGTCTCATGATGAGGTTCATGGAAAGCAGTGGAAGGAATTTTCCACTGCACTACTTTCACTTAGGTTCAAGCTAGGGAGGAATATGACCATACATAATGAAGCTAATTTAAAAGGAAAAGAAAAGGAGTTAAATGGAATTAGTTTTAGGAAAATGTAGTCAGAATAAGCAATAAAATCATACTGCAGTGGACTCCCAAGCAGACTGCTGAAAGCCAGGTGAGAAATCCAGGATGTGAGAGGAATGAGGGTTCTTGCAGTTAAACTTTGGAGTGCGGGATCTGCTCAGTTGGATTGCCTGCTTCATATAATTTCTCTCCTTAGTGAAGTTGCTTACCCTATTCATGTTTCAGTTCCCTTGCCATTTAAGTAGGGATCATGATGCTTGCTTTTTTCATGTGTATGAATAAAATTATTACTGCAAAAGATTTCATGGGACTTGGGGAAAAATACTTTACAATTTCAAGGTATTATTGGAAAAAAAATTGAAAAAATTCCAAGCAGTGATACATAGGGAACATTTTTATGATCAAATCAAAAGAATAATCTGCAGTGAAGCAAAGAAATCAAGGGCCTGAAGAATATTTAAAGAATTAAACTGGATATAAAGGAAATGAGAAGAGTATCTGTGGTGCTATAAGATAAAGTCTGGGACAATCAAAGACCGTGTTCTTTATTTTTACATTTCAGGTGATGCTCAGCTGGACTACACCTTACTTGCATTTAGTTTCACAGGCCCATATCTGGCCAGTTACTCTTCAATCCCAGAGTTTGTTCTTTCAGTATGGTAAGAGTTAAAAAAAAATTCTCTGATACCATTTGTATTTAATTCATATTTTTGGGTGATTACTGTTTTAACATAGATTAAGTTAACAAATATGGAACACATACTGGTTGCCTTAATCTCTTTTTTTTTTTCCTGGCTGATCATTGTCTGCAAACTTTCAAAATAAGAATTGTTGTTTATTTTCTAGTATTAGTAGACACTAGTCAAAATGGCTGTTGGCTGTAGCAAAGTTATTTTCTACCTTCTTCAAAATTTTGTTTTTTGGAGTACTTCCAGAGCCTTCAGCATCAGTTAATTATCTGTTCACTGTTGGAAGTTGAGCACCACGCTGTTTGTGGAAGAAAGTTGCCTGCTGAAAAGAGGAAAAAGGTTCTAAAGCCGATTTGCACTGGTTTGTCCCCCTGGACTGTTCAGTGGTCCTCTTAATTACTTTTGCTTGATCTTAGCTCTGGCTTATAATTTTGCTCAGTGATTACACTAACTTGGATCACTGGGTTAGATCATGATTTTCTGCTCATTGATTTGAAGTATTATATAATGCAGTGCAGATACAGAAAGGTAGAATATTTAATATTTTAATTGTACTGTAAAATACAATCCTGGTCTTGCCTCCATTGCCAGCAAGCTCCCATTGACTGTGGAGTCTGAGCACTTCAAAATAAATGGGGAGGGTGGGGTAGGATAAAGGTAAGCAAGGACGTGTAAGGAATAGTCGGTATAGTCTGTTTACTGGTGATCTTTTCTTGCACAATTATAAGTGAAGATGCAGAAACTCCTGGAATTTCAGAATTTTAGTAATGAGAGTAGATACTATTACAGATGCCTCTTCTTTATCCCTTCCAAAGAAGAATAATGTTTGCTGTGAACTCTGATCATACACAGTAGTTCAAGAAGAATGTCTGTGTATATCACACTGGAAACCAAAAAGCCTCACTGGCCTGACAGCTGACACACTTGTCACTTACAGCAGAAATAACACACATGGTCCAATGAGTTCATTGTGTGCTCTTAAACAAAAATGCACCATCCTGAAGGACTTCTCTAGATTATTTTAAAACCAGAAATGCCTAGAAATGTTTAAATGCCTTAAAGTAGTAGTAATTTCCAAGGCCAAACAATTTTAACCAGTTTGAATCAGCATGTTACAACTATCAGCAGGTAATTGTCATGAAAAACCATCCTAAGTCACAAAGAATTTAGTAAGAAGATACAATTACATTAGAATATTAAGCTTAGAATTTATAATAATTTGAACAGAGGTGTGTGAATTTACTGTGAAGTCAAGACCTTCATTTTTGTGATTGGATTGTATTGTGCATTCATTGAAGATATGTGTGTATAGATGACAGAAATCTCAGTGCTGAGCATTAGATGTCATGACTATATGACAATTGCACAGCCCCAGTACTTTAAGCAGCTAGTTTGAAATCAGAGGTAGAAGAGATGTTTTGAAAGATGTCAGTTGCAAAATACAAAAAGGTTGTGTATAACTAAAAGCTGCATTTCATGTGAGATATTTTATCCATAATATTTATTCTTTTCTGTTCAAAGGAGAAGCCTAATGTCAGATTCTTTTTCAGATACATGTTTCACCATAGTTTCAGATCTTAGTAAATTATCTTCTGTAAAACCCTGTTGGCGTTATCTGGTAGGTATGAGACAAGAACATGGTGACAGATCTTTAGAAAGCAAGATACACTGATATCTTTAAAAGTCAGAATTTTAGTTTATAGCTTCCTGTAATTTCAATGAGAGCTACTGCATTTGTGTGAATAATTCCCATTTTTTGCATATGCTATAAATGTTAACCATTGTTTGCTTCGTGATCATTTCTGTGAGTGAATTTATTGCAATCAGACTAAGGGATTATAGTGAATCCATTTACAGCAGTGTATGCATTTTAGATTTTTCCTCTCAGCAATAATGACAAATACTAAAGCTATAAATGTTATTTAGATTAACAGTCAGATAGATTGTCCCACAAATTAAGAAACAGTTTTAACCATTTTCTTCAAATGATGTTGATCAGTTCTTGGATAGCACCTAAAAATGCAAATGCCATCAAATATTTGGATATTGAAAAAATGCAAATTACATTAGAAGAACATAAAATAGGTTATACTGGACAAAAGAAAAGTCAGCGGAAAGCAGATTCTTGGGCTTCTGTCAGCTGTACATAACAGCCCCACACAAACTCTGCCCTGGTTTGTGCCCAAGTTAGTTAATGCAGCCATAGCTTGTATGTCTGCCCTCACAACACGATTACTGTATTACCTAGGTAATTAATCCACAGATAATCATAGGCTGACTGTGGTTTGTTTCTTCATTGTCACACCTTCTGCTTGCAAGCATTACAGTCATTATGTTACAGATTGGAAAAGCAAGGCTGGGGTGCTGAAGAGTTAATTGTTTGGTTCCATTTGAGTAGTCACTGATAGAGCTAATGAAAATAGAATCCATTTCTTGTGACCATTGGTCTTTTCACAAAAGGGAGTGCATGATAATATTTCTAAAATGCCAGTTATTTAATCATTTTATAGCAGTACTAATTTTATGTGTGTCTAATTAACCACATCCTTTTCATCCTCAGGAGGACCTAACTTGTTTGACAGCAGAAATTTTTTGTTGGTGACAAAGTATTTGTTTTCCAAACTGGATCTTGAACATCAGTCATAATCACATCCAGACCTTTGGCTTCAATGTTTTTTACCTCTTTAATGGATTTGATTTTCTTTTATTCTCCTTAATTAAGGAACTGGCAAGAAAATATCCTCCTGTGCAGTGAGTCTCAGCCAGGGCTAACAGGAACCTCTCTGAGTTTTAACCCTATGAATTGGCAGCAGCTGTGTTTTGTTGCTGAGAGCTCCGTTACCATCTGGCACATTGAAAGGAGTAAGGACGAGCATCACCTTACACGACAGTGAGTGGAACACCCCTCAGGCTAAGAGCAACATCTACGAGTATATTTTAATAACAGAGACTAGCAACACACATCTATTTGCAAAGGATTTAGTCCCACTTAGTTCACCTAGCAGTTGCAGTCAGTAACTGTTAAATCACAACCACTATAAATCTGTCTAGTCAATCAAGTAAATTAAATTTATGATTTCATTTCTTAGTACTCACATGACCAGATTATGCACACCATGAAGCTAATACTAATCAGCTGCTTTGGCAGCCTCAATCTAAAGATGTGTGACTGAATCAAGGTAGTGCCTGGACTGCTTTTCTGTAAATGGCTACTCTGAGCATTGCTTTTGTAGCCATGAAACCATCAAATTTGGATCAGTTTGTTCCTAGTAAGCACAGTTAAACAATATCTTGTTGTAATTACAAATTATACCAAAAGCAGTATCAGTTTTCAATGTGATTTCCAACTTCTGTGGCTAATTTACAGGTCCAGAGAGGATGGCTCTATCAATGCAATTCACTGAGCACAGCAAAACTAGAATTTATTTATGCCAAAATGTTTTTTGAGGTTGGTATAAAAGTAGCATGTATCACATGAGTTGGAGTCCTTGACATATGAAACCTATGCTTCAAGGTGGCAGCTACTCTACCATTCCCAACTGTGTTTAATTTTGTTAACTATTAATGTAATCAACATTAATGCCGCTGACACAGTTACACTAATGAAAGTATAAACAAGGTCTCAATTTGTGATCCGAAAAAAATACTGAAGGGTTTTGTGCCTTTTGGCATTATAGAATGCATATGTAAATACACAGGCATACTCACTTTTCCTCCATTACTTTTGCAGAAATAAAACCCATTTTGAAAACAGCTTCTCCATTTTGTATCAGCATTTACTATTCATATTTCTTCGCCTCAGACTGTGTCTTTTGCCTTTTCACAGCCCTGTGGAACTCCCTGATGATCACGGGGCCGTGTGTCCTCATGAGGATTTCTTTTTCCCACCTTCTCGTAATGATGATCCATACCATGGCCCTGATTTGCCAGTTTCAGCCATTGCTGGACTGGAAGGAGATGAAGCAGAAACGTTTGTGGTAGTTACTGAATTTTTTCCTTTTTACTCTTCCAAGTCATTATACTTTCTATACATATAGATGTAAACAAATTCGTAATTCTAATGCTTATTAAATAGGTACAACCCAGTAAATGGATCTGTTATCTCAACAATATTTTTGAAATCCATTTTGCCAGGAGACTGAGAAGGCACAGTGCTGCTACATAGGGCTGTACAGTGGTGGGATGTCTGACACAGGTCCTAGCACAGTCATATATCTGTGCAGTGGAGGTTTGAATCTGTATCCCAGAAGCAGTATGAAGTGTGCCAGCATTTAGCTGTGCCCAAGCTAAAATGACCTGCTGAAACCTTGAAAACTTATTCCCATGCTAAACTGACAGTTACCCTCACATATCCTTACTTCCCTTTGGGATTGCTTTGTTTTTGACTTTGAAAATGTCTCAAGCTATGAAAACATTGAAGGCTCTATTCCAGACAGCAACTTCTGCTTCTGAAATACATTCCCATACTACTGTCAGTGTTGGACCTTGCCATTTGTCTCACTCATATTTGATCATTTACTTTTTAGCCTCCCTTGAGATGCCTCTTTTTAGAGGCTTTAGTGAGCGTGCTCATTTTGTTTGAAATTTACTTTCACCTGACTACCGACTAGAAGTGTGAAAACATTTAATTTGCAAGTCTGGGATTCTCTTCTAAAATTAAGACCATCAGTTTCTATTTGGTGGCTTGTGATATATATGAGACACCAAAACTAGCATGCATAAGATGACACTGGCATTATACTACATTGTCTCAATGGACAAATGGGAGTTCTGTCTTAGTGTACAAAGAAGAATCAAAAAATAAAAACAGGAAATCATGTTTTCCTGACCTTGTCTTCTTTTTGTTGCTTCATGCTTTCGCAATGGTAGAGGTTTTTAACTGTGTAACTGGTTTACCATGGTTTTCAGGACAATCAAGAACTATAAACAAATATCCTTTATTGATTCTAAATACATGTGAACTGCTCATATTTGAAATCACTTAGAACATGGAAAGTGAAGATAATATATGCTCATCTGGGGCGTTGCCCTTTTCTTCTGCCTTACTGCCTCTTAGGTTATGTGCAGATGACAAACTCTGCAAAACCCACTTTTTTCTTTATTTTGTAAAGTGAATTACAAGAAGTACTGGAGAAAAAGCAGTTCCTGTATAAGGTCTGTGAGGCTTAATAGAATTTGGCCTTGAATGGATGCCATTCTGTTCAGTAGTAGTAGGTTCTTATGCTTGAACTTGCAGAACCATGTTGTGAACTTTTCCACATGGAAAAGTTTGTGCTTTCAACCATACTAGATATATGTACTAGAGACCTCTGTAGAGTCTTTGCATTCCTAACTGCCTTCAGAAAAACCTAGATTTCTTTTTAGCACCTTCAGTGTGATGATGTTCTCCTTATCCATAGAAATATTTCTGCAGTAAGAGTAAACTGTTCTAATAGTCTTCATTGAAGATCTCCTTTTCTTTCAAATTATATGGTAAATATTTTGATAGTTATTTACTGTCCAGTTTTCTTAGATCGGTATATTTTGGTTGTCAATATTGGTAGGTAATGAACAACAAGTTATTTAGAAATGAAATGGTTTTTTCAGAAATACAGGCTTTTGTTCCTTTTGTTGTGGTTGGTGGTATGTTGTTTCCCACGTACTAAACTGTGAGGTTCTACACTCACAGTTTAGCACTGGGAGGCAACGAATCTGTTTCTGGCATGTTTTCACCTTGCTCCAGACTATGGTAGCTGAGTAATTTTTTTTAAGAATTTATTGTGCCTTACAGCACTAATTCTCCATGCATGCCTGTGCACATAAACTCCATCTCTAACCGAGCAGAAAACCTGAGCACTGTTAGATATTCTAAGCTCTGACACTGGAGGGAAATCACATGCTTATGTCCTGTCAAGTTAATCACTTCTTTCCAACACCCCAGCACTGAAAAGCAAGCCCATTGCCTGTCTGCTTGTTTGCTTCTTGGAAGTGTATCAGTGTTCTCTACTCTAAAACCACGTACTGAGGCTGGCTATGTACTCAGGTGTAACCACAGCGGGGCAGCAGAGCGAAAGGAATTGAAATATCCTACAGCTTTCCATCCTTTTCTTTCTTGCGTGAGAATTTTCTAGATCAGAGTTTTCTAAATGTGCTTTACCACAGAATCACAGAATATGCTGGGTTGGAAGGGCCCCACAAGGATCACCGAGTCCAACTCCTGGCCTTGCACAGGACCATCCCCAAGAGTCACACCCTGTTCCTGAGAGTGTTGTCCAAATGCTGCTTGACCTCTGTCAGCCTTGGGGCTGTGACCACTTCCTGGGGAGCCTCTTCCAAGGCCCAACCAGCCTCTGGTGAAGAGTCTTTTTTCTAATGTCCAACCTAAACCTGTTCACCTCTTCTGACACAACTTCAGGCCGTTCCCTGAAGAGGTGCTGCTCGAAAGGGAGAGAAGTTAAAAAAAAGACAGCATTATCGTTATTGCTATTATTGTTATTATTATGCACCACTGTACCAATGCACAGTCCAAGAAGCAACCTGGTTTGGGATTTACATGATCTCATCCTAGGATGAGCATATTTTACCTAGTTTATGTGTAAAAACAGTCATGACAGCAGGTACAAAGGAATATTAGAGAAGTTGTGTTTACACAGGAAGCTTCTGTTTTGCAGAAATTCAGTTACAACCTTCCCAAAGATTTGTGGTGTTCAAGCCTTAACAAATCAGTGAAAATGCCTATATTAAATGTTTCTCTGGGTGATGTAAAGCCCTATTTGCTATAAATTTATTGCTGTTAGTCCTATTTGATTTATAAAGTAAATATTAATATACTGTATATCTGTAACATTTTTCCCCTGAGAAATTAAAAATGCTTTGTAAGCATAAATAGAATGTAAGTTACTTACCCAGAACCATATAACAAGTGCTTGGTATATTTTGCTAATGAAGTCTAGGTACTTATGAATCTCTGTCCTATGTTTTCATCACAAATCCATCCATATTTCCTCTTTTTATAGAACCTTTAGTGAGACAGCAGGTATTTTTTAGAATTATAGAACCTTCTTTTTTTCATCCATCATATTGTTTAGTGATCCTCACCACTTCTGCACACATGCATCGTGCTTTGAATCCTCTCTTTTGTTCTCCCAAGGTTTTCTTGTGTTTTGTCCCCCTCTTCCCCTCCCTGAATTCTCCTTAATCTGGTTCTTTCTGTCATGGTATTTTTATGACCTCTGTTACTGTTGTATCTGAGCAGGCCACTCTCTGTCTTTAATAATATTTGCTGGAGAAGTTCTGTTCTTTGTGTTTTATGGAGGACAGATTTATGAGAGTTATTTTAGCGAAATGGAATTCAAGGCACATGGAAAGTCCAGGTCAGAGATATTTCTAGCATTTATTTGCAAATGACACAAAGATTGACAGAGCTGTTTTACGGAGCAATTTGGATTATACAATAAGATAAGCTATTCCAACAAAATGTGTTTTAGTACTGCCAGGTATGCAAGAACCACATGTTCAAGTTTTGGCTATAAAGTGGAAGAATATTCTGAAAAGCAGTTTGAAAGGCATCTGTAGTGGTAAGGTCATAATGAGTAACCATTTAAATCTGGGCTTCCAGTGTCCCTCTGACATTTAAAGAAACCTCTAGGGGCTTAGTGTGTTGAATTTTATCATAATTTTATCATTAGAAGTTTGGGAGATGCCCTTGTGATGGTGGGTCAATATCTTTGTGAGGATAGGGAAGATACTGGAGGGATTTCCAAGCTAGGGATAAAATTGTAACAGATGCAAGTGCTGGAGAAGAAATCCAGATAAATGCAAATTTAAAAATATATAGTTTTTAATTGAAAATATAATTCATCATTTCAACAAGCTCCTAGAGAGGGAAGTGAGTTCTCCACCGCTATCTCCAGACATATACTTTTTTGGAGCATGTTCTTTGTCAAGTTACTGGTTTTAGTGAAGGAATGACTGAATAAAATAATGCTGATGGTAAATATGATGTTAGACTCTATGAGGTAATGATCTTTTTTTTCTTATCTTGAAATGTATGTAACAGCTTGTACAGATATTCATCAATTGTTGATTGAACTTGTTTATTTTCATGCTGAAGCCTAGAAATTGCATTAAGACTTCAGTGCATCCCACTGCCCACTGCTGGACTGCAACCTCAGAAATATACATGGGCTGTAAAGAAGGATATGTTTTGGCAATTGATGCTGAGAAATACAGTGTTTCTGTTCTTCAACAAAAAGCTCCACCTGGTAAGAAATAGCTGAGTGTGTTTCATTCAAGTAGGGAGGAAAGTGGATAGGTGAAAGCTTTTTGTGCTTTCTTCTGTTCTCCTATTGGGTACCTTACTGAAATTATAAAGCTATTTGGTAGAACCCAATTTTTTTTATTAGTACAGTAAATATATGAGAATGTCTTTTGAGATTCTATGGGGGTGTTTTTACCACCCAATAACTGACTTTCATTTTCCTTTGTGAAAAAAAAAAAAAAACAAAAACACCAAAACAAACCAAAACCAAAACAACTGTAAGAACATAAAAATTGTTTAAATTAACATACATCAAAATTGATTAAATTAACTATATTTCCAGGAATCCAGATCTTATTAACCAGCCCTACTAGATTAACATTAAACTATTAATATACCAGCTCCTAATAGTAATACTAATAGCACTACTATTTTTACTGTTAGTTAAGTACCAATAATTTATTTTATTTTGCGTGAAATGTTGGATAGTCTTCATTGGCTATGTTAGATAATGTTAGACGTGATCTTTGAGGGCTCATGAGCCTTCAAACAACAAAACTGATGCAGTGTGGCTTAATAGCATTCGTTAGTGCCAGCTCTTACATAGACTATTTTATCATGAAAACAAGGCTGCAAACACTGCCAGGCTTTACTGCAGAATGTATGAAGCACAAAGAGTGAACAGAACAGATCTTTGGCTTCAGACAGAGAGATCTGCTTTTAATTTATTCTGGAATGGGAGGACCTCTGATTGATTGCAACTCACCAAGGTGGTTTGTGTGCTCTATATGTGTTCCCACCTTTCTTTTTTCATGGGGACCTTTGGCAGGCTATGACTGACTAAAGTTTCATTTCAAGGGCAGCCCATTTCACACCTTTTTCTGGGAATCCTGAGGTGTCTCCTCTGCTGAATGCAACTACCCTTCTGTGCCAGTTCAGAGGGCTCCCAAATGGGGGATGCTGAGACACAGCCAGCAAAACTTGTTGCTTTGGCGATCTGTACCCCATCATCCTTTGATGGGATGAAAGGTGTCAGTGTTACCGTGCACATGAAGCCCGTGCTTTGGTCAGATCTAGGAGGAGTACTGGAATATACTTCTCCCTAGATAGAGCTGTTTCCTTAACAAACACTGAATTAGTGATAATAGGTAATCTCCTGGTAATCTTACTGTCTTCTGTTTACACATAGTACATGATTTTTTAAGCTGCAGCAAGTACCCCTGACTTCACTTTTGGTAGTTAGCACTGAAATGGAAGGCTGCTTTTAAAACAACCCAACAAACCAGCATTATTTGTCTTTTTGAAACTATCAGAGTGTTAAATTTAGCAAATCAAGAGTTGGAAATCATCAAGAAATAAAAAGCTGAGGTGTGACGAGAACTGGTTTTGCCCGTTGAGTAGAAGGCAACGAAAATATTTGTCATTTGGGCTTTTTCTTGGCCTGTGTGTTAATCTTTGAGTCCTGTCCTGAAACTGTATAACAAAATGGTCTGTATTTTATTATACTGAAGCTTCTGCTTAATTTAAAACAGACTGCAATCTATATCTATTTAGCAGAATGCTTAAGTGCATGGCCATCTTTAAGCACATGCTGAATTCCTGGTATGATGTTGCAAACAGAATCATAAGCAGCCACAACATTTCACTTACACATTGTTTTCAGAGTGGCTGAAGTTTCCTTGTAAGTGTATCTAAAAAAAAAAAAAACAAATCATTGTTAGAAATAAGAATACCATAACTTAGTACTAGAAGGAAGATAACTCTGCATCTGTACCACTCTCCACACCGAGTCCGTGTTATCTCCTTTTTACAGCTGCAAACTGAATAACAGAACTGTGCCTGCTCAGTTGCACAGATGGCAGAAGTGGCAGATATTGAGGAAGAATGCACATTTTTCATTTAGTGTACTGAACCTGCCCTTTTGTTCAGTAGAGTGGAATACAACTGACTTGTATTGCAATATTGACATACAAACAAGGTTGACATTATAAATTGTTTTCTTTTGTGCAGAGTTCATGCAGAAAATAGCGGATGTGGTGTCCTATGTTCGTAGAGAAGTGCGGAAAAAGAAAGGTATTTCTGTGTTCAAATGAAGCTAGTAGATTTTTAGGCAGCACTGCTGATGTCTGGCACTAATAATATGTGAGTACAGCTGGAAGCCACTGGTCAGAAAAACTCATCTCACACTGGCCTCTGTAAGACACACTGTTGGCAATCTTATGTGTGTTTACATGACAGAAGATTAATAGCTTTTGTGCTAATAGACAGCCAAATTAAAAGACTCAGGAGTAACAGTGGCAGTGGAAAAATTTCTGTTCGTTCTAATTTAAATTGGAATAAGTGGTGCTAGAAGAGGTTCCCTAATGCTTCGTTTTAGCATTTCTTTAGAACTGCAATCACTTGTAATTTATCTGAGTTCGGATTTAGGGGTTTGTTTCAAACACTTTGTTTTGGGCTCCGCAGTACAAAAAAGATAGAATGGGTGAAGTTCAGCACATTTCCACAAAGATTATTGCAGTTTTAGTACATGACATACGAAGATGGTGTGAGAGAACTATGTTCAGCCTGGAGAAAAGGAAATGAGGGATTTTACTATTGCTTTAGCTATCCAGTGAAAGGTTACAGAGAAGATACAACCAGACAGGCAAAGGACACAGTTTGCATCAACAGAATTCTGGGTATATATTAGAAAATAAATACTTTCACAGTGAAGGTAGTCAGACACTGGGACAAGTTGCCCAGAGAAGACATGGAATTTCCATTTTTGAGTATATTCAAACCTTAGCTGATATGACCCTGGACAACATAATCCAACTTTGAAGTTGGTTCTGAGTTTGAGGTCGGCTCTGTGCTGAGCAGGAGGTTAGATTAGAGGACTTGTAGGATCCATTCCAACCTAAGTGACTCTATGATACTTTTACTCACAAATAAATAGTAAATCATCCCAGATTTGGAGTTGCGACACATTATTGAAATAAATTAAATTTGATATTTTATGCTGGTTTTGTGCTTTCAGGTGGCAAACCAAACAATCTGCAAAAAACAGTTTTACTTGCCATGGCATTTTGTAATGAGGGACTGTATGCAGCTGGACATGTAAGGCATCCTTTATGCTTTTAACTTACTCTGAGTGTGTGAAAATCAACATTCAAATGGAGTGTATTTGCAGAGTTCACTGCAAAGACAGGAGTTAGGAAAAAGTGAAGGGCTGCAGAACTATAAAAGTCCTTTCTGGTGTTGTCTATATTTACTTTGTTAGGGCTTGATACAGGGGAGCAGAGTGTGAAAAATTCTGGTTTTGTAGTCAAAGATGCAATAAAAGAAGACAATCCTGGTTTTAGTCAAGACTATTGTAGAGGAACAGAAAAGAAGGATGGACAAAAAATAGGAAAGGAGAGAAATTGGCCAATAGAATTGCCAAATTATTTTGTGCAAAATCTAACTCAGTATCTGACCCAGTCTGACAATGCCATTGTACATTCCTGTTTCGGTAGGGGACAAATTCTTACACTGTCTCAAAAACAACAATGTGAAATCTAAAGCATTAGCTGATGAGAGAGTTTGTTGTTATCAAACATGGACTGTCACTAAGAATTAAAGAACATCTTCATATTCAATAGATTTATTATCTCAGTTTAGAGTCCTTTTGATTAAAACATACTAAAGACAAATGAGACCATTGGTGATGGGATGCAGTTAAACATTGCTGCTCTAGTGATTTTCAGAAGATCTTGCAGTTCAGTTTGCCAGATAGTATAAATGACATAGACCTCATATGCATTTGTACTTTTCTGAACAGGAGGGCATTTTAATCTTTTATCACATCAAAGATCTGCAGTATGAGACAAAAATCTGTGCTGATATCTCACAGCCCATATCCAGCCTCATATTTTCTCCTGATTACACCAGTCTTCTGCTTGTCACTGACCAGGTACAGCATTTGAGATAACGGCACTACATAATGGGATATTCCTGGGATTCTATGTGAATATGCTGATACTATTAGTACAAAACATCTAATGTAATCACACAAGTCAGCAAATTATATCAGAGGTGAACATAGTCCATTCTGTGTTTTTACTGAAAATTGGAAAGACTTTTATTGAAGCACAGAACAATTGTCTCCTACAGATGGTGGAATATAAAGTACCTAATGTTGAGATTTCCCAGCAGAAATACTTGTGTGTGTACAGTTGAGTACATGTTCAGGGTCTCCCATGTGTCCAAGTCACGCATCTACTGGTTCAAAGANGAGTCTTCAAAAGCTTTTGATGAAAAGTTTCATAGCCCAGTGATGGATTATTTCTCTTTGTTTGTCAGGGGACAGTCTATAGTTACAAACCTGCCCATAGTAGAGAAGCTGTCAAACTCTTGGACACATCCAGCAGTTGTTTTGTGGCAGCTGATTTTCTTACTCCAGGGAACAACTACTGTGTGGTAAGAAACTGTATTATTTCTAATATAGAATAGTGGCTCTTTTCAGGTACCCAATATGTTGCTAAGGCACAAAATGAAAAGCCTTGCAGAAATCAGGACTGTTCTGGTATTTGTTGCAGTTATGTAACTTCTCATTAAGGGAGTAAATGGCATTCATTCAGCTATAGCCTATAAAAGGGTCAGAACTTGCCCTAGAATGCAGGTTGGATAATTTATGTTGTATTGGTTCTGCTGCTGATTTGTGTGACTTATATTGTTCAGGAAGAGAGCCGTGCAACAGATGGATTCAGTTCAGAGAACTGATGTCCAGTAATTGCTACTGATCTTTTCAGCCTTCTGCATGGGTTGGAACTTCCTGAGAGATACCTCTGCCCTGGGTCCAGGGACAAAGAAGGCCTAACTCATGCACCTGTCCATTCTTAGAAATTCCTTGCTTTTCATTGTCTTTTAATCCTGCAAAACATGTATTTTAGTCAGCAATTCATTTCCAGGCCATGAATTCTCCAAGTAGCCGGCCTAGGAAACCTGGGGTCATAGTCGATTAAGTTGGCTGAATCTCTTTAGCATTCCCATGCTAATAGTGGACAAATTTTACCTGTCTGTGTGTAAGTGGTGTGCAGGTTGAGTGATCTTTAGCCTTACTTCACTGTGGAATTACAAAATTGCCTGGATACAAGAAGAACTCAAGTATTGTTTTGATCTCCATCATTTTTCGTGTGAGAAAACAAGACCTCTCCTCAAGGCCTTTCCTATGCAAATAAAATTATAACATGTTGTTCTATTGCTGGCAGAATGATGGGAGTGCTGATATTGATCAAGCTTACATATTTTGCCCTAAATTTTCTCATTCTGCTTAAAGATCATTCCTGTAGCTGCAAGAATGCACAAAAATTATTGAAAGTATTCCTTAATCAGGTGTACCTTGCAGCAACTGGACTTAATGAAAAGCTAAATAATCCCAAGTGAAACTAGTAACCCTTGATCTGCTATGCTCAGAGATTATTTGAATTTATATTCTATAGGAGATCACTAGTCACTTCTAGACTATGTGGTTATTTCATCCTGTTTTGACTCTGTTTTTCTCTGTTCAACAGTCCGTAACAATTTCAGGTGAAGTACAAGTTTGGTCCTTGGAAGATGGAACTTTCCTCAGCAAGCTAAACCTTGGTCTTGAGGTACGTGTAACCAGGAGCTTCTATCATGACTGATACTTGAAATTTTCTATATTTTTCAATTGATAACATAATATTCCACAGATTTGGATCAATCAGTGCTGAGGAAAGCTCAGTGATGCAGCCCATGGATGAGATTTGAGCAACCCATGGATGAGATTTAAAAAATATTATCTTTCAGAATGTTTCCTTGAGCTAATCCTGTTGTGTTTATCTTGACAACAAAGCAGAGGAAACATTTCAGCCAAATGTCCTCATGATCTGTCTTTAAGCATATCTTTGTACAAAATATCTAAATTTTTATGGTATTCCTTTTTTTTTCTTTTTAATGAGTAACAGAGAAGTTTCAAAATTGTAAAAGCTAAATGCCTTGACTGATATGAAAAACAGGTTTTAAGAGTTGAGTTGATAAAAGTATTTCAAACTGTTAATGCTTCGTCCTGATTTAAGATGCATTCAAACCCTGAAATCTGACATAGTAAGGAAAAAAATCCCTTTGTTTAACAGCTGTACACACAACAGTGCACTCACTGTTTTATTTAGGTGAAACTTCTTTCACTTAAAATCCGGAGAGTGGATATAATGTTGGCTTTTTTTTCTGGAAACAACAGAATTAGCTTTTGATGTGTAGCTACAAAGCATAGATAAAATTTCCATTATGTCCCTAAAATATTTCTTTTGTTAAAAACATGTGTTTTAAATAAACCACTTGGGGTTTCTTCTTAAAATTTTAGGGACTTTTAAATTAGCAAAGGAAATTACATACTAACAAATAGCATAATATATAAAAATATGTTGAACTGTTAAGTATCTCCTGCTTCTCAACTAGGCAACTTCTATGGCTTGCTGTCCCTCCTCCAACAGTGTTGCTGTAGGAACCCAAATAGGTCAGATCTATTTCCTTGATGTTACCGAAGCTGAAGCTCCACGAGTTGTTCACAGAATTTTTCTTTCCAAACTTCCAGTGCTGTCTTTGCAGTAAGTATGTAGTAGGGTAGGAATATTGTCAATTTACTGCTTGAGTAACGATATTAGTTGAAAAAAAAAATTGCCGTTTTTATTCTACAAATAAAAAATTAAAATATTTTAACAGCTTCTACATTTTTCCAGCATATTCTGAACTGCTTGTAAGAGGTAGTAGCAGGATTTATATGAGAGAAATATAATAAATCTGTATTTTAAGAAGGTTTAACTGAACACAGAAGATACTGAGGTGTAAGATCCTTTCTGAAAGATCACCACATGCAGTAATTATGCACAATTCCATGTATCTGACTTTAAAGGGTTATTTCTCACTGAATCTAAATTTAAGGTTTTGTAAAGTTAAGTTTAAGCCTTTTGGTCATCTCTTTTTATATAGTGGATTTTTGTTACCATTGTTAATTATTCATTTGCTTAAAGTTCTGGAGATTACCAGTCCTCTTGTAATTAGCTCCAGTGATCTAAAAGGCTTTTTTTGTTTGGTTGGGTTTTTTTGTTGGTTGGGTTTTTTGCCCCCCAGTTATTGAAAAATCTGAGAGTATTTTACTCTACTTTGGAAAAGATACAATGGATTTTGAACTGTTAAACTTTAATATAAATCTGCCTGTTATTTGAGACTCAGATGTATCCATTTTCACAGCTACCTAAGACAGAACTTTAAAAATAGATACAGAAAGCAACTTGTTCAAAATTAAATCAATGCAAAGATGTGTATTTTCAAAATAATATCAAGATCTGTATAATAGTTTTATTTCTAAAAAAAGTGAAGGTAAAATAAATTCTGACTTAACAAAGTAGTTAATGCAGACTGCTGTGGGGTATGATCAGCTGTAGATTGACCACCCACTCAATTAGATATTGCACTCATAGCACTGGGCTTTATATCAGGTCCTAACCCTGTAAACCCAGAAGCTGAAATTTGTGTTTATGCTCTCAGCGAAGTCAGCAAGTTATGGGAGTGAAAATATTTGACTCCTTTTATTGACTATATTGAATTGATTTCTACTTGGATTTGCATTTTACCTAGTTATGATCAGAGTGGCCAGTTCCTCATTGCAAGAGCTACAGAAGGACACATCTTTATTCTAGATGCTCGTCCATCAAAATTATTCCAGGTTCTGGGATATATAGGTAATACATGTAACAACATTAATTACATTTTCTTTTCACTATTTTCTGCATTTTAAGTACATTTGCCAGTCAGGCTAAGCCATTCACCTTCATTCTATTCCACTTATGTTCTTGGAGGACTAAACATATTCTTCCCACCTATTTTATAAGGGCCAGAGTTCTTTTTGGGTTTTTTTTTGTTTTGGGGGATCTGGTTGGTTGGTTTTGGTTTTTTGCTTTTTTTTTCCCCTTTGTAATTTTAGTTAGCAAATGTACCAATATTACCTTCCTTTCAGAGTATGTTTAAGTCACAGGGAAAATAATGGATTAGCTGACAAACTGATCACAGCTCCAGCACAGAAGTAATAGTGGTGGCAAAGAACTAAAGAACTTTGTGAGAATTTAGACTAAAAACCTGTAGGTTATGATCATTGTGTGTAATCTCCTGTTGCAAATTTATACCATAGACATCTTTAACATGGGGGCTGCTGAAACTGTCTGCTTTGCTGGTTGATAGTGAGGGATAAAATACGATGAATTTTAACTCACAAAACAAAATTGAACTTTTTGTGCATTTATTTTTCCAAAAACAGTATTCTTGTAAATAATATCTGGATGTACAGATATTCACCATAATTTTAAGTATAAAGGACATTATTTTATCATTTTAATTCATTTAACAAACAGAATTATATCTCCTTAAATAATTTTTGTAATTTGCCTGATCATGTTCTCATTGCCTGGATGGTTTGTTAGAGGAGGATTTTTCTGTGCTTTATCTGGCAGTTATCAGCAGACAAGCTCAAAACTGCTACAATTCAAACAGGAGGCAAACTCAGATTTGACTGTTTAATGTAATAATAATGTGCTGGTGCTTAGGGACTCCCAGCACCCAGCGCCTCAAGGGGAGTTGAGTGCATGCAGCACTCCTGAGCTGAGATGCATTCCGAACAGAGACCTCGTTTTGTGGCACAGGATATCTTAGTAAAAACAATGTTACCATGCTTCAGTAACAGTTTCCATTGGTGTTCCTTACCTGCTTCAGTGCTGGCAGATGAAGTGCTCCATCTTTCTGTAATTTCTGACTTAAAGAATGACTTAGTTGAAGTGATGGTACTTCTTAATGTAGCAGAGGTCCAACAAGCAAGACTGGAAATTTTTCATCTGTCTTCAGTAATCGCAACAGGTAAGAATTGAAATATATACTTACTTTTTCTAGGGCAATAAGCCTAGTGTCAGATTTTCTAGTTATTTACATTTAATTTTTAAAAGGCCTTACATTTTACAAGCTTTTCAAAAAGTAGTTTTGTAGTTTTCAACAAAGTTAATATTTCCTTTAAATATTCACTAATGTTGGTCTTATTTTTGTGCCTATTTTTAGATATCTAGAATGGGGCTTTATTTTCAAAGCTGCTGAAGATCTACAGTTATTGACTTCGTTTCAATTTTGTATCAGGTGCCTTGTCAGTCTTAATTTCAGGTGTCCCTTAAAAGCTCAAATTAGGGAACCAAAAAGAATAAAATGCCCTTTTGAAGATGTGAACTGCAGTGTTTTAACCAATACCACCCAGGCTGTGTGGGTGCTTATCTCCTCATGGCAGAGATTCCTAAAACAAGTTCTAGATGAAGGCAATGGTGACATGAACCTGCATGCAAACTAATTAGCACTGCTGACGTAATACTCAAGAAGCAGAGTAAATTAGTGTATGCAAATTGCCACATCACTGTGGTTAAACTGTTTCTAGTACTTCTTTAGAGCCAGTAGAGCTATTGCTCTGCTTCACTGTACTGTGCTGCATCAGCACAACACAACACATTTGGTGTCAAATCTAAGTATCTTAATTCCCAGTCTCTTCCCTGAAAACTCATATCATGCTCACTTCCTTGCTGAGGACCATTTTCGTAATTACATGATAGACAAAGCACCTGTATTAGTGGTAGTCATGCCTCTTCCTCCCTCTTTCTTTTTTTTTTTTTTAGATAATGATAAGTATGTGAATGAACAAGGAGTATTTAATGCTAGTGACCTGAAAAAGGAGCAATATGATCTGGATTGCCCTTTGACCTCAGCAGTCAGACTGAAGGATAACATTGTGTATGGCTACTGCACCTGTGCACCTTTCATCTGTAAATATCACCTCTCTGAAGAGGTAATTCTCTGAATTTGCTTTACTTTGGGTGATGGTTAAATACCAGCAAACAAAGGCTGTAGATGAAATTAATATAGCAGGATATTATCTTAAAGAAATCCTCTCTCCACTCAAAATACCTACTCCATCCATACATCAACTTTCAATATCCCACCACTTGCTCAGAAACCTGGTAAAAGTAATGTCCTTGTTCTGTTATGTTGGTTTTAAAATCCACACAGCTTGCAGGCGCTTCACAAGTGGCTCCTGTGCTGGAGCTGTGGGTTTGTGCAGTCTGCTGAGTAACCTGGACATGCAGCTCGTGAAGAGACTGAGCCAACGTGAGCCCAGGACACTCAGATGCAAACCCAGCCCAGCCTCACAGTGAAGTAGTGGGGGCTCCAGGAAGCCACTGTCATTGCCTGCTGATGAACTGCAGCTCTCTGCAGCTCATAGGTCTCCCACAGTTTAAGAGTCAAATCAGGTAAAAAGGTGAATTCTGAAGGTCAGCATTCCTCCTTGACATGTCCCGTCCGTTCTGAGCCAAGAAATTCCAGGCTCGAACATACTGCATCCAGACCCTTTTGCAGAGATGAGAAGCAGATCAGCAGCACAGCAGTGGCACTACTTCCTCAGCTCAGTAATCCAACAACAGTTTAAACTGCAGTGCATGTGGTAACCCACAAACCTCTCATTAATTTTCTCAAAATGGCATAGATATAATCTGAATTGCTGCTAATCTTCTGCTTGTTTGGCAGAATAAGTTGGAAGATCCATCAGTATTTTCATCAGAAAGGAGGATTCCTAGCAATCAGTTTGGATCAGGTTTGCTCCGTTTATCACCCAACAGCCAGTGGCTGGCAGCAGCAGCCAAGGATGGTGTTTTGTTTATCTACAATACTTCTACTCTGGTAGGTGGGCGTCTGGGCACAGGCTTTGTTTGATTTACGTGAGACAGAGGTGTGAAAATTACTTTCCTTCACCGTAAACTTTTCCTCACTTGAATAGAAGGTGTTTGAGAAAAATTTATGTTGAAAATGAACTGACATAGCATTATACAAGACAATTGTTTTTATAATGAGTGTGTATACAATCATACAAACCACTTACTTCCTTCTTCAGTAAATCTTAGCGTAGATCATTTTGCTACTGTTCTTACCTCCAGCAAAATCAATACACTACAAACTTGTCCTGTGTGTAGTCAAACTTTTTATACTTAAAAACCCTAGTATTTTATGTACTTTGTACTGCCATTTTGGATTGACTTTTATCTAACAATAAAAAAACTTTAAAATACTTTAAAAATTTAAATAATAAGAATAATTTAAAGACTCTATTATAGAAATGTATTTGCTGATACTGCTTCTATGACTTCTCTAGGATATACTTGCTCAAAAGCATTGTCAGTCATATCAAGGAGGGGGAATCAGATCCATGGTATTCTCTCTGGATGGCAATTTCATCCTAGTCAACGGTGAAAATGATTGTGCCCTGGTGTGTCTGAAGTGGAAGTATGTATAAAGTGGCAGACTAATATTGTGTCATTTTTTGTATCCTGATAGATTAATTTTTGCGTCTACTTGTGATTCTAGACTTCCTTTTTCTTAGTCTCAAAGTAAGGAGAAGAATTGGATAGAAATGAAATCATTCCTCTCATCTTTAGAGGCAGCCTGGCCTCCCTAGCTCAGGAAAAGTCTTGCACTTTGGGTCTGATTGCAGCACGACATACAGGAGGATCTTCTGAGAAGATTTACCAATAGTGAAACCTCTTGTCATTCTCAAATCAGCTCTGGAAAGGGCCCTCTGGGGATGTAAGGAATGGAATCTCCTGAGATACTATTTTAACTTAGTGATAAGGAGACATCACAGCTTTAATGGGAATTCTACTGTGGCTACGGAGAGGTCTCAGCAGACATTAGGAGTAAGAGACACTTGAAAGTACAGCTTTTCTGTGGGAAAATAAATGTTCAGGTAGATTCATAAAGATGACTCTGTCAGAGCAATATTTCTAATATGGGTAATCCATCTTTCGGAATTTTTACTTCTGTGGAGACTTCACTTAATTATGCAATTCTAGAACTCAAACAATACAAAAATATTGAATAGGTATTTTTAAACAACTTAATAATTGTGTTATAAAGAATATTTAATACTTTGTCCTTTTCCATAATATACAGAAAATACATCAGTTCGCTTTCTGTTTACCAGGGAGATAAAGGAAACTGAAGTTGAGGAAGCTGCTCTTTACTGGCAATCTGTACTTGATATACTGAACAAGTCTACTTCAGATGAAAATTCTGTTTTAAAATCTATGGCAGAATGGAAGTTTGACCCAGAATCCATGTCAAAATTTCTTCCAGTAAAGAAATTTAAGGTGTTTTCTTTATTTTTATGGGGAAAAAAAAAGTTTGATCATTATCCTAAAATTGTACATGATAAAAATTGTCCTTAATACACTGATTCCTTTTGTTAAAGTAGAAGAATACCCTGAGGATAGGCTGAATATGCTTAAATAGTAATTTGTGTAAGAGTATATGCAAATAAATGAAATATTTATGGGAAGATGACATTCACATCTTCAGTTTCACTTGGTTTCCTCAGCCACAGAAAACTCTGTGCAAGTCAATTTCTCCTCATGTGAAGTTATGTGTCCTTCCCAGTGGGATGTTACTGCTACACATTGTGTGTTACTAATTGTGTTTTTTTCCATTGAAATCAATCAAAATAATGATTACAGAGATTAGTCAATCATTTGGGTCAAAAGGCTTTGCATAATAGCAAGGGTTTGCAGGATCAAATCTGGGGACTGGTTAGGCAACAAAAATGTAACGCTCTCTAATTTGGTGGTGGTGGTGTTTCTAATGAGAGTCCACTTTTTATTTCATTTCCATCTTTCTTTCACTCTCTCTCTAAGTACCTGAGCTAAATGTTTATATCCTTCAGGTGACAGAAGAAGATGGAAATATCACGTATACCAATGACATGACGTGGATAGGCCAAAAAATACAGAAGGTACTTTCACAGAACAAGTATTAATCAAAGCCAGTTTTCAAGGGTCATTAGTCACTTGGGGTGCCAAGGCATTTGCTGTAAAGGGATCTAGTTTCAAAAGCTTTTCTCACATTTGGACCTCTCTTTAACCATGGCGATCTAGACTTTTAGAAATTCTAGGCCAAGGTTATAAACACATCAGAGAAGGTGCCTAGCACAATAGGAGCTCTGAAGACGGGAAGACCACTTCTACACAAGGAGTAAATAAAAAAAGGCAAAGAAAAACAAAGAAAAAAAAAGCCTGACAAATTCACTTCTTTAAGAAACTTAAAAGACTTTTTTATACTAAATGTCAAAAAGTTGCACAGATGATTATTACCAGAAACCAAGCAGGCTACTCAATGAAAAATGAAAACTTTCAACAGTGAAAACTCTAAGGATTAAAAAATTCTGGCTGTAGGCTTTATGCAGTTCAGTGTGTCTGTAAGCACTGCACTTGTAATTACATCTTTCTTTAGTATTTTCTTTTTTTTAAGAGCTATTGCCATACAACCAGTTTACAGTGTGACCTGGCTGTAAAATCTGTTTTCTCTTGTGCAATTCTAAGGATCATCCTATTAAATTAGGGTTGTGTCTGTTTCAGTTATTAACCCCTCTGGCATTTTATTTTCTGTACAGATAATATTCCTTTAGATTACTTCAGTATTTTTTTTTTCTCTTGCCTTTTTTTTGTCTTTCAACAATGCATTTGTTGTACATCAGGTTATGAGAGAAGAGACTCGGAGGTTTGCTAACCAGAAGGAAGAGCTGCAAATGGGAATTAAAAAGCTGTGTGAAACTGTGAGTTTCTTTTACAAGGGTAATGGCTCAGCTTCCCAGTTTTGTTTATAAGAACACTTCCTTTATGGCTGTGAGCTCTAGTGCTCAGTTACATTTTTGTCATGAACTCTGAGCAGACAGATATTAAAGAGATGTGTTTCTTCAGGGACCAGTGCTGAAACTGCCAGGAGCTACTCTCTGCTTCTCAGTTTCCTTTGCTCCAAATGAATATTTTGTACCACCCTTATGCCTTGAGCTATCTGTCCCCTCAGCAGGCTAATTTCTGCCTAACAACCTTCCATTATAGAAAATACTGTCCTTTCCTTTTTCTTCTGTTTCTTCCCATAAGGCAGATAAAAGTGCAGGTAATTAAAATAATTTTCTCTGATATCAAGTTCTATAGTGTTAAAAATAGCATTTTCCCTATTCACATTCAAATTACTTTTTATTCCTTTTTTTTTTTAAAAAAAAAAACCAGATTCAGAACATGATGCATGAAAATGAGCAGGTGCCAGACATTGAGAAACTCGAGCACCAGGAGTTCAACCTGGATTTAGAAGAACAGGAACGAGCGCAAGCAGAGGCTGAACAAGACGTGGCCAGGGTATGGCAGAACAGGGGAACATTTTAAAACTATCAGTGGAAAGGAGAAAAAGGAGTAAATAACAGAGGATTATCTCAAAGTTGCTGTTCACTGCTGAGAAGCAGAAAAACAGAAAAGTATTTAAAGTCACTTTTTGAAGCAGGTGAAACTGCTGATGCAGACAAGGCAAATTGGAATATGATTTGTGCCAAAAACTAAATCTCACACTGTGGCCTTGGGCATGTTGCTTAAGTTCTAGAATGCTTTTCTTCACATAGAAAACTATGCCTTTAGTACTATGCAAATAGTTTTTGAAGAAGATAGCAGTGATAGCCTAAGATGATGAAATATCGATAATTCATTTCATCTGTTAGTCTTCTTTCAATAACTCAATGCAAATTGTCCATATCTTGTTACTTTGCACCACATCTTGTTATTTTCTCTTCTGTATCTTGAAAGGCGAGGAAGGAGATTGAGATGGAGAATTTATCCTACTGCTATTTACAGGATCTAATCAAATATGAGTGCTGGGATGTTATGTGTGTAAAAGGACGTGCAGTTAAGGTAACCTCTGCTTTCTAAGACATTTTCTGCAGTAGTTTATTTATTCCTTAAGGTACAGAGACAAAATAACACATTTCTAATTGTTTATGGTGTGGGAAAAACTTCACCTCTTCCCAGAGCTCAGGGAAATCTTTTATTCTGTTCATTTTTTCTGAGCCTGGCTGATTTTACCTTCTGAGGTGGAAAAGGGTGCTGATAAGCAAATAGGGAACTCTTTAATTCCTTGATCTCAGACAATATATGTACACAGCATTGCTAAAAGGAGAAGTAAATACTATTTTTCTTTGTGCAGTTTGTATGACTTCTGCTACAGAGAACATAAAGGTAAAATTTAACCCTGATTTTGCCTATTTTAAACAGAGAGAGAGATGAGTCAAACTGATGATCCTGGATTATCCCAAGGGTAGTGAAAGACCAAGTCATTTTACAAAAAAACCCCAAACACTTAGTTCTGGTTTAATTCTGTGGATAAAAATGGATGAAGAGACCACATACATAGATTATTTTTAAAAACTGTATTTAATACATTGTGTGTACTAATTGATCCTCAATTTTATTCCTGATTTTAAGCAGTCTTTGTAACTGTTAAGCATTCAGGTATTGAACAAATGAACTGATAGAAGCATTCTGAAGAACTTCTGACTTTGGGTTTTTGTACTTTAAATTTGAGCAGTGCTTCCATATGGATTGTCAAGTGAGTAATTATCCACTGAAGGAACGTAGTAAAGAAGAGCTGGAAACTTTGAAGAAAGTTCTCCAGTTAAAGAAGACTGAAACAGCTGATCTTGAGGTACAGATCATGATCTTCTGAGCTGCCATCTTATCACTTCTTTAGTTACATTCCTAAAGCCCATTTTATTGCTGTAGAAGTTGGCCAAAAAAATTTAAAAACATAAATAAAGGTGAAATGTTGTTAAAAAAATGTATTAGTCTTACATAATCACAAAATAGCTGAGGTTAGAAGAGCCCTTTGGAAGTTACCTAGTCTAACATTCCTGGAGCATTTACTCAGGGCTGTGTCCAGTGAGGCTTGGAATATCCCTATGGTGAAAGAATCCATAACCTCGCTGGGCTACCTTTTCTCATGTTTGACAACCCTCACAGGAAAAAGAAACTCCCCAAGCCTTCTCCTTCCTGAGGGTAAACAGTTCCAGTTCTCTCAGTCTGTCCTCACATGTAAAATGTTTAAAATCTTTACTGATATTAGTGGCCTATCACTGGACTTGCTTCAGTATTCCCAGTGTTGTACTGGGGAATCTCTAAATGGACCCAATATTCCAGATATGATCATTTCAACTTGTATTATTTTGATCACTGAGCTTAACTGAAGAATATAACCTCTAGAATTTTTTTCATCATGTGCCACTGGATTGTGTACAAATTTAACACAGTTGCCGTGTTTCTGATATGCAGGCTCAGAAGAAAAATCTTGAGGTTGACGCTAAGACTGCTTTATCTGAGGAAGAAGGAGAGAAGGCAGCAGAAGAAGTGGCTGATGATGGTGCATCTCACTGCCTAAATGGAAGCCTGAGCTCTCAGTATGGTGGGGACACATCTACTCTATACCACCAATGTGACTTGCACACCAGGGAGCAGAAACTCAATCAGACAATACTATTGAAGGTGATGTCTTCTGAAGTCTGTCTTGCTGCAGTGACACTCTCATATCTGTTGGTTTTCACAGCAGTCACAGCCACTGTTAGATTTTGGACATACTGACAATGGAGAGTCGCACCAGTCTCTGAATAAGTGAGACAAAAGCTGATAAATGCACATAGTGCTGTGGCTTTGCCAGCTTGGGTGTGGAAGAACAAGATTTTATGAAATTGGTTATCCAGTTTCAGGATATCTGTATCCTTTTCATGGCGCATTTTAGTAAATTGACACAGTAAGAGAGACATATGCTTTACCCTCTTAAAGTTCTACTTTTCTTTGTTGAGATCAATTATTTATGCTAAAAGAAGAATTTATCCACTAAGAACATATGCTTTTTTAAATGATTATAAGGTCTGAGGTGTTCTTAAAAAGTCAGTTTCCAATGTTTGTTTGTTTAATGGGCAAATTTTACTTACATATGTCAGAGAATGAAAGCATATTGAAACTGCAGGTTGCATCAGGAAAGTATATCCTTTGCTCTGCCTCCCTGCACTGTGATTTACAGTCTCTAGGTTTACTGGTCACGTGTTTTTTTCTTTGAAGCTCCTCCTTCTTTCAGCTGAAGAGGGCCGAAAAAAAGCAAATCGAGGATAGCCTAATTTTTTATCTAGCTTTGGCAGCAGCATATTTCTTTCAGACACTTTCTTAAATGCCAAATATGTAGAAGAAAATGAATAAAAATTTAAAGGGGAAAAAAAAAGAAAAAAAGAGATCATCTGCCCAACTCCATTTAACAAAGCTTGAACTCCGCGCTTATGATTTTCACAAAAAGGGTTTACCAGTTTATCTCCCTGTCACACACACAAATACACACATTTATGATTCTGATGGCTTGAGGAGTAGTGTATACATGTGCATGGATGTGACCTGAACGGTACTGCTGTTTCCTTTTCGGTATTCCAGGACATCATTTACAAAGTGAAAACTGCTTTTAATGAGGAATTTGACATAGTTGTACAACAAAAGGAGCAGGAGATAGCACGAGTGAAAGAAAGAAACCTGAAGATCCGGGAAATCTTGGAACAGCTTGAACTTCAAGTGGAAGTATGGGAGCCAGTCCTCACAGATGATGAGATGCCGGAGCGAGCGCTCACCGTTCAGGATTCAGAGGTGTCTCAAAAATGCATCTTTATATTTCACCCATTCAAATCCAGTTGTCTAATTCTTCTCATTTCCAGACATTGCGAAGGTACTGAAAAACCTTCAAGCAGATGTGTCTGTATACTTAAAATCATATTTTTGGCTCATTTTCTTCCCTTTCGTTTTTAGGGAGAAAAGCCTCAATAAGTCAATGTGAAATGAAAAAACATATACAAACTTAATTTATTGCTGTTAAAAGTTTTCAAAATGCCCATAAATTAGGTAGAAATTCTTTGTTCCTGACATTCAAATTGGAATTTGAATGTAATTTTTCAATGAAAATTCACATTTCAGGAATTGCTTCCATAGTTTAGGGTTTCTCTGTTTTCTCTGAGCACCATTTTGAAAAAAAGAAGTTTCAAACTAAAAATCTAAGTATTAGAGCATACTTAGTAATGTACTTATGAATTCAATTAATTATTCACAAAGAAACACCATATTTCTTATGCAATATATTCCTCTGATCTTATCTGCTGGTGTGGTCAATCTTGTCCCTTTTCTCTTTGCTCCCTCACCAGTCCATGTTATCCCACTATAAGAAAAGGCATGCACAAAACACAACTAATATCAACAAAAGTGATGGTGGTTTATATTTTAGGATATTTAAATGTAGTTTCTGTAGCTGTTCAAAAGGAGGATTTTCATCTTGAGGAATATTGTCATAGAGCAGAGATACAGCAAGCATTAAGAATTTGTATTACACCATTGTCATGGTTTAACCCCAGTCAGCAACTAAGCACCACACAGCTGCTCACTCACTTCCCCATCTCACCAGGATGAGGGAAACAATTGGAAGGGTAAAACTGAGAAAACTCATGGGTTGATATTAGAACAGTTTCATAATTGAAATAAAATATAATAATAATAACAACAATGATAATCATAATGTAATTAGTGCAATTAAAACATAATCATAAATGTAATTAAGAGGAAATAAAAGAGAAAGAAAGAAATAAAACCCAGGAAAAACAACTGATGCAAATGAAAAACAGTTGTTCACCACCAACATACCAATCCTCAGGCTGTGGGATGCACTGTACCAGCTACTAGGAAGAAAAGTAACTCCATCCCAGCCAAAACCAGGACCACCATTTTTCCAAAGGTTTTTCTTCCATGTGATCACATTTGGAGTAAAGAACCCTGATACGAACTTCATTTTCTTCCTTCAGATTAAAGCTGAGAAATACTTGACTCAAGAGGAGAAAGAGCAAGCAGAAATGCTGGCAAAGCTTGAAATGGAAAGACGCCTTGCTGCTACGGTAATTAAAGAAGTATCCTTTTTACAGGCCTGTGTCTCTGGTTAGGCTTCTTTAATTAATGCAGCACTGAAACATTCCAGTAATGTAGTATACGAGAATAAATTTAAACTGGTAGGTAATGATGATATGTGACTTTTCCCTGTTATTATTGTTTACAATCAGAGCTACATAGGTCAGCTGGAGGGAGAAAAGATAGAGTGTTAGACTCACAGTTTTTAAACATGTGGTTAGGGGCAATTTAAAATGCCATATCAGGTGGCTGGGAACTACATACATGTCCAAATTCATGCTATTGCTCAATCAAGAGCTTTGTGCTTGAAATGTGTTTGTTGATTGAGCAGCCTCTGTTCTCCATGGTTCAGAATAGAAGACTATAATGCTTTCCTCTGGCTTTAAAAACTGTAAAAAAACTAAGATGGTTCTGGCCCCAAAACAGATGCACAATAAGACAGTGACACTACAACTTCCTTTATCACAGCTTGTCAGTTGGCCAGGAGTACCCTATGCCTGTGTTCTTTCCAAAACTGCCAAAATGGCAGTTTTACTAAGTTATTTGGCATATGAACATCTGTTTACCAGAAAAAACTGAAACTTTTGGCATGTTTCACACACATCTCCAAAGAGCATCAATCTACTAGTGACATGCTGAATAATCTAGAGGTGAATACTGTTCTCGTCCCCAAAACTTGCAATTGGTACACTTCCTTTTGTACCTTCAAGTATTTTTTGTGGTTGTTCCCAGGATGATGAAAGACTGCGTGCTCTTGATGACATGATGGGTGGAGTGCTAGAAGTCAGGAAGGAAGACATTTTGAAAATGGTGAGATGTGCTTCTGCTGTGTCCTTTAGGAAAGTTGTGGACTCTTATGGCAATGTGAAATTCAACCAGCAAATATCTCCAGCCTCAGTGACAGAAGAAAGCTGGAGAACTGCAGAATTGCATTATGACCAGATAGATTCCATAAGAGAGCATAAATGAAAAAAGACCACAAGATTCTACTGCCTATGTATAATTACCCATCAACACCTGTTCCTATCACAGTGGAATACTGTAGGAACATCATCTATTTAATGTATTATCATTACATCTATCTAATACATTACCATTGTAACAACTATATTGCTGGGGGAAGGGTCTATATCCATGGCTGTGATCTTACAGAAGAACACTGTGTTTCATTTAACTCAGCAAATATAGATAGTACAGCAGTAGAGGAAGGAATGGATGTGAAGGGGTGCCACACAAAAAGAGTAGGGCAGACTCAAGCACTCCTCTGAAATCGATCTGTTTTGAAAAATCAGGACTCCACTTAGAAGTTTACGTTAGCAGGGAGTTAGATTTGGGGTTCTGAAACAGAAATGGAGCGTATCTTGTACTGACAGTAGTATTTGAGTACCAAATTCATGTATTTTGCAAGATCCAGTAGTGAATTCCTGTAAGCCAGTGAGTCTAGCATGATATATATACACTAAAATTACTGGTGCAAGTAACAGACCAGAGCAACAGAATTTATATGTTACTTTGACTTAAGGCTTGTACCTTACTAAGAAATACCTTTTGTTAAATTTAGTGCATGCTGTGGTTTGTTAGTGTACTGATGTAGACTTAATATTGCTTTTTAATCATATTTTTCTTCAACACTTCCAGAATATTCCTCCACCTTCTTTTATATCCAGACCCGAGGATCTTTGGACTGAAGAAGAAAAGAAAATATTTGAAGAATATGAGAAAAAAGTCAAGGAACTGAATGAAGAAAAAGAAGAGTATAGACAGGTAAATTAAAATGAGGAAAAGATGGGTTTGTTCACAGTGCTCATGACCAAAACTTCCAATCTTTCTCAGAAGCAACTTCTAAAAATGAATACTAATAAATAGAATAAACTAAGAATAAATGATCATCAAAGATCATGTGGCATATTAAATAAATCCTACCTTAGACAGAATTAGGCAGTCTCCACTTACAACAATTACTATGGGCAAAAATTTGTGATATCCTAAGAAGGTAACTTTACTTCACAAATGTACCAGTATTTCTAAAATGTGTTTTTCAGGTTCCATTTCCAGAGTTGCTGATGTCATTCCATTTTCAGAGTTGCGGTATGATGCCATACACAAATAATACAATTATATTTATTCTTCAGAGTGGTATTGGAACAACAAAACTTTGTAGCTTGGCAGAAGTCTCTTTCCAAACAAGTAATTTCCATGGCCTTTTGGCTGAATTATACAGTTCCTTATTGTGCATTCTCCATCATCTCCTATATATAGATATACATAGAGAGAGACATCAGAAATTATTTGTTCCTCCAGATGTAATATTGCTGCTCTTGTCCTTCCCTTCCCTTCTGCAGTTTCTGAGAAATGAATGGAAGAAACTTGAAACTTCCATCAAGGAAACAACACAAAATTTTGATGAGATTGTCTGCAAACTCTCTGAAAAGAAAGTGAAATCAGAGATGGTCATCTACCAGGTATTGCAAAAAGCATTAATTTTTCATCTCTGCCTCTGTGCATCAGAAATGTTAACATTTTCTTTATTACAATCGTTTCACAGGAAGAACTCAAAATAGTCAATCTCATTTACACTTTACTGTTGGATGAAGAGTTGGACACCAGAGAAGCTGGACTTCGTAAGTTCCTTATGAAAAAGAAGAAAGAAAAAGTAAGTTATCATTTGGAATGCTGTTGTTAGGAGTAATGTAATGTTTACAGTACAGTTTCATGTGAAGTCTGCTCTTTCCAAACCAAAATCTTGCCATAAAGGACTTCCTGACAATTTACAGGGTCATTGGGGGTTTTTTTTCAACTTGTACAGGTAACATACATTATAAATACCTCTGGTTTTCTTAAGAGGTACTCAGCTCAGTTCATCTGCAGTTCTTTGGTAAAACTTCATACATTCAGAAGGGCATGCTGCTATTTGTTTGCTACATGTAATATTCTTTAGTACCTGGTATCAAGCTGGAAGTACAGTCGTAGGTCTGGGTTTCAATGCGAGTCTCTTACTGTGGTAGTCTACAGGTTGGTTCTGGCTCTTGGGACAATATTATCCCATTTGCCCACTTTGTCTTCATGGAGCTGTTCATGAGTCCACAGATAATATACTGCTGCCTCCACATGTCAGATCTCCTGCTCAGCCTGTGCAGAGCACTGTGTGTTTGGAGCTGCCAGCAGCCCTCTGTGAGCTGCAGGGAGGGATTCCAAACAGGCATCTAGCCCCCACCACTGAATTGGCTGGACTAGTTTTAAAGCCATCTGAGGCCAAGTGTATAGCAGCTTCCGATTTTCAAAATTTTATTTATTTTTTTCATTTTCTAAGTGATCCCATTGGTACAACTTCTGGTCCCTGGAAACTGTCAGATACAACAAAACTGTCTCCCCAGCAGAGTATTAGCATTTAACAGCCTCTATAAAACATGACTTTAGTATCCTGACACATAGCAGAACTCTGTCATGACAATGGCAAAATTGCATTCTAAAGTTAAGAACTCTCTACTGAACAACAGTTGAGATTTTTTTGACTGGTCTTACCTGAGATGACATGAAAGTAAAAAGAAATCTCTACGGAAAAAAAGGTATCAACGTATGTTGTTACATTCAATGTTTCAAAAGGCTTGTAAGCATTTCTTACACAAGTTTGTTACATTCTTAAGCAGCAGGTTAGTTCAATTTCACAGCTCTTCATCTTCTAGCAGTATCTACAAGTGACCCCTGAAGAAGGCACTATATGGTTACTAAAAATTGCTCACAAGGTCTTCTCTAGAAATAAGAAGGTGTCAGCTTCATCAGTGTATGTGAATAACCATTCACTGCTTCTGCTGGCTGTTTCATTCCTGAAATCTTTTGGTTTTACTATAGGTCAAGGGTGCAAGAAAAATCCTGACTGCAAAAAATGGTGTTGAGGCTTACAGAGGCCCCTATAAAGACGCATTACATGAAGAGAAGGTGAGACTCTTGGAAACACAAGGAGTTTCAGAAGTTAAAAGTTAATGTTGTGTCTTGATAATGAGAAGAATGTACTTCTCTGTAAGCACGAGTCCTGGCCAACTCACTGATCAATTAAATTAGGCAGTAAAGGACAGTGTGTGCATAGAAGAATTTATGAAATAGTGCAGATTCCCATGATGTTTGAGGAAAGCACTGTATCCTGTATTTCTAAGATATGGGTAGTTTGATGCTTTTTTTAAAAATAATATTGTGGTAACAGGAAAGCTTTCTTCCCCACCCCCAGAGGCTGGAACATGGTTTTATAAAGCAGTTTGCTGATGTACCCAGCGATATCCTTGAGGAACTTTTACAACTTTACAAACACCGACCAGAGTAAGATCCCCTCTGATTCCATTGTTTAAATACTAATATTTCTCGTGAGTCAAGAATGAGAATATTATTTATTCTCATAGCCTAAATTATATTGCCTGCTTTTTGTTGGTAGTTAACAATAGCTAATTTCCCATCACACTAATAGTTGCTATTTTGAATATATACATTTCCTTATTCACTCCACAAAATCTATTTTAAATGCAGTCTAAACAATCATCAGGTTCCAAGGCAATATTCTTATTTTGTGTAGTCTTACCTATTTGCTTTTTGCAAGAGATTGAGAGTATGAAACGTTCTTAGTTTTTTGTGACCTTCTTCTATGCAAGAGAAGATACAAAGTACATCCTGTCTGTGCTGTGTGTGTGCACTAGGACCCCAAGGACAGAAACCCTCCTTGACACAGCTAACCCCTATGTGAAGGGATCACCTGAGGATTACCAAGATGCACTTTCCCTTTTAATGAAAGCCATGGATGAACTGGATAGGCCTGAGCACATGCCTAGTGGCTTAGACCAGTCTATGTGGGAACGTTTTTGTCTAGCTAGACGAAATATAATGGAGAGTGAGGAGCTGGTATGTAAAATTCTTTATTTTGCCCATATTCTTCTTGATATTTTTGAGTCTTAAACTTTAGTGGAGTTCTCACGTAGGGTCAAACTAAAGGTGAAATAACAATGCAGGATACATAAACTCCATTGGCCTTTGAAAGTTTGTTCTGGCTACATTCAGTTCAGCATAGCAGGGAAATCTGTTCTCTAGTTCTAGCTGTAGTTGTTCTTCTGAGGAAAAATTAGCATATTAATATGGATGGATTTGATCAGAATGATTGTGACCTTGATATGATTTCATTAAAAATAAAAAAATATCATTTTCCTTTTCTCTATCCATACCAAAAAAAAGACTATAAGGTATTTGATTCCCATTATCTATTGAAGTCATCCTCTCCCAGAAGCATTCTACACTTGCACCAGTGCACTCCAATATTTTTCTAGAATATAAAGAGCAATTCTTAACAAAAGGTGTTTCTGGAGATGTATTTGTTCATTATAAAAGCGTTAGTGCATAAATCTGTATTATCTAGAGACAGATATACGTGAAATTTGGCCAAAAGAGAAGCAAATATGATTTCCCCTCACATGAATAAACTACGCATATATGAACAAATACTTTTCTGAGCAGAGTATAAGGATTGTAACCTTTATGTCTCATTTGCTGTACTGAGATTCTCAAAGTACTGGGCTGCACATTTATATATACAGATATCTTCTTAAGAACTTGTCTTCTCTGTCCTTGAAGAGGCTTGCCCTGACATACTGACAAAGTTGAAAAAGTTGGGAATGTCACAATGTTGCTTGCATAGGTGAAATGGAAGGCCCTAGCAGTGGCAGAGATGCAGGCCTTTCTCCGGAGAAGAGTGGATGAAAATGAGAAGATGAAGTCAGAACTAGAGAACACTTTCCAAGAACTCACTTGGTAATTTTGTGTCTTTTCCTATGTTCAGCTGACCTTTAATACTCCACTAACATAGAACCAAAAGTTACAAACAAAATTATATACCTCTGTTCTCCAGGACTCTTTTATCTAGGTTTCATTGCTGCTTAGACCTGCAATATTTCATTTTTTTTAATCTACATAACATAATTTTCTCATTAATTATCATTCAAGAACAAATCTCAAAGTAAAATATACAGGAAAATGGGCCCTGGCTGGAAGTCTCTTCTGTTTTCTTTTCAATTGATGCTAAGATTTCTTTTCAGTAATAAAATTTTCCTTCAGAACATCTTCTAGAGTATGTTAAACTGAATCCAGTGCTTGAAAACTTTATGTATACGTATAGCATAGGTTTCAGATTTTGTATTCACTTTAGCAGCAAACAGAAGACAGAGTCTGCCAAAGAGTAAGCCCTACATGAATATACCACCTACCAGTAATAAATATAAACACTGAGAATCATGGGAGGATTTATATAATCCTGTTGAAATCACTGAACGCTGTTTTTGTTTTCTGCCGTGTTAGGCTGAAGGAAGAGAAGATGAAGCTTCAGCAGAATCTGACTGTCCAGTTTTTGCTAAAACAAGGGCAGGTGGAATTGGAAAGTACTCAGATCCCAGACTACAGTGATGCTATTCTCATTAATAGGAGCGTTGTTGAAGAACTGAATTGCACTCTTGCGGTAATTTGCATTATCTGAAGGAAATTTAAACTTTCTAAACAAACGTATTGTCCTTCAGGGGCTCTGCTTTTTCTCCAGTTTGACATCTAGTTTCAATTCATTACAACACACCAGCAGGCTCAGTTGTAATCTAGAAGCCATTAAGAATTCTCTAATGTCTCTTCTCATGATGAAAAGATTGCAGTGCAGACTGCTTTCTTGATGTTTGATCAATACAATTCAGATCAATGAAATGGCAACAGTCTTTAGACACACCATCACTTACACATACATTGTAACTAGAAAATGCTAATATTCTGGGCACTAGTCCAAAAATTCCCTCGAGGCAAACTTACAGTCATGTTAAGAAGCATTTAAATAGTAGCTCACATTAAATTAAAAAATTAATACAGTTTTTTATGTAAGGTGAAATTGGTGATGATACTTAAAACAGTTTTTCATACTCTCATGTAATGTTCTTTTTTTAGGCATTCTAGCTGTACAAAAATTGCCTTTTACTGCTACTGCACAAAGCCTTCAGTAACATCTGCAAAATACCTTAAACAGAGCAAGCTTGTATTTTGTAGACCTAAAATGCCTTTCCATTCTTATATAAGATAGATGGATAGATGGAGGGAGAGGTTAGTTGTCATTTTCTTCATGTATTTCTATGATCCAAGGCTGTGACACAGAGCATAAAAGAGAATGAACTTCCGTAAAAGATAACCATTTGGAGCAAAATCTGGAAAGAGACTGCAGTATGGCATGTTTAACTGACTAAAACTATGACTTTGGAAGCTTGCCCATCTTGTTGCAAACAATTATTCCATAATCTGTAAAGTGTGTTAATTAAGACTGATCTATTTTTTTAGGCTCAAGGAGAAAAAAAAATTACTGCCATGATAGAATTTAAAGACTTCTCTAAAGGGATAATACAGCTGGAATGGGAACACAAGAAAATGAAAATGCAGATACAAGATCTGAAAGAGAAGGCTCGGGATATTGTAATACTACCTATTTCAAAAGATTGCCAGCTAGTGAGTTGCTTTCTCTCATTTATATTTTGACTGCAGAAAATTATGCTGCCTATACCTGTAAGAAAGATCGTTTATATTTATACCTCATAAGTCTCTTATTACCAGAGAAACGTGATGCCTAATAGGTCAACAATTCAACTTTCAAAGGGAAGTTTTACTCATGAGATTGAGCAGTGCTGAAATTCTTTGGGATGTTCAAGTGTAAATTAAGGCAAAATTAGCCCTAACTCTTAGTGTTTCAAAATTGGCATTGAATAAGGAATCGGGATTTTGCAGCCACAAGGAACAGATCTTTTAAATCGAGCAGAGTCCCTTTTAAGTGGAAGGTCTGAGGTGCCCCCATCTGGTATCGCACAGAAACACCGTAACTTTGCTCTACACAGAGACTGAGAGTTCCTACCGGAGCCTCACCGAGTCCCGCCCTCTCACTGCCATTTGCTGGCCCAGCAGCAGAACAGGGAATTGTTTGCCATGCCTGGCAGGCAAGAGGGGGCAGCCGGCCAGCATGTCAGCACCTACATAGCTTTGAACAAGCCCAGCTGGCAGGCCAGGAAACACAGGTAAAGGCTGTGGGACACAGCCAAGGATACCGCTGGGAGAAGAAAGGAGGAAGAAGAAACGTAGGGAAAGCCTGAGGATATTGCAATGTGGGATGTAGAAGACTGTAGGGAATCTTATGGTCTTGTGGTGATGATGTGGGTGGCATAAAGGTTTGGAGTAGGGGATGCTGAAGGATGGGCAGGCTGGAGATACGGCAGTGGGGACAGCTATAAAGCACAGAGAAAAAGGAAAGTGCTAGACAGCAGGTAAGGCTATTGCAATTCAATCGAAAGATTAAAAGAAAATTCAAAACATATGTTTTGCTTAATCTTCATTTCTGTTGCTGCTCTCCAAGTGCTTGTTCTGAATCATAGCCACAGAACTTTCATAACTAACACCAGTCAACAGAAAAGCTTTCCAAAGAGGTGAAGAGACAACACACTGAAAAATTATTGTGGCAAATTTATCACCAGTGTTGCTGTTAGCTCAGTTCATTAAACTGATAAGCAGAACTCTCGTCCTTCATAGAGAGTTAAGCTGCCCATAGCAAAGGCATTTACCAGTTTAATCAGAATTTGAACGCCCTGAGGAAATTGACTTAAGTCACTTTTTGAGTAGAAATACGGGGTTAGTGGGAAAGACAAGGCAACAGATACCCCAACAACAGGAAGAGAAAGAAAGATGGCTTAGATGTGTGGGCAAGGACCTGAGAACATCTGGAATGAGGGCTGTTAATGAAGCAGTGAGAGAAAGTTTAATCCTGTAAGCAAGGAGCTTTCTGGGTCTTTCCTGTTTCTCCTCCTCTAACTAGAACAGTCCACAGAATTCTACCTGTCACTTTGGTGGGACAGTACCCTGGAAGGATGAATCTACGTCTATAGAAACCTGTCAACTGCCCATTACAGATCCCTAAAACATTATGGGGTTTACCATTTGTCATTTGATAAAGAGGTATTTTAATAGCAGTGTGCTCAAGGAAAAAAATCAATAAATTCTCTGAAATGTCAGTTACTATGCAGATAGAACAATAAAAGAAGTAAGAATGATTAGGAAGCCATTAGACAGAAAATAATAATTTTCCTCTCTAGCCTAAAGACAGACTGTCTTAGGCCTCCAGCTATGTTAGCTTAGATTACATTATAAGCAGAAGTATACCTTGGGGTTTTTGACAATCTCAGCATACTTTTTTGGCCCTTGTTTCCATTATAGATATATAATAGATAACATCCTTTTTAACAGCTGCACAGTCCAGTACTCACATAGCATCCAAGAGTATCCTTACAGTGTCCATTTATGATCACTAGTAAGCTTTACCACTGCAGAATTCTAGTTTTTTGAATTTCACATAGCATGATTTTCTTTATGGAAGGGTGGAATTGTTGAGAATGAACAGGCATAAGATAGTTTCTTTCTGGTTTTATTTCTTCAGTTCCTAACCGTGCAGAACTACGACACCCACATCGCTCAGCACTTAGCAGGGATGGAGCAGAGTCTTGGCGTCATGGATAAGGTAAATCCAAGGGAACCACCATGTCTGAGACACACACCCTTGGTTTAAATGCAGCTCCTTGCCTTGATTAGCAAGAGGTGTTTGAAAGAATAAGTGCAATTGATATAGGCATGCTAACTCAAGGCCTGTTGGAGTACACCCATAATAGCACACACAGATAGATATAGATGTCTATATAATGTATTTGTACATCTTTCAACAGTTTCATCAACTTGAGCTGTGCTGTCTGCAGCAGCAGTTCTCTAGTATTTGGAAGCAGTCATCGTACGCGGATTGCTGCAGAGATCAAGCCTGTGGAGAGAAATCCACTTGCTCTGTTACTGGAATTAAATACTTTCCTATCCTGAACATCTGAATGCAGATCTGCTAATCGCTTCTTACACAGCACTGCCTATAAAAGTCACTCTTCCGTTTCTAATGAAGCATTCTTTCAGTTTTCACTGTTTAATGTTTCTCTCCAGGAGCACCAGCCTGTTCAAAGTATCCCTCCCTCCTGAATTCAAAATAACAGAGACACAACAATCTGATTTGCTGGCTACCTCATGTATTTAATCATTCAAATTATGACTGTCCTTGTTTTTAAGTGATTCCACTGGATTTTCTCCAAGTTGTGCTAGTTGGCATCAGCCTCCTTTTCCTCTTCAAGCTTTAGTATTTATCTTGCCCCTTTACAGCCTATCCATCAGAATCAGCAGCTTCCAGCAGCCAAGAGCATGTCCTTAACTCACTGATTCCACTGACTTCCTTTTCTCCCTTTGCCTTTCAAGTTTTATCTTTAATATTTTTCTCTTATACCTCTTTATTCCTTGGCTGCTCCTTAAATTAGAACTCCATAAACATACTGGGATACAGTGTGTGAAAGACACTTTACAAAGTAAAGCTTAGAATGTGCTACTAGTCAAATCAACATACATGAAGGTTTATCAAGCTACAACACAGTGCTTAAAATTATAGCTTTTCATCACAAGTTTGTCTGAACAGTTTTTGTATGACCTCATATATTTGCTTTATTCATTTCAAAATGGACAGTTGCACAAGAAGAATGTGAAGAACCATCAGAAAAAAGTCAGAGAGCTGAAGAAGTGCATCCGTCTAAAAGAGCAAGCAAACTACGAGCTCAGCCTGCAGCTGAAGGAAATGCTTGTCTCTGTGTCAGAAAGGATGCACATCTTCGAGGCAGCTGGTGAGTCCAGCAATGCACTTTAAGTCACAAGCAAAGAATGTTCAGAAAATAACTCCAAGGCTGGACAGTGCTGTTCTCCACCATCAGCTGAGGGGCAAGGAATGCCTCTCTGTTACTGTATGTGCACAGTGAGCAGAGTCCTTCCTGCCAAAACCTAACAAAGTTACTGAAGAGTTACCTGGAGACTCTTGTGGCTCTTGTAACCAAAGCTAATTGACTAAATTCCTGAAACTATTCAAGTCAAAATATTACAGTCATTAATAACTTCATTATGCAACATGCTTTCATTTTTTCTGAAAGCTGTTCAGTGGGCTTCTTTCCACCTTTCCAAGAGAACAGAGGCAGTAATGTGGAGCTAAGAATAGCATTCACTATTAGGAAAACTTATAGAGATCTTTCCACTAGTGGAAAACAGTTACAGATTTTCCAAACAGTGGGTACTTGCTAGAAACTAAAGAAAGCATGCCCAGTGCCTTTTTGAAATATTTTGCTTTATTCAGTACTGTAAAGGCTCTGAAGCCCAAGTGTGAGTTTTTTTAAAATGTTTGCCTATTTTATACAGAATTTGGAATAACCCCAAAACAGGTCCCATATAAATACAGACTACACATGCCAACACTAATACTTTGTTTTCTACAGACACACGGGATATTTCTGAAGAGATCACAAGGCAGCGTTACCAAGAGATTGTGAAGCAGAAATATCTACGGAACTTTATAAGGGAACAGGAAAAACAGCTTGCAATTCTCCAGTCAGAAGCTGAAAGTCTGAAACCAAGAACACTCCATATTATGTAAAAATCAGTCTAGGTAGACGAATAATACCATGGTCTTGTCTAAGGAAAAGGATTTTGACAGCTGATTCTTCTCCCTGAACTTTTCTTTCCACAAATTGTTTCTTCTGTAATTCCTTCAAAAATAACTTCCATTTGAAAGACGCATGTTTGTCTGGTTTGTGTTTTTTACACCTGGTCTTACCCCCATTATATTTCAATTGATGAAATTTATTTCTACTGGTTTTATTATATAAGCCATATAGCTCATTACAGAAAACAAAGGATACCAGAAATTGTAGACTGATAAAAGAACAGGTATATTTATATGTCCATTGTTTGCAATATGCAATTGCAGAACCTTCTAAAGAAATCTATGAACTGGCATCTGCTAAAATTCATGTCTGTGGGTTTGACATAATAATTCACCCTTGTGATGGCACAGGTGTAGGTTTCTGAGCAGATGTTGGGATGCTTTGTCCTGACCATGCGTGAGACCTGGCTCCATCCCAAAAGCTGCTGTGTCTTATCATGGTATAATCACCCACAGCCAGCAGGAGTGTGGCTGCTGCCATGGGCAGAATAACAGGAAAACCAGGTTTGGAAAAATCTGGCCTCCTGAAATAGTTGCTGGCATCTCCCACCCCTTTACATTGATATGCAGTGTAGTCTCCTGCCAGATCCCTCCATGACAGCTAAGAAAAATAAAGCACCTGTGATAAAATTAACTACTGCTGGAGCCTGATCTACCTACTCGGGCATTCTCCTAGCTTTTTATGTCCCTGCTCCCTGGTGTGTCTCAATTCTTCTCTTTTCATAAATTCACATGACATCTAAACCCATTTCATTGTGAGAGCATCAAGAGCTTTGATACCTTAACTTAAAATTGTACATTTGTAAGAAAAAACTATTTCAGTTGTGATCCTGTACATGTCCTTTTTTGCTTTACCATCTCTAACTGGGAGTTGTAAGGATTCTAATTATATCTCACTTATTATAAGACTTTTTGTCTTTCTGCTGAAACTGCCCTAGAAGCAGCATAGTTCCAAATGTGCCAAGGATCCTGGGGAAGGTAACTGGCCCCTGCACCAGGCACCATCATCTTTTCTTACAAGCCTAACAAGGCAGAGAAACAGTGCTTTAATACTCAAAATGGGATTAGCTATAAAGGTTGTTCTGCATTAATTCTCTCTGGACAGCAATAGTCAGTATTGTTAAGAGCAAGCTGTAGGTACAGACCGAAGTCGAATGAGCCTTAGCAGTGTTAAAAGGTTCTGTATGATCTTTGATTTTCTTTCTCTGGAGTTGTCTAAGAAATTACTCCCTTATTGAGGAAACAGGACATAGCACCTGTAAACAAAAGAGGTAAGGTATAACCAACAAGGAAACAAGATTCCTAGCAGGGAGAGTTGTAAAGTAGTTAAGATTTATATATTGTTACACTTGAGAAGCAGTGATGTTAGGGAAAATAAAAAACAGAAGTCACCATGATGAGAAAATCAGCAATTTCAAGTTAAAAAAAAAAAACAACTTTTAAAAAAGGCATTTATTGGAGAATAAATGAAATGGTAAACATTTACTCAGCTTTATGATGCCATGTTTGTAGCAATCCCATTAAACAAGGCCTTGTTTTTCTTATTTATTTGAAGAGAGAAAACACCTTGGTTCTCAGATGTAGTAGGAGAGTAGAAAGTTGGTTTCAATTTTCTTGCCTTCCCTTCTATTACCTCAGGCTGTGGCAGAATGCCTATGAGACAGCAGCCCTGAAGAGACTGTCTGGACCAGTACCTGAAAGCAACTGCATTATGGCACATTTGCCTCGGAAGGAGTTAAAGCTAGTGAGAACGTCTTATCTCACCTTTGGAATATTAACGTCATGAAAATTAGTTATCTTCACTTAACTGACAAAATGCTGTCACTGGCCTTCATTGGCTGACTAGCACCAGGAAGACATTTATAAAATGGAGTTGTGTCTACAAACAATAAAGTGAACTCTTCCCCACCTGAACATGAACAGAACTGACAATTTGAGTTATTTCAGTACAAGTAACCATGCAGAAACTAATAAAAAAATGGCTTGCTTTCTGCCTGTTAAAGTATCACTTAATTTTATTAAATAAAAATTCACCGACCAAGTCATTAAGCCAAGTTCTCCAAAACATCACCAGTTTGATTTTTTCCATTAAGTAATGCCTTTTACAGTGCCTACTGTATGTATGTACACAGCTTTACAAGTATCTCTGGAGAAAACCTCCTAAACCCAAAGCATGAAGTCCATTGTCTGACCAACACTTCTGACACAATCAGAATTTATTCAGTCTTTTCTGCTTGTGTCTCTGTAAAGAAAGCTCTCCAGCTGTAGATTATGCATCTACAAAATCTTCTTCTGTTCTGCTGTAGTGGAGTAACTGGTCTTCTAACCCAAAAGTGTCGATGAGCTGAGTGAGACTCACTTTCTTGCCATCTGCAGAAAAGGCCGACTGCAGTTCATACAGCATCAGCTGGGTGCTGCTTCTCCACTTCACTATCAAAGCCTGCAGCTCACACAGGTTGTTCTGAAATTGGGACAAACGAAAAAAGAGTCATCATCTGCTGACATAAGGGGGTTTTGATACCCTGCAGATTGCCTTAAACTGAGACAATACACAAACACCACACTAAAAAAACAGTGAGTATTGCCTCACCTTGGATCGATACATCTTCACCAGCTTGAGCCTACGAAGTAGCTCTTCCTTCTCTTGCACTTGTTTCATCAGCTTTACTTTTTCTTTCAGGGACCGTTGCTGGCCAAGATCAGCCTGTAGCACATCCGAATTCTCTGCTGATCCACAGGGATCACTCTCCTGTAAGGGACTTCTGAAACATCTATGTCCAGTGCCATTTCCTTCCGGGTTTTCAGAACCATCTTGTAATCTGGAACAGTCTGCACTTGTGTCTGGCAAACACCCTGTGTCAGCACCAGCAGAGTCTTTTTCTTCAGTGTCTATTTTGAGCCGCTTTGCCACTGTAAAATTGGCATTAAATGAACGTCTTGTTTTCCTTAATCGTTCCCTCAGAGCTGCACTCATTTGCTAAAAAATAAAATAAATAACCCCAAAAAACACAGGTGGTCAGAATAATCTTAAATTTTTATCAAATCTCAAACAACTGTTTACCCATCATTATTATTTACATAGAATATGTAATATATTTAACTATCATTGTAAAGCCAGACTTCCTATTCTCTGTATAGCCTTCAAAAACTTGAACAAAGTTAACTTCTTCCTTTCACATGTATATTTGCATGCACAGCTGCAAGATATGGAAAGATATAGCTCCACATTTTGTTGGACCAAATCCTGTATTCTGCTGAGGCAAACTTACTCATCTAGTCTTTGTGTAAAAGAAATATATGGCATATTTCAACTTGGCTAATTTTATTCTATCAAGTTCAATTTCCCCTCTAGTTTAATGGCGGTAGGGGTTATTTTTCCTGCTGTTCCATCCTATCACATATATACATCTGTATTAGAACTAGTACAAAACATCTGTATTCTAGAGCATATTAGAAATATCTGTATAATTTTGACTTGTTCATGCTTCGAGATACTTCACAAGCATCTAAAAAGGTTTTTTTCTTCAAAATAACTGTTTTTTATAATCTGTGTCTAACATTTTAATTAGAGAAATGCACTAAAATACAAGAGTGAGGGATTAGTTAGGGAATATTTTCAAACCAGCCCTGTCCTGCACAGATCTGGATGCTGAGTGTGACAGTATCACCGTTTCACATGCCAGGAGAAAACCAAAGCAGAGCTCAGCACTATGGAGAATATACAAACTGAAAAGCACTGCACTTTGTTCCACTGCAGGCAGAGGTCACAGAAAGTCATCCTGCACGCACAGCAACCCAGAAAACTAGGGATTTGAGAAAACTGAAAATGGCAGGTTAAAACAAACACGAAAAAAGTCCACCACACACCCTATATAGTATTTAAATTTATTAGTATGGCATCTGGGTTATGTTGCTCCATCACTTTGTATTCACAGCAAACACCTGCATTTTCAGAGCAATGGATGCCAGGCACATTCCTTACCTGCACAGCCTTGTGGCTATGGGTATAAGGTGCCTGTCTCTAGCCTTCCAGCAAGCAGTATCTCAGTGACTTCTGACTCCTTGATGATTTCACAAGCATTTTCATTACTATGAAGAATCACATTACTGGAAAAGTAGTAAGTTTTCATACCTGTTTCCCTGAACTAGTCCCCTGTGCAGGCGCTGCCCCAGAATCCTTTGGAGTATTGCACAAAGATGGCAATTTATCCAGCACTGACTCTTCCATCTCGAGGTGAACAGCAGTCTCTGTTAAATGACAGAATGAATTATGGTGTCATTTTCACCTGATTATAATGAGCCATGTGGCTGCAGAAATGAGTAAAAAGCTCTAATATGAAATTCAAAAAAGACATCTGCATAAGTTACACAACTGTTTCATGTGCTAAGTAGCATCTTGCTCTGTGAACAGCTTTTCTTTAAGAAGATGCCTGACACTACTAACTGCCATAAAATATTTTACTATCAATTTTATATATTATTTTTCCTCTTGCTCCTAAAGGTCTGTGGAGCCAGGAAGATTTTTGCTGGCCACACATATAAACAATTAATATTTTTTATAGAACAAAATAATTGGGTATCCAGGTCTGTGAAAATAATCCAGTCTCATGTGATCCTTCTGGGGATGCTGCTTAAAAAAGTAATTACTCACACAGGTAGAAGTTTTGATTAACAGGAAGCATCCCAAGCTCACTCAGAAAGGCACCTTAATTAAAATGGTTAAGTCACAGCTCCCAGCACGAACCAACTTCAAATCGATTTGGCAATGTCTAACTTCGTTTAGCAATTGTGAATCACCTGCTAATGACCAGAATGCAGCTGGAAAATCGACAGCTACACCTCCACTCACCTGCAAATTGCAATTAGGAGTTTTAAAACAGAAGCCTCTCAAGAATAAAATCCTGCAAACCAAAACTAGGCAACACAAGGCTCGCACAAGGGGCTTCCTCTTCAGAGATGAAAACTGCCAAAGCTTCAGTATGCCAAAGCCTTAATAGCCCAGCAACCCTGGTCTTCCTGGCTTGATACCAAAGGATGGAGGTCCTCATTTATCTTCGAAGTCAACATTCCCCCCCAGCTGTTCAAAACGGAACATACGGTATTCTATTAAAAAACCCCAGACCTTAGTAAAGAGTCTAGTTAATTGGGTAGTTTAGCAATCTATCAATTAAACGGGAAGCCCGCAGCATCTATTAAAGAAAATGGAAGTTTAATACTATTATTTCTTGGTGTAAGCAAGAGCCTAGAAAAAGCTACATCATGCTTATGTATACCATATGCCACAAATATGTAATAAGTCTTTCCAAGCAGCAAAATCATTTCAAGCCTAAGAGATAGCTTGAAAAACCCAAACAATCCTATGATTCTCTGCCTTTACTTTCTAATGCAGATTCGTTTTCAAATGACCGTGAGTATAACAAATACTTTTTCCACTGGTTTGCTAATGCTGTTACTTGGCAGCACATTCACACAGATCTCCTGCACTTTTAAAATCCTTTCCCTGTATCTTAGGCTAAGAACCCTCGATATTTTCAAGCAGTGATGCTGTTCACCACACAAATAAATTCTGTCCAGCAAGTAAAGAAAATTTGAGTTAGAAGGGGAAGAGACAATTTTGCTTTTCAGTACTTACTCGGCTTTTGCACTTTGGGTACGTGTGTGACTACGTCCTCAGTTTTCCTGCTTATAGCTACGTTGTATAACGGCACTCACTCCTTTTACTTTCTCAACAACAAAAGGCTCTATTAACACTCAATACAGCTTTTGCCTTGCTAGTTTTCCACCCGCAGAGATGCAGGACGAAGGCTGGGCAGCCCATAAGCAGGGCCACAGATCCGTGGAGCTCGTTCTGAGGTGCTGCACCCCAAAAACGCAGCCACGGCACCGACCCGCAGGGCTGAAGAGCGAGGGGAGGCCCCTTGGGGAGCACAAACCCCCGAGAACCCGGGTGAAGGAGGAAGCAGCCCGGCAGAACCGCCCCCCTTCCGTCCTCTCGCTCCCCTCACAAGCTCCAACCTCCCGCTGCCGGGGCCGGGGCGGCCCCGCGCCTGCGCGCCGCGCGTGCCCGGGCCGTGCGAGCTGTTCGCGCCTGCGCACGGAGGGAGGCGC
>VZTF01003408.1:2793842-2822695 GCA_013397755.1 Cnemophilus loriae | reverse complement strand
ACAGAAACCACCCCTGCAGCCCCAAAAAACCCAAAACCAATACAGCCTCCTAAGCGTTTTCTGTATTCCTTTGTGGAAGAAGAGATGTATTTTCAGAGGGACTCGGCTCCTGCAGGATCCTAAATTGGCTCATTTAATCTACATAGGTACTTGAATCCTCACTTAAGACATTAGTTAATTAAGCCACATTAAACCACACAGGCAAAAAGGAGGCTATGTTCAGATAAATTTAAGGCTCTGATTTTCTGATTTAAAACCACAAAGCAAAGTCTTGCAGAGAGCCCAGCCTGGTGCTCCCTCATTAACTCAGCATATTGTGACATTTATAGTTCCTGCTCAGGACCTGGAAACCAAGAAAAATAGCAGTTTGAAGCAGTGAAACAAAACTACAATGCTGCAGAAAAATAAAGTTTTTGTCTATTCCATGAGCTTGCACAACAAAGCTTTAGCCCTTCTGGGCCCTCACAAACCTCTCATGCCCACGCAAATATTCTCAAGTTCACAAAGAGAACTTTTGTGCTGCCATTTGAAAATCTCCTTTCCACAGATGTTTCAGTAATTCTGTCTGTAAGCAGAACTCATCAGCGAGTGAGCTAAACAACCACATCCAAAGAGAGGGTAAGCAAGGAAAATGAGGTTTTCTTGGAAAAAGAAAAATCATAAACCAGAAAAAGATTATTTAAAATGTTCAGCGAAGTCCAATTAATGAACAAATACTGTCTAAGAAAGAAAGGCTATACACAAATAAGCAATAAAACAGTAAGAAAAACAAAACCAAACTAATAATTTCTTGGCTACAAGTCCATGTGCAAGTAAACCCACCCTAAATATCAGAGGGCCTTCCCTCCTCTCCCCACCTTTCCCAGAAGCTGCAATTCTGGCCTCAGGCATCCTTCTGCAAAGCAAGTACATCCTTACTTACATAAGGGTTTGAAATTTAGGGAGAAGAAAGGGACTGAAGCTGAGGTTTCTGAGTTTTGGAGTTTGTCTGTTCCTTGCTTTGTTTTGCTTGTCACTCTTAAAAAAAAAAATAACTCAAACATTATTTGACAAGAAATTAAACAAAAACTGAAGTGCTGTGTAGGCATTGGTTTCCTTCCCACAGCCTCATTTCTGAGAATTTCAGGAATGTTATGCCATCAGAATTCTGCAGAAATATTCCAACCTAGGAAACTGTAGGTATCCAACTCAGAAACAAACTTGTCAGGCAGGGAAAGATGTAAACTCCTTCTGTCTTCCAGACTGATCCCTTAAATACAAACCCCTCCCTTCCTTACCTGCAGACTACTTTAATAAATCTGCAGGAAACAAAACCAGCCCCCAAAATTCCCCAAACAAACAAACAAACAAATCCAAGAGAAAGAAAACCTAAAAGAATAAAAGAACCCCAAGCAAAAACCTCTCAATTTACAGATTCATTATATCACTTTCTTCTGCCATGCCTGTCGTTTGGAATTAATCAAACTATTTTTGTTAAGCATATAAAGAAAAGACAGGACAGATGCCTTTTGTTATCTGTATAAAGAATTAGGGTGATAACAGATTCAGTGAGGGAGATTTTTCAAAGGAATTTAGGAGTACAGTTTCCTCTGAAAACAAATCACATGCTTTCCAGATCCAGCATAAAGAAATACAATAGCATAAAGAAATACAATAATCCAAGTATATATTGTACGTTTCCTATGGGTGCAGGTAACACTTTGAAAGCCTTAAGCCCATGCTTTCTGTTACATGAGAAGGAGAAACTGTGAGAGTTTAAGTGATGTGTGCAAGACTACACAAGTGCAGATGCAAAAGAAATCAGTTTCAAACTGATTTCTGATCTTTAGAAATGGATTTGTTCTAAAGGCACTTTAACTCAGCATTCTTATCCTTATTTTCAATAAATAGAAGTATTATCACTGTTACTTTAATTCAGGATTTTGTTCAGCAGCTTCAGAAGAACCTCCCTGAGACTTGGCAGGCATCTTTTTTTAACTGACTGTGCTGCAAAAAAGCAGTCTCAAAATTAACTTGAAAAAAAATCTTGTAAATATTATTTCAAGAAATAATGAAATCAAATTGAACAACCTTTTTCTTTGTCCATTAACAAAGTACCTAAATTTTGCATGTAAAAACAAAGATGGTAAAATTACAATCTGTGTGCTGTCTTCAATTCCCCTGACTGGCAGCTTGATTGGTTCTGAGGAAGTAATTAGGGGGAAATTAAAACAGAGTTCTGTTTCTGCTTATTTTTGTTTAACGTTAAATTCCATAACACTCAGAAAACTGCTTTAGTACATTGCACTAGGCAAGATAATAGATAAAGGAAAATTATTTTACATCTAACTTTGAAGCTGGGTGTCTTTTTTCTTTTTTTAATCTTGCTTTTTTTCCCCCTACACACTTAGAAAAGAAAAGAAAGGAAGCCTTCTGGGGACTTACCCATTCCCTTTATGGCTTAGTAGCTAGGGTTCCTAGGCAGCTTTTGAAATAGTATTAAAATAGTCTATTACCAGCGTTGGCTCACAAAGAAGAAAATGGAATAAAGTCAAGACGTGCATCTTTTTGATACCTACTACAAGCTGCTATACACTACTTTTCTGCTAATCTATTTCCTTGTTGCAACCCTTCCATTTTTACTGCTCCACACAACGGAGCTTTTAATTTTATATATGCATGCACACTTATAGACTTAGATGCTATTAATCTGTTGCTAAGGTTTCATTTTCAAGAATATGTGGCATTGTATTAAACCATCATTTAACAACAAAAATAAATGTATGAAAGATCATGGTTGAGGCAGAAATCCAACCCAGAATCTCTGACGCTTAATCCAATGTCCTGTTCATCAGAGCTGCTAAAAAAATACGTCGGGTTTAAAGGCAGAACTCACTGAGCAGCATTAGGAGCCAAAATGTTGTATTTTATGCACGCTGCTGGTGGTTTGAGCTTTATATTAGAAGGAAAGAATCAGTGGTTGTACGTCACACGGACTGACACACTTATGAATAAATATATATAGATACCTACTTGGAAGAACACCAATTCCTCACCCGGGTTTGTATTTATGTTGGGTATGTATTTACATGTTTTATAATTAATTTGCCAACTATGCAAAGGTAATGCCCTCCCCAAATCTGGGGCAGATTACTTGAAAAATAAAGAGGTCTTTTTATTTCTAGTTCAGTGTGACTTGAGCATCAAGATAACTACACAAAACCTACTCAGCTCTTGTTCTTATTTTGCACCTTTCCAGCCTCATTGGTCTAAGATGATATTAAATATAATGAAAAGGTCTAGAAAGTTCTGACTCTATTTAATTCCTCCATCTATAACAAGGAATCATTTAGCAAAGGGTTGAAAAGTCAAGTATTAAATCTACAGAGCAATATCAGTGTACATCTAGAGCAAACGTCTGTTTCCCCTCAGCTGCCCCTCAACCTGTGTCTCCCTTCTCACGCCCATTATTTATTGGAGGCACCTGTAAACATCACGGGGCATCTCATAGTGATAAACATGTTTGACATGTCAGAAATACAGACGTTTCTGTCATCATCTCCTGTGAGATTAATATTTCATTTAAAAGGAGTGACTTTCAGAGGCAATTAGGGCCTCAGTTACTCCGCTGTCCAGGAGGAGCTGGATCCCTACTCTCCCAAGCAACACAGAAAATCCCAGGATTTTACTTCCCTTTTCCTGTCCTGAAAAACTTCTACAGGGAAAGATCAACAAGTGAAATGCAGAGTACAGATTGGACCATGTTCCTCGGGATGGAGGAGTCCGAAGAGGCTCAGGGAAGTAATCTGTGTAAGTGATCTGTGATTAGACGTTTGCGCAGCTCGGGAGATGCACGGCCCCGTTTACAAACACTAAGTATCGCTCTATGGAAATCAGCTGCCTCTGCAGGACTTTTTCCTGGTGAGTCAGCAGCTACTCATTGCTTAAATGATGCTCTTATTCTCGGGGTACTCCTCGATGCCTCCAGAATATTTTTTCCCAGTGGGAGATAATGCCTTGTGCGATCCAATTCATCTGACAGTCGTGGATGGGATGCATTGCTAAAGGCAAGATGATGAGAACTGTGGAGTTGCAGAGAACACTGGCCTCTAAAGCATTTCTTGCATCTATTTACTGGTTTCCCATACCTTTAGTATTAAGGTCTTAAAACAGACTGATTTCCTAGAAACTCTCTGGCAAACTGGTTTTAATGATATTGAACTTTCTGAGGTTTTATTAAGATTACCGAGTAATAAAAAAATTAAATGAAAACTCTGCTTCAGGCCAAGAGCAAAACACCTCTTACTGATACAGATCCTAGAGGAAAACATAGAAAAAGCCTTTAGAGAAAGGTGATTATTTTCTGCCTTTTCCCCTTTGACTCAACATCCTTTCTGAAAAGCTGGAAAATCAAGCCTGCCCAGGAAGGCAAGCTGGACTTCCCAAACAACTTCATACTTTGAGCTTGGGCAAGATAATTCATATTTAGATGCAGCATAGACATAATCAAGTACAAGCTGCAGCAGTAGCCATTTTCCAGCACTGTTTTCCAGCAGCATTGTCTAAACTGAAATTTGACAAATTAGCCACTATAATTATTCCACAAATTATTCCACTGTGAGGATTGCATGTAAATGTAGGAAGGAAATTATCCAGTTCTCGTTTGGAATTCAGCCATTGTTAAACAAACTGTGGGTAGTGCATCAGCTGAGCAGAAGCTGATTCATAGCCATTCAGGATAATCTTGTTTCAGTACCTCTTACTTGGAAATATGATTTTTTACAATAGTTGTTTACCTCTACACCCACCAAATCCCTCCTAAATAAGTCATAACTATTGATTTCTAACATTTCAGTCATGTAAATCACGTCACTTACTCCAGCAATATACTTTAGGCCTCTGTGAACTAGCCTTCTAATAATGGGGTACAAGGTATGCAGTAATTTTATTGATCTAAGTCCTGCCTTTTTTTTTTTATCACCAATGCTTTTACTCAAAATAAGTATTAATTTACTGTCACTTTTCCCCTTCTGTAGCTAGTTTTCATTACTGATCTATAGGCCACCTGAACAATACTTTTTTTTTCCCCTAGACCAGCATCAACCCTCAAAACCAGCAGCATGTATAACACACCAGTATTTTACATTCACGACTCATCACATTTCATCTGGGTTATCTTAAAGAAAAGATGCTTAAAAACAGTGCTTGGATTTCTTCTTCTTTCCAGCATTTACTTTTGTTCCTCCAAGCTACCCCATGCCGCAGAACAGCGCTAACCAAGCACATCCCTTACCCTCTTCTCGAGGCTGAGTGCAGCTCCCAGCCTTGGCTCTGAGTGGGCAGTTCTGTGGCTTGGGGACAGCTACAGAAAGTTCTTCCCCATCCTCAAGAGCACAATATTTCAAATAAGGACCTCCCTTGCAGAGATCAACACATCCAGCTTTTTCAGGTGGACCTGAACTGCTGCACACCTCTGAGTCCTGCGCACTTCTCCAGCTCCACCCGTAACCCGCTCCACGGAAAAGCCTCGTGTCATCTCCGTGCCCAGGCGCTGATATCGGTGCAAACTTCAAACGCTGTCAATTCAAACCCCTTGCTTTAAAAACCACTCCAAAACACTCCGGTTCAGGAGTTCACTGAGTGACTGCCTGCGATTGCAGCTTCAGTGCTCATCTCCTCCCCCTCGCTAACAGGGAGCTATTAGCCACTCCGAGATTTCAAACAGCCAGCCCGATCAAAGGCCCACGGTCACCGCCACATAAACCGACAGAGACTTAAAAAGAATGAAAAATGTGTGCTCAGTGGTATTGTAAAATATGCACATACGTGTTCCTCTGCCTTGCAGGGAGTTGTACAGCTGAACATGGGAAATATTTTCTGTGTATATGCAAGCTTTAGTTTAACCTCTGGATAATTTGGGCAACAAAAATTATGCACACATGCTGAGTAGGGAATGATTACAAAACAGATAATGAGCTAAACTTGTTTACTTATTGTGGAGAAATAGTCTCTCTTTACCTCACCTCTATCAAGTTCTGTATTCATACAGGCTGTTAAGCATAGCACAAAGCACTAAAATAAAATCACACCACCATTTTTTTATATTGCTGGAAAAGGTAGAAAGAGGGTGGTAGCTGGAAAGTACCCAAACAATGCAAAGCTTCCAACGTGTAGGTGGTGTGACTGACTGAACAATCCCAAAGTGGTACAAAAAGCTACAGAAATAAGGGACCAAACCCACAAGGAACAAGCTTTTGGGCTGGATTTCTAAATTGTACACCTCGGTATTGAGGATACTGAGACAGCAAAACTACATGAATAATGAAGCCTGATTGACAAGTGTTGGAAGCTCACTATCACTTCTGATGGAACAGCATCCTGCTATTTGGCCACCTCTAGCATTTCTCTCACATGTGCTTTTGCTGCTCCTAGCCAGAAACAAGCTTGTGTGGTTATTCTTTCCCGGGGTCTCCTCTACCACGTGCTTACCCCAAACCACAGGCTTCCGTTCCTCTTTGAAATTTTTCTTTTCAGTGTATTTCATGTGGTTATAAAACTAAGTCTGGGAGACAAACAGGCAACAGAATCGTGCAAGCCTCTTTTCCCCTAGTGAACAGGCAGAGGGTCAGTGGTTGCCATACAGCCAGGAGGTCCCTGTTGCTGGCTTCAGCCTCCGGGGCTGCCTGTGTGCTTTCCTCCTGCTCTGGGACAGCACACAGACCTCTGCGCTGCCTCCACCCTCACCTGAGGGGTAAATGGAAACCTGCTCTACTCCTCGTGCTGGTTCAGCTGCCACTTGCTTCACAGGGCTGAGGGTGCCTTCATCACTGTTTAAGGCCAGACACGTGTTGAGGTATCAGCTCGAGAGGGGCTTGGATCTTGCTTCCTCTGCTAATGAGCAAAATACAGACAGAATCAAACTCTGCTTTCTGCCTCAGGCAGCAGGTTAGCATAGATGTAGAGAAACGTTTCTAAGTAAGAATCCAAAAACATGAAGACCGTGGGATTTTTCAGTCAAGGTTGCATAAGATGCAAATGTAGACGTTTAAAGTAAACACAGGGCATTTGTGTTATGCCAGTTGAAAGCTTCAGCACGTTCACTACATTTTTTTAAACAAGCCAGTATGTCTCAATTATGATAATGCCAGCAACATACACATCTGTAATCTCATGCTCTCAGCGATTTCTTATCGAGCACACTAGAAATGTAATTGTAGGTCAAACAACAACTGGAGCTCAAAGGATTATTACAGTAGCCTGACCATCACACATCTGTGCTACAAGCATTCCTCAACAGTCTGACTGCTTAGAAATGTAATTAACGAACTTAAAGAATATGCCACAAAAACAAGATGGCAAATCAAGAGCATGCTATACATAATGCAGAACTACATAGAATTCAGCAGTCTGATTCAATGAGATGACTTTAGGTCCAGAGGCCACCCGTTCTCTGGGCTGTGTGATCTTTCGTGCTCTGCTATTCAGAACTGGTGCAGAACCTCATCCTGTGCTGCCATTCATTCCTAAAGATGCAGCTGGATCTCTTCAATATCTATTTGGTACACAGACAAAAGCTCAGAAGCCACCTATAACTACTTTCTCCATACTATGAGTTAACATTCATTTGCACAAATCATTTCTACAATGAGTCTGAGCAAGAACTGTGTGTTGACGGACCTGGTGGAAAGTTTCTTCCTTACAAATAAATGTCTCTATGCATGCCATAGTTCTACAAAATAAGCGTGCTCCCCTTTTGGAATAACTCATTTGGCTATTTCATGTATTCATTTAGGACCTCAGGAAGGAAGGAGGAACATTGTAGACAATAAGGGAAATTACCTCCAAGTCAGGAGCCCCCCTTGAGCTGTTCACAGAAACCCTAAGTTGCATCATGGACCTTCCACAGCCAGGACTGATTCCTGCCTGTAAGCATGGCTTGGTTTTCCAAATACCACACTTGCAAGGTTTTGTTGCAAAATTGGCTCTGAGCTATGTAAGCCACAATCACTACAAGAAGGCTTAAGAGGGACTATATGCATTCAAGGTATAGCATGCACGTATCTTTGGCAAACATTTACTCTCATTTTGAAACACAAGCTAAAATCATGTCTTTTCAGGGCTAAGTTCTGCTTATACTCTACGAAGTGCTTATGTGTCTAGACTTGCACCAAAAACTACAGCATTTTGTACATAAAACATAAACAGCTCCAATACAGATCACAATCCCTATTTCCTTCTGACAGCGTAACTGCACAGCTAAAAATCCCAGCTCAAGCAGTGTGTCAAGACAGCTCTTGGAAAGTGAGGAGGTGAGAAGTGGGAGAATCTAAGTGCCTCTGTGCAGCTGCAGAGGCTCATCCTTCTTGCTGTGCACAGCTGAAAGACGTCACTGCAGTGGCTCGGGCAGCAAACTCAGGTGTGGGCTCCAGCCTTGCACAAGCAGATCATCAAGCCCTTCTTTCCAAAGAGCCCATACAGAAGGCAAGCTTCGCACAGAGCGAGAGCACAAAACATCTCTTCACCTCACACTTCCATTTTGGCACTCCTCAAAAGAAACCAACTCAGTTGAACTCTACTGTATTTATTAGGAAAAATATTCGTGACTAGGACAAGGCACCAGGTAGCTTTTAATAGTCCAGACTTGGAGGTACCTTTAGTCATCTAGAAAATATAAATGTATTTGTTTGAGCAAATGCCAGATAGCAAAGCATTGCCCAAAGCTAAAAGTATCTGTATTGAAACTGGCATTTCAGCAAACATAAAATGGGAAGATACCAAAGGCTTAGGTTATCTTAGCTTGCATAAGAAGATGAAAACTTAAACTCATTTTTAGTTATTTACTGTACATAGTGATAGATTGAAACAGGTATTGTGCTTACAAGAGTGTACTCTGCTCAGGAAAAATAAAAGGAAAAATTACCACCCAAAGAATTTTTCATGTTTCAGTGGTATATATCGTATTTGTGATTGCATGAATCATGAACAGCTCATAAATCCTCAGAAATATACATGGTCCAGTGAGTGTTTGCTATGGATTTTAGGACTTAGTAACAACATTAAAGAATTTCATAGAAATCAGTGATGACCTCATCCAGGAACACAACAGTAATTTAACAGTTCACTCACTTTACCTGCCGGGCACAAACAAGAGCCACTGGCACGTAAACACGTCCCTGACTCCCCCCACTCCCCTCTCCTATTTTTTATTTATTTTAGTAAACTGAAAATGTCATTCTTTGTGCTGTACAAAGGGAGCAGTTTTCAGCTGCAGATAAATTATGCAACTTTTTAGACAAATCAGGCAGAAACTTCAGTAGAAAAGAAACACATAAAAATCCCTACTCCACAAAGCCACCTGAAACCTCCATTACTGATCGGCACACTGAACGGGGGAGAAGGCAAATCTGGGAGGCTGCACAAGACCTGTACAACTCCTGTGACACTGAAATCCAGCCCTGCTGGCAGTGCCCACTGCAGCTGGCAGGGTGGGACCGGTCCCAAAGGCCACCCCGCACCCCAGCACAGTCTACAGATACCTGAACAAGGGTAATGCAGCAGGGCAGGTGACAAGAGGGAACAAACCCTGTCCCAGGCCCACCTGAGCTCAAACACCACTCCTGGGCCATGGGACCAGGGCAGGTGAGGCTGCTTAGAGCAATTAAGGCTCATTAGAGCTCTCTGGGCCTTGAGGAAAATTTAGGGACAAGGCTTGAACAGGCCCTCGGAAAGTCTCTGACGGGTGAGCCCCTGTGCCCACCCTCAGGGAAGAGCAGAACCGTGCAGGGCTGTTCCCCCATCAATAACCCCACCACACAGAGCTGCCCACAACTCACCACCAGTGCTCTGGTACACAATCAGTTTGTCCCGTGTGAACATTCAGTGCTGACCCGCAGTGGCAACCGTAAAGACTAAAGCATAAGCCCAGCTTGCAAGAACCCATCCTGGAGACACTAACGCCGACTTTATCAGCATTTATGGGGTACAGCAGTGGCCAAAGCACCCAGAAAAGCTCTGCTGTTTGAAATTCCTGTGGGACTATTTCATATTTAAAGCATCAGTGACAAAGAAGCAGATGTCAAAAATCAGACGGGGTCTTACGATATGTGCTTGTTTACACCACTGCAAATGGGGAAATGTTACCAATCCCAATTTTTCAATCTCTTAGCAGGGGTGTCAAAGATCAGAGAAGGCTGAAAACAAGCAGAGACTCTAACCCCAAAACGGTTTGCTGGTTTATTTTTTTTTTAATTTCTTCAAAGAATTCCTCGGGCATAACTAAAATAAACAAGACCACTTGACTGCTACATGGTACAATTGAAAACTGTTATGTTGCATGAAAAACAACTCAAGAAATCGCTCGGGGAAATACATCTTTTCATCCTTAGCATTGTACTTTAACAATGTACACATTTGCAGAACTTGTACTTCAGGGGAAAACAGCAGTTAGGTTCTTTCCCCCCAGAAACAAAAATATTTCTTCAGAAAAACAATTAAACAAATAAACCTCCCCTCCAAACAAAAAGAAAAAAAAACCAAAACAAAAAACCCACCAAAACAAACTAACAAATAGACAATCCCCCCCACCACCTCTTCTTTTCTCCTTCATGCATATTCATTATCTAGTCAGGCTGCAGCAGAGCTTGGAAACAAGCCATGGATGTGCCGTGCATACACTCAGACATTACCTGGGCCCCCGGCAGCAGGGACAGACTGAAATATTGCTCATATTTTAGTCCCTGAACATAATTTCTCCTGCATTGTGCTGACTGGTGAAGAGGTTTTCAAGCCTCTCTCCCTTCATAACATACACAATCTCATCCCTGAAGAATGTGTCAGCCACAGGGAGGGATGGGATCCCTTCTCCTGGGAGGGTCAGGGGGCCACCAGGGGCCGGTTTGGCCCTGCGCCCCGATGCTCTGGGCTCACGACGTGCTGCCTGCTTCACCCCATCCCTTCTGTTCTGCTTGGACTCACACTCTCACCTGACCCACCCCTCTCAAGCCTGCTCGCAGCCAAACACAACAATCTTTGTTTAATTAGGCAAATCTCTGTTTTACCAACGTGCCAGTCACCAGCAAGGACAAGCCAGCAACACACATTTTTACAGAAAAAGCTGTTTTCCTCTGGATTTGTGTCTAATCTCAAGCTTCCCAAAATTCTGGCTGTACCTGAGTGTTGAGCACACTACAAATTAAGACAGCAGAATGGTTTTGAAAGCTTGGCAAGTCCTATGGTACATTATATTTCACAGAATAGTCTGAGCTAGAAGGGACTTACAACGACCATCAAGTCCGACCCTTAAGTGAACGGCCCATACAGAAACAAACCCACGGCCTTGGCATTATGAGCACCGTGCTCTGACCAACTGAGATAATTTTAAGTCAGTTCTAGAAGCTATTAAAAAAAGGAAAATTAGTTTTACCCGCAAATTACTAGTTAAGTTCGTAGCGCCGTTCCATCCGTAAAGTACTTACGCACCAGAAATGCTTTGAAGGGAGAAAAGAGCAGTGAGAAACTATGGATTTAATAAAGAGTAAGAATTTAATACAAGTAATTCCTTGCAATGGGAAAAATTGCAAGGAGATTTTTTTTTTTTTTAAATTAAAGTGGTGTAAGTAAACACTAAGGATATTTTGGTTCTTGTTTACAGAATCATTAGCTAAAGGAAGGAATGTAACTCACAAAGGAAGGGAACTAACATTTGTTGACATTTTCCTGCTTTTAGTTTTTATGTAAACTCAAAGCAATTAAATTATGTTTAAGACATTTTTGCTGTAAGTAGTCTCCATTTACAGTCCTAGAAATAGCAATCCAACTATTTTATTGCATTGTTGGGAGCCCTGTAGCAACAGACCAAATATTTAGCAACAGGTCTGTTTGCCATCTCTAGGGCTGGAGACCAAAGACTTGAATCAATTTAATTGCATCAGTGTTTCTCAGCTACCGTGCCAGAATGTGTTGTTCTTGAGTTTAAAGGGTCTATTCCTACCTCCCCCCAACAGCAGTCTCTAAATAAACCTATAAATCCTTGTTCTGTAGCACATGAATTATCAGTAGCTTCAAAATAAATGAAGACAAAAATGGTTGAATATTTAAACGTGTGGCAACTCCATCCCATGATAGATCATTTCAAACCAAAATTCATTTTTTTCTTTGATATCTACTACTGCTATAAACTTCCAGTTTATCATATAACATTACAATTTATGGTATAACCAGCTTGTGTACTGACTATAAACCCTTTGTCAATGCCACTGTAAAGACTTTATAGTCCATAAATAATAGAAGAGTGATAGTATCTATCCTTCTTATTTTGCTCAGCACATCCAGAATATAGGACTCTAAACATGTCAGAAGACTTGCTTGTTTTACATACAATATAGGGTATGTAAAAAAATAAAAAAGGTACATTTCTCTCAGCACTTGGCTTACACAAAGCCCATTCAAATAAATAGAAAAGAAGTCACAGTTGCACGTGACAATTCAGGAACAAAAGATGCACACAAGCAAAAATCAGTCTCAATCTACTGCAGCATTCATCTATGGCCAGGGACTACAAAAGATTAGTTTCCTACCTCCTAAATTATTAAAGAGAAGATGGCTCTTCTTCATGTGTAATAATGTAGGGAGGAATTTGCTCAGAGCTCTGTATGAAGTGTATCACCTTTTCCTGGCTCTCCTTGATGCACCCATTTGGTCAAGACATTCCTGTGTCTCCCAGCAGAGCAATTCCAGACCCAACTCTGTCACACGTTTATCTCTACAGCCCACAGAGTTTAACGTTATTCAGGATGGTTTTCCTTGCTGTTGAAGCAGAGTGAGGACCAAAACCACTCCTCGTGTCGTATCCCTCCATGCTGTACGTGGCAAACCAGTGAGAACCTCGCCTGCTGCGCTTGCCAGGCACGAGGAGCTGTGAAGGTTCGTGCTTCTGGCTCCTCCCCTGCACAGAGACTGCCACGCAAGGGTGCTTGTTTCATTTTCCTCACTGCCAGCAAAAGGCAAGATGGGACTGCTTAAAAACATTGTGACAAGGAAACGTCACAACTTCAGTCTAAAGACCGCCTCGCTTCCATCCTGTGAGTGGAGTTACTTACACTGAAGATCGTAAAAATAAGATGCCAGTTTGCCCCTGAATGCTAAAAACTCTTACCCCAGATGCAGCAGGCAATCAAAGCTGACGCTGCTCTCAGCCCTAGCCTCAGATACTCCGTAACGCGCTGGATTCCTCGCCTAACACACCCCCAAGCTTGTTCGGGGAACGTTTTTCAGCTCGTACAGCTCCTCCTGCATCCCCCACGGCAGGATGCTCGCGTTGTCTCGCTGGGGGCCGCCCCTTCGCGCCGAGCCCTGGCAGGCACTGCAGCAATTGGCCTTCTGGCACGAAGCCTCCACCTATTGATGCCACGAACCAAGCTTCTGGTGCTCACACAACCCCCCCCGGTGGGTTCCCACGTTGCTCTCACTTCCTACAAATTGGCAGGCGTTTTCATTTGTGTTTCTTAGCTCTTTTATCGGCTCGCAAGCAGTACATATTGACAACTGTCTCACTGCAAAATATAAGCTGGGGTGAGGATTCTTCTCCCTTTTCAGCTCAATAAGAGAAAAAAAATAAAGAAATCTGGCCCTCTTTCTTTTCCGAACCTGGGAAAGGGTTGGGTGCCTTCTTGGGTGGCACATTGCAGCTCTCCACAGGACCAGGTTCCTACGGCTCTTCTAGTCCTAGGTCTCCTTTCAGTGCTGCTGAGTCAAACACGGGCAACAAAATACCCTTGTGAGTAGATGTAGCACATCTTGAAATGTTGATGTATTCAAATATCTTTATAGAGAATATGACACAATAAGTCTCAGGTGAACCCTTTGGGAATTCCAGGGAAAAGGCTGCCTAATCTCCAGTTAAACAGGCCTATTATCTCTCACTCCCCGTGAGAAAGTGAAGCAGAACTGATTTGATTAAGAGCAAATTAACCTCTCTAACACAGCTACCCAGGGTTTTACACCTGTCACTTTACTATGACAATTTATATTTATTCAAAAAGCCATGAGACAGTAAATTAAACATTGCCCTAATTAGAAAAATGTCATATGTTACAGTGGGCTAGCAAACTGAACTCCTTTCAAACAGTTCTGGTGCAAAGTACATTTCAGCCCAGCATTATTACGAGTAGAGTCAATATTTTTTACATTGTCACATCCGAGCTTAATGCCATCATGCCACAGACATGTTTAAAGTTCCATCGAACAATAAGGCTGGACTATATTCAAAGTTCACCACAGACCCAAATTTGTTTAGGAAAAGCCATCAGCACCTTAATTACCCCATACTCCATTCTATTTCTAGCTTGTAACGTCATAGCATAAAGCAGCTCTCCCTCTTCATTAGATCTGTTGGCATGGCATTCTTCTCAAAGTTCTTACAGAATAAATAAAGGCTAAACTCTTCAATACCATACAATATCAAACATCAAAGTTAGATTAATTTCACCAGCTAACTACTCACAGATGAACCTCAGTGTTTCAAAAAACCTGAAATTGTACAATATAAATCTTTAGGCCTACAGAAACCCCCTTAGACATCTTATAACCATCCATAGCTAATCTTGAGAGGACAACAACAAAGACCACGTTGTGACTGTGCCCTCAGCTGACACCCAGCTCATGGTGGTGCCTGCTGTGTGCTGGACCAGCAGCACCATGCCCAGGTGCAAGGGGCAGGCAGGCAGGAGCAGGACACGATGGCCAGGAGGGGCTGAAGGTCACCGTGCAGCCTCCCTGTCCCCTCCAACCCTCACCCTGCACACGGCTGGTTGTGCAAGGGCAGCACAAGGGATCTGCTGCCTCATGGCAGGGGTACAGGCCACGCTTCCCAGCCGGAAAGCATCAACATGTCAGTCTGCCCAAAAAGCTTTCTGAAGCAGATCCTTGGGCCTGCTGAGGCTTTCACACTGCCCAGTGTGATGCAGGAGAGCCCTGCACTGTGGTGGAGAGGGAAGGCTGAGCCCTCTCCCCATCCATTAACTAACTGGGTTGCTGCTAAGTTATGATTTATGAAACAGAGAACTTGTGAGTTAGGAACCTCATGATTTAAGAGATGAATTACTGAAGTAATTTTTTGGTTGTTTCTTTTTTTTTTTTGTTAAACTTATCCTTACTGTTTTAAGAGCTTTAGTTCTCTTGATTTCTAAAATCAGTATGCATACTGTAATTACAGCACAGATAACAAGCCCTGTGATAAATAAGTACAGTTTATACAAAAAACTCTTCAGAGTTGCTCTGAGGAAACTGTATCATAATGAAGCTATCTGAACTCTAACAAGAAAATAATTTAGGTCATTATTCCCAGCAATAAATATTGGACATACACATTTGTTTTCCCAAGCTTGCTAAGAGGAGGCAGAACTATTATTTTTATAAATAGGTATATACGTGTATATGTATTTATACATAGATTTTCTATATTTCGTATAATGATCAGTTTTACATATGTATACGCATAGGTAAGTGTATATATATATATACATACACACATATGTAGGTAACTATGAAATATATCAGGAAATAATGCAGTTATTTGCCAGTAAATGAAGGATCTTGATGGCTGAAGGAGCCCCCACATTTATGGCACACAGGCACCCCCCTAAAGCAGTGAGAGCTCCTGCTGCAGGACCCGCAGGAGAAGCTTGAGTAGCATCTTTGCTCCTCCTCCTCCCTCCCTCCCCATCTGCAGGGCTGCTTCTCCCTCCCTGGCGGGGATCAGCTCCCGGTGAGCCCCTCCTCGCTGATTCTGGCAGTTTGCTCCCTTAACGGCTGTGTGTCTCTTTTCACAATCCACACATCCTCAGACTTGCATTCGGTCCAGGAAACGCTGAAGCTGTCGGCATTCACCTTACTGGTAAATTGATGGAGAAATTAAGAGATTGTCTGTGGCAGTGTTTGTCACAGAGGGTAGTCCCTAGGCCTTGCTCCATAGCCACTGGAGACAGATCAAGCAAAGCAGTTCTTCGACTCTAATGCAGCCATTATCCCTTATCAGATTTGGTTTTAAACAGACAACATCAAAACCAAAGGGAGCCAGCAGAGGCAGAAGTCAAAAAGAGAAAGAATAGATTCGCAGTGGTGGTTTCAGAGCTGTAAAGGGGCAAATGCCCAATAAGCGGTTCTGCAAATCCTGTTTTAGCACAAACAAGAGAAGCCTAACAATAATGTTTGTACTGTCTAATGGTCACTAAGTATAGGAAGTTCCTCAAAATAGACTAAGTGTCACATATAACCATTATTTTTATACATTACTACCAGGCTTCCAAACTCTATGTACAAGGGGCCAGCACTGCAGGCATAAGGACACTGCATTTTGTTTTTGAATGACCTCACCTTTCCAGCCTGAGCTGGTAAGGTTATAGCTGTCACCACTAAACAACCTTTTTTTAATTCTTTAGCTCTTAAGACACAGCAGCCGTATAGCTCCAAAACTGAAAGGCACAGATTAAAGATGCACAGATTATGTGAAAACTGTGTCTGCCTTGTCACCAACCCTCACATTCCATGGAGATAAATTTGTCAGAAATATATGGCCCAACTCACTGAACTTTGCTTGATTCAGATTCATTTCTATATATCTCACTCAATTTAGCTACTTTAGAAACATCTTTGAGACCACATTCGGGAAAAAATCTACTAGGAAAACACCAAAACACCCAAACAAATATTTTCCTCAGATTATGTCAAGCAACCCAAGTCAAAACTGCAGCAAGCACAGCCCAGCCTGTGTTTTAATTTGGGGTCTCTCTCTCATTCTTAGGCTTCTCATGGGCAGAGCTGCAGAGACAAACAACAATCCAGACTGCCCCATGTTTGTCACCAGTTCAGTCTGAATTATCTAATCTCTGTGAGCCAACCGAAGTTACAGATTCCAGAACATCGGTCTAAACTCATATATCCCACTGGCAGTCTTATCACTTTCTCAAGAAAATTCCAGCAGAATATTTTTTGTAGCAGGGCAGTCTCATTGCCTGGGACTGGTTTTGAGAAAGCTCCTGCAAAATTATGCTTATAAATATATATATATATACATATACACACACACAGAGACATAAAATATTTTCAATTTTCCCTTACTATGTTTTTAACCTGCCCAAATCCCGTATGACTTGGGACGGGAAACTTCCTCATGAAAGCAGCAATGGGGTTACAAAGGTGTGAGTATCTCTTAAAAAATCTCATCCTCATGCACCCACAGGCTGGAATTGGTGCAGCCCTTGCCCACCCTGTGGGTACCCAAGCGGGTTCTGCTCCTGCAGTCATATTGAAATGGAGCAAAGGAATAACAGCAGCAGCTCATGTCAGACACAAGCTACAGCAACAGATCCCAGGAAGGAACATATTTTTAGAAGACTCTAAAGGGAAAGTTCGCTTTCAGGTCGTGCGCTTGCGGATTAGCGAGGAAATGACAGAAATAACAAGGTGGCACCTTATAAATTAATGATTGAATAAAACAGAGTTAGGGATCATCTGAGAATAAGACAGATTTTAAACAACAAAAAAAATGTTTTTACATTAAAATTTTAGGAGCAAGAAGCCTTTGGGTGAAAAGAAATAAAAGGAAATACAGAAAGGGCAGCTTGTTCATACACACCATATGTATCATCAGGAAATTTCTAAGGAAATAGCAGCTAAAAGTTAAGAGCAAAATAGGCATATCAGCTCTCAGATACAGTCAATTTGCTATTCTTTTTGAAAAAGCAAGCACTGAAAAAAGAGAACAAACTGTAGGGGTTATAAAAATAGCTTTTTACAAGAAAGAAAAAAAGAAAAAGTCCAAAAAAACCAATCAGCAAGCTCTTTCCCTGAGGTACTTTTGAGCCTATAAAAATTGAAACTTACCAGAAAATGAGACTGCAAGAAAATACTGTAGCAGGAATATTAAATTTGTGTAAGAAGACAAGTAAAGAGATGGGCAGGATCACAGTATGTTTATAGGATCACAGAGGTGACTGGAAAAAAAGCACTTGTTGTTTGTGATCATCAACACCAGAGCACAGGGGAAGTGTTCCTGGGTGTAATACCTGGTACCCAAAAACGGCCTTAAAAAAGCAAAAACAAAAGGCCACCTAATTAAAGTGATTAACCTTTAATTATCCAAACCAGATTTGCATCTGCTGGGTGAATGCAAGCTGCAGTACAATGTTCTTCAGAGATACAGAACCTGGATCCACCCAGCAGTCCAAATGTGTGTATCGAGCTGGTGCCCGCTGTCTCTCGAAGAACGAGATTCACGCAGCAGCGCAGCTGCTGCTCCGTTTCGTTTGCTTTCCTGAGGTAAAGAAAACTAATCCTGTGAAACTTTCCCAGCTACACCAGGGAGCCCAACGAGCCCCCTGAATATTTTGTAGTGCCAACAGAAAGGAGGTGTAAAGTCCACAGGTACAGGGGGAACAAAGGATACAGCACAACCTGGAGTTTACTTAACCACAAAGGCACGCTTCATAGTCCAGTTTTAGACATCTTAAATCATATTGTTCGTGTGCCAAAAAAGAGAACCTGACCAACAAGGAATTAGCTTGAAAACCATGCAGGTACAATGAATATATGTCATTTTTGTTTATGTTCTGAGTCTAGAAAAGTAGGAATCTTAGCAAAGCATCACGATATGTAATCGTGTAGTGACAGAACAAGGGGAAATCACCTCAAATGGAAAAAGGACAGATTTAAATTAAATACTAGAAGAGATTCCTCCCTGTGAGGGTGGTGAGGCCCTGGCACAGGGTGCCCAGAGAAGCTGTGGCTGCCCCTGGATCCCTGGAAGTGTCCAAGGCCAGGCTGGATGGGGCTTGGAGCAGCCTGGGATAGGGGAAGGTGTCCCTGCCCGTGGCAGGGGGGGGACCTGAATGAGCTTTAAAGTCCCTTCCCCCCCAAACCATTCTATGATGCAATGACTTAGAAAAAACATAAACCAGCCATGATCTCTCTGCTGCCCAAACCCAGGAGCAGTGGCTTTGGATGAGTACTGAAAGTTAATGATGAGATGGCACGAGCAGAGCCGCAGCACTGGGGATTGCTGTTCTGAGCCCCTTGAACACCAGCACGACTGGGAATCAAAGGCTTCAGCATCACCCAAAAGCCTGCAGGGAGTCCCCAAGAGGCTGTTTCCCCAACACTCAGGGAGTGCTGGGCAGCACGTTTTGGGCACTGCTGGCCTGGGGGGGGTTTCAGGTTGGAGGTCAGGTACTAGAAGAATGAAACCACAGCCAATGTCTGCTGAGGGGAGCAGAAAGGCAAAACACAAAACCACCTCCCAGTCTGCCTAACTCTGATTTTGTTGTCCTCAAGGACAGCTGTGATTAGTCAAAAGCTAAGAAATTAGCTTTAATAAAAGAAAGAAGTGCTGGAACAGAGCCAGCAATAACTTTTTATGGTTCTGACACCTTCAAAAAAACATGCTGAGTTGCCATTTCAGTACTTCGTAGGGTGCAGTGAGAATTATATCATCAGATACGTGAATCCAATATGATCACTCAGAAGCAAAAATCAGCAGCATGCCATATGTTGTATATCCTAAACACTAGTCAAAATAGCCTCATTTCATCTGACAGTACAAAGAACTGTCTGGATGTTGCATCTTTTCTTGGCAGGCCACATAGACTTATTGGTGTGTTTGTTTCAAGACAGGAAAATCACATTCAGTGCTTGTTGTTGCAATCACGAAAAGAGAAATATAGAGAGAGATATTAATGCTCTTTCTCTGGGTTTTGTGGAATTTAACACTGACATGTTTTGGCCATGAAGAGTCAAACCTGGATGCTTTCTGAAAGGAGACAAACAGCTTTTCCCGCACTGAAGGGACAAAACTCAGTATTCCAGAGGCCACTCTTATTATGAGCCTTCTTTTTTTTTTTTTTCTTAAAAAAAAAAAAAAAAAGCTTAAAGCTTTTGGCACTTACTGAACATAAATAACGAGTTGTGCAGAATTATTGCTTAGGAAATGGAAAGCACTAAATATCAGTATTGCACAGTCACAGCCCACTGTGGGACTCAGGCCACAAATACATCACAAGTCCCTCCCACCGAAAGCCCACTCTGCACAGTCGGCAAATTCCATCTCTTTTATTCTCTGGTGAGTAAAGAGGATTATATTAAGCAATTCATTTTGGGGGGGAAAATAAACAACGCCAAAAAAAAAACCTCCAACAAAGTTAACCACGAACTAATTGCTCTTGAACGACTTCCTTGTCCCCTGCAGCCCCACAGCCAAGGGCACCATGCCACAGGCTTTGCCGTCTCATCGGTGACCACCCAACCCACCAGCTGTCCACCTGACAAGCCCACCTTTGCCACTACTTGGTTAACAGGTGTTTCACTGGTATCAGATGAAATTGCTTTTGATTCACATTAATGGTGGAAGTGATGTTCCCTCAGCCCACGGTTTATGTGTTTCTAAACCAGATACTCATAGTTAATAACATAAAACATGTCAAGATTGAAAAATTGAATTGAATGTTGTGCTTATATTGTGAGATTTAGTGCTTTTCCTTGTGAAAAATCTGAGTTGATTGGCCCAGTGTTCAATTTTTCAGTCAATGAACTTATTCCAGACAGCAGGCAAAATTTTCTCATTGATAGAAACTAATATTTCGTCTGACTCATTTTTTGTAGGTACACCATTAAAAGGGGAAAAAAGGCAAATGCATCTAAACATACACCCAGGCTTGGGGACCTGAGGGTTCCAAGGGATTGACTGCTGTATACAAGAAAGAAATTTGGGTCAAACAAATGAATAAGAAATAGATGTGGGGCCACAGAAAAGTGGGGAGGGAGCGAAAAAGCAGTTACACAGAAATAAATGGAGTGTAGATTTTGGTAAGTAATAAAAACAGATCTTCAAAATACCTCGTGGCAGTCGCAGTGAGGAGCCACGGAGCGGTATGTTATTACTCCTTACATGAATGATCTGCTGGGTCTACAGCTAAGGGCAAGGCAGGCAGACAGTGTTATCCATTGCAGAGTCTTTAATGAGACAATGTGAAGTTCAAGTTGCACACCACACAATATTTTTCTTCCCTGTTCAATCCGTATTAAGTCGATAGCCTGCTAAAACCCAACATTTGTTGCATTTTTCCAATTTAGTTTCTGTCGATGTCCCCTGAAAGTGCTGAGCCTATTAAACTGACATCACCCACACAAATTCCAATAAGGGCACAGTGGTGAGAAACGCCGCGGAGCAGAGGCTGTGCTTTGAGGGAGCAGCTCAGCTTCCCCTTGGCTCCACATCTGTACAAGCCTGGCTCTTCATCAGCAGCTGGAAAAGTCCACAGAGATGCACACTGTGCTCCCAGGCTCCCTTCCCCTGTTACTGACACTGCGGCAGGAAGGAATAAGGAGCACTCTGGAAGAAGATGGCTACAGTGAATGCTAAAACCAAAATATTTAACCAAGTGTACACAGAGCTATTCTGATAGCTGCAGAGCTGTGTGAGCTGCTACATTACACACACAGCTGCTTCCAGGCCCTCCTGCTTGATTTTAATTCTTTTTGGAAGGCTACTAATATCTCACACTTTCCTATCCAATCCTTCAGCTAACTACAGAACAAAATGCTTTTTATTCTATTCTTTTCCCTGTCGTTTTTCATTCTGAAAGATCCCACACCACCTAAATGACTGCAAGGCATCTCCAGAGGATGCATCACACAAAAAAACCTGTGGGGGAAACAGGCTAAATTGTTCCTCTTCGTTTACTATAGCACCAAATCAGATGGTAATCTAAGCAAGAAGGTTTAGATTCGCTCCTGTAAATTTACCAAACATCAATCAGCCACAGAAAGATGGGTTTGGGTGGCTCCCTCCCTCCCTCTTCCAGGTGATACCTCTGCTTCTTAGTCTCCCTGTCAAAGGGACTAAGAGCTTAAGAAAATGAATGCTAAAAGCAAAAGTTCTTTATAATACTTTATAATTTAGAGACATCCCTCTTGGAAGGCATAGAAACTACTCAAGTCTCTTCACAATTTCTTCTTCTGTAAATCTGTGAGTTTCTATAATAAATGAACTCTGACTTATTACAGATGAACCCAGCAAAGGAAGGAGCACTAATAAGGTGACAGCAAAGCTAATAATGCAATCCTCAGGCAGGCAAATTTTACTTTTTTACATTTGTTGAGAAGCAGGGCAAGAGTGGGTCCTGATTTCATAAGGCTGAAGCTTCTGCTGTAAATGAGGCAGAGTTTGGGACAGAAGGAGACAAGGCCAATGTTTCCAGTTGGACTGGAGCCTGTTGTGAAAGGACTCGGGATGATTTAGTTCATGTAAAATTACAAGGCACCTTGAAATACTCTAAAATATTTTAAAATGGCATCTTACTACAAAAAGAAAAATAAAAATTGTAACTGATGGAAAAGTATTTTGTACCATAGCAAGAAAAAACTGTAGGGAAATTTGTAGGGAAAATTGTAGGGAAAATATTTTCTGTCATTGTCTAGGGTTCTTTTGTGTTGAGGTAGATAAAAAAAATATTACAAAATTTGTGAACTAAAAAACACGTAATAAAGAGAAAAATGCAAGTTAAACTAAATAGGAGAAACCAGCTTAATCTGTAAATCATACCTGGCACAAACAACAGCAACACCTTAATCTACATCCGATCCACCACCACACTGTCTCCTCTTTCAGGTACCGTATTCACTGGGACACGCACAAATTTGACATGTACCCTCCAGCCCAAGGAAATAGGGAGAGACTGCCAAATTCACCTCTATAAATCACACCAGTCCTGTTTTTAATCACAGGACAAGACACGAAAGGAAAGACTACTTTGGTAATGCAACATAAAGGAAGAAAAAAGGTTGATTCTTGAACGCCTTTACAACGCCACAAAATCGGCAGCGATTCACTGAAAACGCTGCTCAGTTCTCTCAGATGCGCAAAGCCTCACACGCAGAACCTCCCCGGCCCACAGGTGAGCCAGCCACAACTCAGCCAGGCAGCAGAGGAGGGGGCAGTAATGAGGATGACTGCAGGGATTGAAATGCTGATTTTGCTCCCAGTTTTCTCTGTGGTTACAGAAACTGTGTTTTAGAGCAAACAGAATGTGGAGAGGCACCGCTAAAAGCTGTTGACACAGTACAAATGAGATCACAAATTACAAGGGATGTGCCAGTTAATGAACACAGAGCTGTTGAGCAGTGTAAAACTGTAAACTCTAAATATTCTTCCCAACATTTTTCTTCGTTTTCTTCAAGGAACTCCACTGCTGAGAGTTTCATATGTTAATCGGACTCACAGTGTCCTTTTATGTGTTTTAGAATGTTTTTTCCTCAGAGACTTGAATGTATTCCTATGAGGCCACGTCCCTTCGTACTTGCAATGTAACAGGAAATGTTACACATGCATACTTGAATAAATTTTTAAATTAAACCTATCAATGTGGTCTGTTGGGCATTTCTGACGTTGTTTATTGTGTCAGCACAAACGTAAGAACATCGTCTTTGACCAGCAGCAGCTCTTCACACCCACACCCGCATCCCTACCTTAAAGGTGGCAAGAGCTGATTCTGGCAGCCAAATTACAACAGAGGGAAAATACTCTTTCCAAAACGTGAAGAAAAAAGGCAGTTTCATTTTCATCTTTTCAAAGAAATTTTCTTTTTTTTTTAAAAAAAAATATAGACTGACAAGTGTTTATACAGGTAATCACTATAGATTAGGAATATACTCTATTTCCATTCTAGGTGTCCCCTGTTTATTCAAATTTTACCTGTTATGCAATGCAGTAATAGTTACTTCTCCACTTAAGTGCAGGCAGATCTCTGTCTTCCCCTGTAGCACTTAATGTGATAATTGAAGAGTGCCAGACTTATTTATTTGAGGTAGCAGTGCCATTTCCATAAGGAAAGATATTTTCCCTTATGATGTGGTAGTACAGGGGAATCAAAGTGATGCAACATCTCTAAAATAATGGAGCCAGCAGAGGTCAAGGATTCTTACTGAATCTGAAAGATTACAGCAATAAAGGCTTTAGAAAGCACTCTGGAAGTTGTATGGAAAGGATATCACTCTCTCCTACATTTTATAACTATAAAAGCTAACCTACTGCACCAGTAAACTGCAGCTTCTCCAAGACAAAAATAAATCTAAGAATCCACGGAGGAAAAAAAGGAAAAGAAGGTTGGAGAGTGGGAAAACGCCATTATTGGCCCCTTCATCCTTCCTGACGGGAGATAAATATGACCATGATCCAGAGAATATGAAAATCAAACCCTACATATTGGGAATTTCTTTACTGTTCTCCTGTGGGAACGTTCATCTCATATTTGTCTTATAACAAATTCCTTGTTACCTTTGCCTCGCCTCCCACCCCTGTCTCCAGAGATGGATGACTTCCAAACCCAGTTGCATTTGCCTCCCCAACAACATATGCTTGTTGTCATGCCTACAAGACACTGCCTGAACAGGCAGTATTGAACATGACTGGCTTTCTTCATGGTTCTTAAAAAGAACGATGAAATCGTGGAGAATTTTGCCAAAGTAAGCACATTCAGGCTTTTCTACAATAAACCTCCAAGGTTTTGTTTTTTTTTTTCCAGCCAGAAGAAACTTCCCACTTTAGAGAGATGAGGAATCAGAAACAAACAAAAAACCTTTAACAAACAGGATTAACAGCAGAGGAATTTGGAAAACAAATAAAAGAAGCTGTGGGAAAGAAACCTCAGCATTGCTTGTAGACTAATAGGAAGGATTTCAGTTTTAAAAGGGGAAAGGTAATGTATTTACAATGCTAGATAGAGACAAACTATTTTGCCTTCAGCCTCGGTTGAGCCACACAGGAAATGAATTATTGCTCCAAAAGCTGCAGCATTTTCTCTTTATTGAAACTGTTCACGTTGAGGTGAGAACACTGTTTCCCCCTTATTTATGAAGCAAAAATAATGTTAATGCATCTACCTCTTAAGACACCCGTCAGGTGTTAAAACGAGTGAATTCATAAAATATTGAGTGATGTTAAACGTGGATTGCGACCTCATACTTCAGTTGCCACGCTGAACATTACAGCCTACCCTATTATTAACCTGCAGTTTGGGATGGAAGGATTTCTGCTCACCACGCAGAGCTCCAGTCATGATACGATTTCATTCCAACAAAATGCACTTGAATTGTGATTCCATTAAATGAGCAATAGATGGTTTTGCCTGATACAATGCTTTGATGTCTAAAAGCTTCAATGCTAATAAAGGTGTTATCACCACAGGTGTACATTACATTGTGTTCATTAATTAGGGCACAAATTAAAAATTTTCCAGGCTATACTAATTCTCAGTCTTTGAGATCACTCCTTTAAGAAGGGAAAGGGGAGGTGGGTGTGATGAAACAAGTTAAAAGTTAAGAAAAGAAGGGGCAGAGCAGCAGTGCAGTGTGGGTTAACTCCCGAGCTGGGTCAGCCTCCACGCCAGCAGTCTGCCCCACGCTTTTTTTTTTTTCTTCCTCTTATTTGTGCCATTGTGAATTCAAAATAGACCAAAGAAATTATGCTCAAAAACTTGCTATGGGCAAAAAGAAAATGCACCTGATATGCCCAGTCATTGGCTTCCCAGTACCATAATTGAAATATTAATGGACAAATCAAAGAATCATTGTTAGTGCAGATCTAATCATTAGAAGACGGGAAAAAAAAGATAATACTATTACAGAAACAGAGTCTTGGTAGCCACAGACTCACAGAATGTGCTGAGGGAAAGGGACCCACGATGAGGAGGAGTAGCAAAAAGATGGCACAGTCACACCACTGTCACTGCACAGGGCAGGGACAGCCCGGGCTGGGTCCCAGTTCCTCCGGAGGCGTTCACACTCTGGAAGGGCAGCATGGTTATCAAACCGCTCTGCTCCATGATGGCTTTGCTAAGAGGTTTTGTGTTCGGCATTCGGGCTGTTTTTCCGGCACATCCATGTGTTCAGGACAGAGGGCTTGTTCATTAGCTGCTGGCAGAAGCCCACTAGGCAATGCACAGGCTCCTATTAACTTTTTTTTTTAGCATTTTAATTACACTGACAGTAATTGTGCAGGGTGGCTCGCATGACAAAAGTTGAGAGCTGACAGAAGAGAAATGGTCCAAAAGTTTAGCTTTGAATGAGTTGGCAGCAAAAAGAACAGCAGGAAAGCAAATAAAAGCCATCACAGCCTGATAAATCAAGCAAACCTTCGTCAACCAGGGTTTTTGATGGTAAAATTTTCAGAGGCTGTTGACTGCACTGGCAGACAAAACACATTATCTTTGTATGGACCACGGTTCCTGAGCAGGTGAGTCGTGCTCAGAAACGACACAAAGCTGACCAAGCCATTCAGGCGCTTTTGAAAATATTCCCCCCAGTTACTCGGGGCCCTCCGAGTCAGCTGTGGCTGCAGAGCAGAGGGATCGTGGTCACCCACACGGTGTCACTGGGAGGGCTCGCTGCCCCAGCACGAAGCCAAGAGTGCTGGCTGCTGTGTCACGATGCAGCAAACCGGTCAGCGTCTGCAGGAACGAGCCCTCGTGCTCATTCCCGACACCTTTTAGCATCATCTTGATTACCGAGGCACGAGCATCACTTATCACCCAGGGAAATCTTAAATTTTGAAGTGGTTATTCAGTTTTCTCGGCCATACCTTGTGTTAGTTGTGTAATGCATTTCCATGACAGGAGCAAACAGCTTTGAAATAATGTCCGGCAGTCAAAATTTCATTGCACAGCCTCCGTGGTTGTAAACCACGTTACATGTAGGCCAACAGTGCTCGAGCATTTCACAGATAAACACACGCACGCTCTTTATCCTTAACAGCTATGTTACTCTGAGAATAAAAGGCAGCAGCAGCTTGAGTGGCATTAAAATGAAGGGAAAGTGCAAATAAAATTCAGATTGATTTCAGTTTCATTTCTACTTAACTGCAGTTATTCATAACATCTAAATGCACATTCACTGCAGTTTCTAGATGCAATATAGTAGGCTTTATGCAGTTAAAATGAGTTTATGTACAAGAGAATTGCCACGAGGCAATTCAGAACCGCTTTTCAAAAACCCTTTTCCAAACTAAGTTGTATAGTAATAATTCTATTTGTGTTGCATCAGCTGGCCCAGAACTATAAATTTGAAATTACCAGGAAGAAATCTAGGATTAACAAAAAAAGATATTTGCAGAATCCATATGAAATAGCTAAACATCTCACATGAATTAAAAAGAGCAAAAAGTCACAAACGACTATTCTTGCTTTGCTTGGTGACACACTTGCAATACAAGCATATATCTACATTCTTAATCCTGATCCATTTTGCATTTATCATACCTCAAGATTTTTAATGCTCCCCAAACTCAAATTATTAATCATAATTTGCATGTAATACTCCTCAGTTTGTTTTATGTGCACTTACAAAGACATCAAACTATAAAGATATTAAAGGACTTCCATGCTACTTTCTTTCCTTATGGTTAAAGTAGCTTTTCCTCTGGAATTTATAATGCACTGGAGAAGTCCCTGTCGGTCTCCATATTGTTCCACAATGACACGTTCCTTGGATTTCCCACAGCTCTTTGAGTGGTAATTTCAGAGAGGAGGGACTGATTCACTCGGCCTCACCTGCCATCCCCAGAAGGAAATGCAATTTCTGGTATCAGTAAGAATTTCAAATTCACCAATCCACTGAACCATCTCTGGGAATAAGCGCCACGGTTTTAAAGCTCCAACACTGACAACAAGCTGCATGTGCTTCAAATGCAACCAGCCCTCCTCCAGCACAAGAGTCACACGTGGGGAGTTAATTATCTGTACTTTGGCTGTAATTGGAGACCTCAAATGAGGTTGTACAGAGCAGAGTACGATGGTGTTTCAAAGACTCATTAAGATGTACCCTGTACCCTGAAGAGTTTACAAAACAGCTAAAAAAAGCAAGGAAAGAGGAGCCAAAAAGGAGAGAGAGTGCCAGCAGGAAGAGGAGATCTGATTCACTTGTATGAACTTAGGAATAGGAACGTTGCTTGAGTCACTAAACACAAAAGGCTTCAAAATCTGTACCCAACTCCAGTTCAACAAGAACTGCCTTTTTTCCTTCTACTTTTTTTTTTTTAATATAAGGAAGGATGCAGGAAGAAGCCAAGAAGTTTTTAGCACTGCTGCTGTTGCAACAAACTAAAAATTGTACAAAAAAAAAATCTCCATTTAGAAAAAGATCAATGGCTCCCAATCATTATCTGAGCAGAATATTAAAGTAAGACATGCATAATAAAGTAATTTTGTTTCATTTTTGAGAAGTGATGGCATTTAGCGAGATTCAGTAAATTGTCCCTTTCAGCACTAATAACATGTTCATAGCTTTCCCCACCAGACGTTCCATAATGGCAATATAATAGGATTGCAATGACAATTAAATGATTGCATATTTTAGGGCAATGGAGGGTATCCACTAGGGCATGAACCATTAGCAAAATGGTAACATTGTCACAGGAATTTTCATGCTTTGGCACAAACACTGAGAAAGCAGAAGCACTGGAAGGGAGCAGGTATTCAATTCTCACACCACCTTCTTGACTTAGGAAAGCAGAGAAACAGAAACTGGTAGTGGAACTTAAAATATCCAACAATAACTGAAGTTTGCTTTCAGCCCTTCCTCCTCTCCCCGCCCATCAGAGGGGTTCACTGAAGATCAGGCGTAGCCCTTGCTGACACAGCTCAGGAGTGACAGCAGGGAGGGTCCTGCTCGTCCCTTCCCCACGTCCCAGCCGGGAGCTCTCCAAAGCCACTGCCCTGGGTACCCTCACAGAAACCTCCTCATTCCTCAGTGCTCATGCCCTGGGAAGCCTTTCCCAAACAAGACACTTACTTAGAGATGCTAGCAAACACAACAAAAAAAAAGACGAATGAAAA
>VZTF01003408.1:2749991-2793808 GCA_013397755.1 Cnemophilus loriae | reverse complement strand
GGGGGGGAAACCAAACCCAAACCAACCCAACGTTATTTTTTTGTGGCTTTCTACCCAAACAAATGCATCTAAACTGAGCTAACAATAAGGACAAAGTGCAGCAGGTTGCTGAAGAGAGTTTAGACTCAATATTAATTTGGTCGCTGGAATTTATTTGTTTTTAATACTTCCCTCGGATATCACAACAAGTGGTTCAATATAAAGTGCATGGATAAGTTTAAATACCGAGAAAACATGAGTTCTCTTCTACATCTAAGTTTACTTCCCTAGTGCAGAACTACAGGAAACACTGACACGAGAGAATGCTGAATTCCATCGTTTGAAACATCACTTCAAGAAAGTATACGCATTTCTCATCCTTTGCTTGAAAAAAAAGAAAAAGAAGAAACAGCAATCACAGAAAAAGAAAACCATAAAAAACCATATGCATGAGAAAGTGTTTTTCCTACTTTCCTGCTATTTGATTACTGCTGGAGGACAGAAACCAAATGACATTTGTTATATTGCTGCGTAATCCCATTTGCAATGATTGCTCTCTGGTGTGGCAGAGAGAAGGGTGTATCAGAATGCCTTTAAGTATTTGTTATCCCTTTATTTTATACATATAACTAGTGGCCAATATCTGCTGAGAAAGCATTCAATAACAATCCTGGAAGTGTTTGTGCACGTACAATGATACACATCCAGCACAATGCATGGGGCCAGGCCATTATCTCCAAAACCTAGAAAACAAAGCTACTGGAATTAAAAGCACTTGGAGGTAAACCCTTTAGAATTCAGATAACCAAAACCATTGCTTTCTTTCTTTCAAAGCCAGTGAAATGAAAATTAAATTACAATCACTATTAAACTATCAAAAGTTACCCAAGAAATTTTTGAAAGATTTTTCTCACACTTCAGCTTACCAGATGGACATTAATTAGGATGGAACTCACCTACTCTGTGTGCAACCCTGTGCCAAAGGGACCCTTGTCCCCCCACAGGCACCTCTAGAATAAGAAGCAAAACGCTGTCCTCTACCAAATCAGTGCAATAGCTGTTCACTACCCTAGCAGAGAAGGGGTTGATTCAGAGCACACCTCCCTCTCTTTCCAGTTAATGAATCACCTTCCTAAAGCCCAACCAAAAGACTGATCCTGGGCATCCTATCCTTCCATGCCTTTCTTCTTTTCTAAGTGGGAAGTCCAAATTACACTGTTGCAGTCCGAGGATACTGACACTGAAGAAAAGCCAGCCGACAGCAACCTTCAGCTCATCAAAGAGGAGCTAAACAAATTAATGCATACCATAATAGACAGACATCCTGCTTATTAATGACTAGAATTCATCTTCTAGAGAGGCCATTGAGGCTGAAGTCTACTCATTGTGAAAGCCACTCCACGATTTCAGAATTTTAACTCCCCTTTCTCTTACTAACATGAAAAATGCAAATATTTAAAGCTGCATTCCAGGAACTCAAACCTGCAACAGTTCCCACTGTCTTTTTTTGTTGTTGTTGTTCCCCAGCAACATCATAAAACTACTTTTGAACTTGCTGCTAACTGTCTCTAGGACCATAAAGTTGGAACAACGAACATCTGCTGGTAGCACAGCCTGGAATGCACTATTTATTTATTACTTGAAAGGAATACATAAGAGTCTCTACTCCCGTAGTCTGTTCATCTCTACATGCTGCTAAGATAGCTCTTAAAAACAGCAGAGTGACAGGAGAGAAAGTTTGAGAGAGGTTCTTCCAGGCCTGCCACGTACCTGGGAGGCATTAAAGACTGGCTCAGGTGTCTTGGCATATGGGACTCCCTGAGAGATGGCAGCACGTGGTTCTACCTGGTGAGAAATGAAGCTTCCCAGGCATGCAAAGCAGTCCATCACGCTCACCCGAAGAGCGACAGAGACGGCTTCGGAGAAGAGCAGCAATTCGAGAACCACATGAGTCCTCGAGGCTTCCTGAGTAAACACCAGGTGTTGAAATAGCTTTAAAAAGGGAACAAATAACCCCCAACACGCACCCCATTTAGGTAAGGATTTAACAGGGTAGGTGGAATAAAAATAATAATGCAGTTTTCCTTTCACACAGCTTATGTTGCAAAGGTGTATTATATTTTAGACTAAGAAGCTGGGTTCAGTAAACAAGTCTTTAAGGGACAGACCTCGCTGAAGAACAACAACAACCCATTTTTTAAAAAACAAAAAACAGCCACATAACTGGATAAATACATCCAATTATCAAGACAAATATTGTTTCAGAACAACTCAAAAACCTCGCATGCAAATTCTTTATCTCTAGGAGGACAAAAATAAATGTTTACTGTGTGCTAAATAAAATTAAGATTTGTCACAAAAAGGAGAAAAGCACTTTGAAACATCACATTGTACAGCTGCAAACAGAAAAGGGCTTCTGCAATTGGCAAATGTCTTCAGAACATCATTCCACTTTTAATGTTGCTAATGAAGAACTTCAAAACCCAAAATTAAGACACAGAGAAAAAGAAAACAACAAAAAAAGTACTTCTGAGTAGCCATCCAAGTTGTTCTTAGTTGCAGTAAATAACAACTAGTCACATTTTCTTCCCACAATGATGATTTGTTAGCCCTCAAGGGCATGAGCTCTGCAGTGCCTCTCCTTGGCTACTGTAGATACAAATAAGCTTGCTACTTCCAACTATTCACTTCACTTCAGCACATAAAACCAAGACACAATTAATAAATAAATACCCTTAGTATCTCCCGATGATTTCCATCATAAAGACCACAATGCAGAAACATCAAAACTACACAACTGCATACAAACATGAAACAAAGTACAAAAAAATAAAACCAACAAAACCTACCCTGGATGCTGCATGTTTTCTTCTCAACAGCCCACAGAGAACTGCAGGCTGGGAGCTCCCCAGCTGTTTTTAATTGCCCCAACACTTAACTGCCCTCACCTGCATCTCAGCTGAACCAATTTGCTTCCCTGGGGCCACCTCAATCCTTTGCAGGTGTAACCTGGCCAGACTTGATTGCTAACCCGCCCCCAAAATCATTGCGAAGGTTAAGATTAAGAAACATTAAAAACATCTGAACAAAGATGTGATTTTAAAAAAATATTTAAAAGCACCTGAACAATGATCTATTTTCTGCCTCGGAAAGGAGGATTGCCATTACACACGGTGGCTGCAGTGAATCCAACATAGTGAGGACAGTTTTCCTCAAAACTAATAATGGCCATAGCCCAAGCTAAGGTTGGGAGAAGCAAAGGAACCCTCTTGAATTTCATCAGGGCTTTTCCAATGCACATCTCACTCAAATTTAGCCCAGTTATGGAAAAACAGTACCTGGGCTATCATTTCTACAGCTAAAGGGGCAGGAAATCTTTTTATCAAAACCCTTCCCCCCTGCCCCTTACACTTTGCTTTGAGCAATGTGTTCTTTTAGTTACATAAAGAGCACATTTAAATTATTTAGATATGTTACATAAGGCAAGAAGATGGTTAATACATTTAATGTGCATGTGCAAATGAGTTTGGTACCACTTCTTTCGCCCTGGTGTACAAGTTTAGAAACGCTTCTGCAACACCTCTCCCTGCAATTAGTTCTCATGTCCCCTTCGTTGTTTCCTCACCATCTAATTCTGTAATTCACTGTCTTAACTTCTTCAGCTTTGAAAGTAGGGCATTTCTTCTTGGGGCCACAGCACGTAGCATGCCCTGAAGACCTGGCACACATTTCAGGGCATTAGCAGAAAGGCTTCTCCTCTGCTGTAAATATACAACTAATGCATTTTTAAGACTTCCGACAGGAATTTTAGGACACACCCTGTAATCCAACAGGATAACCTGAGTTGCATTAATAGAACTTTATGACTGAAGAAATAAGTGCTTAAAAAAAACCCCAAAACAACCCACACGATACATTAAAATCTGCAGTCCAGTAAGGTACGAAAGTAATGAGTTGCACAGCTGTTTCTGTCCCATTTTTCTATGGAATTACAGGAGGCTGGAGGAAAGGGTTTTGAAGCCTTGCCATCAGGAAACGAAGAGGAGCACCACAGAACACTTCTAGCTCTGGTCAGGGCAGTCTCTTGGATTTAGGCCTGGCTTTCACAGTTCTGGCACCTGGTGAAAGACTGGAAGATCCATGCTAAATTTCTACCATATAGAAATTGGAGCCATCATAACAATACCTTCCCAGTAAGAATTACCAACTAGAGGTGCTCTGCAGAGGAGCACCTGAACTCTGGGAGGTTACAGAAAACTCAAATTTGAAACAATTTCCTGTCAGAAAGCATGGAAAGAAATGGATAGGTGGTGGTTTTTTGTTTTCTTTTTTCCCCTAAGGTTTTTATTTAAGTGAAAGGAGAAAGCAAGCAGGACCCTTTTAGGCATTGTTAATGTAAGAGTTATTCACACAAATGTGGATTATTGAAACAGTTTGCAAAGTGAGTACGTGGAGTTTTGCAACAATTAAACTGACAAAAATGCTCAATTTTACTTTAAATTAATCCAGAAAAAAAAAAAAAAACATGCCATAATTCCAAACCTGTTGAAATATTAGCCTTAATATCTCACTAGCTAAATGAAGAGTCACCTGCTTTTGTGAGCAGGTATGTTAAATCAAATTATCCATAATGAGACCGCCTTTCGGTTTGCCAAGCAGCGTGGCTGGCCAAGCCTGGAGCAGTTGGCTGACTGCAGAGGTCTCAAGGATAGACAGGCATTTTGAGAATCCAAAACTTTGGCAAACACCTCCATAATCTCGTTTATAGCATTACAGGCAGTCTGCACACACAGCAATGGACCTGCAGTGCACTGGAGCCCATCCTGGCTGGAGCCAGCGTGAGCACACCCAGTTACTCGCAGGGCAGGGGGAAAGGAACAGCAAAGTCGTTCCTTGGTGGCTGTCGGGGAGGGTCCAAGGCTTTCTCATCAGTATTTGCAGCTGAAGGCAGCTCCTGCACCTGAGCCCCCCTCCCAAGGAGACCCAGCACTCCCTCGAGTGGCTCTCCAAAGGTTTGATTTCCATCAGCACCTCTGGCTTTGCGTCTCACCTGTGCTTTCTTATCTCTATCTACCAGAGCTATCCGCAACCTAAGCAGCTGCAAACAGATAACCCAGCCCTCTCAAACAAACAGAAGCCCCCTCATTAAACCCTCCTGCTTCTTACATTCCCATTTAACAGCCACCCCCTAAGCACGGTGACCTGCCACCTTTCATCAAAGCCCCTTCACTCTGAGCTTCTTTTAATATTCTGAAAATCACTTTCTTCCAGTGTTTTCCAGCGCTCCATAATGTTGCTGTGGCAGTGACTGTTGAGCAAAGGGATTTAGAGGATGCTGCTCAGTTCAACCTGAAACCAAGTCAACAAAAGCTGTACTTTTAAACTGAGGGGTCAGCAGACAGACAATCATCAGGAGTCACTGCTTATTCCGAGGAATAAGTCAGGACCACGTAAGGTTGCTGGGCTTTAAGTCCTGCTTGGTCTTCTCAAGAGAGTATTTTCCACAGAGCCAGGAAAGAGCTGATGTCAGGAACTGTCTTTAACAGTCTGTTCTTGCAAAGCAGCTCAATTAACCTAAATCCGGGTGTTTAATAATAAAGGAGACACAGGTGACGTGTTACACTTAGACACTGTGCTAGGTTAAACCCTGAATTTCACAAAACAATGGCCATTAACCACTCAGTGAAAAATCTGGCTGAGTTTTGTCTCCCATCTGCACAGAGATATTCCAGTGGAGTGGTTTTACACATTTAAAATTGCAGCTGATCTTCATAGCCTAAAATACACACAGAGTGTCAAGTGGCTCTTTCCAACACAGTAATGATACATTTGGTTAAGTTGTAGAAAATATTTATAAACGAATTAATCATTGCAGTAACTTGTACTTGACTGTGAAGCATTTCAAACTCTGCAGAGGGTCTGTGTGGATCAAGAATGTTCAGCTGGAAGCAAAGGAGGAATTCCACATCCATCCGAGCCCCAGGGGAGGCTGTGGTGACTGCAAGGAACCCCCAGCTCTGACTGCAGAGTGCACCCAAAGGCTGTCATTAGAGCAGCTAGATAAAAATATTGACTGGGCTGCAGAGGGGGAAAGTCCACAGTAAAAAGGAGCAAATCCAACTGCAGCACGTGCATTGGTACCCTTCCCTAAAACTTCTTCAACACAGTAATAGATGTACCTTCACAGTGTGGCTGAAGCTGATACCTCTGCATTGCTGCTCTCTCTGCAGCTCAGTTTGGCCTCTTCGTGAATTCCCCTCTGCAGCAGGCAGGGCAAAATCAGCCTCAGTCTTAAAGCAATCAAAAGAAGAGAAAAAGAAACACATTCTTAAGACACGTATACATGGAAGAGTTAATGACGGATCATTAATTAAATCTCTCAGAGGTGCTGAATACAGGCATTAATTGTCACAACTTGACACTTCTAAAATTTTCCCACCCCCCATAAAACTGTTCCTATAAGTTTGATTTTTTTTTTTAATTGCAGCATGTGTTGTGCAGAAGGCACACACAAATCCTCAAAAAGCAGCTTCCAAAAAAATCCTGGTGAACACAGCACAGAAGGCTCCTCTGAAGACAAAGAACAAGACATCAGTGTCTCATCTGCTGTGAATTAGTTTGCTTCTTTTCCTTCAAGAACTCTTAATACGAGAATCCGATCAACAGTTAATCTCCCTGAGCAGACGCCACTTTGTTATCCTCCGTGGTAGTTCTCTGCTCCTGGGGTAATTTGTTGCTGAACAATTGAGGCAAACACTTGGCTCAGGATAGAAAGAAGTAAGATTAGTCTGTAATTGGAATATTTTGTCTCATTTATTCTTGAAGATGTGCCATATTACACTCCATCAGCCAGGGGTTATTGTTTTATGAAATCAAGCTGCACCTGGCATTGCATTGTACAAAACCTCAAGCGCTGCTGTTTGCAACCCAGCTCTCTGTTCACCCAGATCTCAGCACTGCCGAATGCCTCATCCTGTGGTGGAACCTTCAGCCCCTCAGCACATTATCCTATAAAGCCTTTAATTGAAAAAAAAAACGTCTGGGACAACTGTTAAATTTAGCCATAATATCAAACACAACTGTTAAAGATCACAGTAATCCATGTGCTTCTCTCCACACATTTATTTTCTACTTCCAGCAGGTTTTCAAGATGATCTCTTCTTTCTCGTCTTTAAGCAATTACTACTGCAAGTGAAGAAGCTAATTGATTGTATCCCTATTCCATTTAGATTGACCTCTGGGAGTTTTTGTGTGCTTTGAGATGATTGCAGGCGTAAAAACAAGAGGGCATTTAAAATCCAGCTCTATTTGTGACATACTTGCACTGGTGTATCTCACCCCACGTGTGACAGCATATTCTTACAAAGTACATTTAAAGAAGTTTTAGGATAAGACCTAACTTTCAGTATTTAGAGGAACAGAAACTTTCTTTCTTGTTATCTAATTTTACTGAAGTACCTGCTGCAAAATTCACCTTTGAAAGACATCCTGCCAGAAGGAATAGAAAGCCCTTGAAACATGTGCAGCATCACCTGTAGGTAGCTAATTCTGCCCCAGCCTCTTGTACGTACACAAAGCTGACAGGTATTTTGATGGCTTTAATTAAGCAAAGTTTTTACTGTGAAGTTTATGCTAACTTCGCAACTGCAAAGTCAAATATTTACACTGCTAAAATGGAGAATAGAGGAGAATAAACATTCGGAGATAAATCCTGTTTCTAAGATGTCAGGTGGCAAGGGTAGAACGAAGGATTTTACACAGGTCCTGTTGAAGCATTATAGTATCAAAGAAGGATAAAAAGAAGGAGTTTGCTCGGCTTGGCAGAGATTTGGCCAGAGCATGGTTGGTTCTTTAACTTGGAAAAGAAAGAGAGAGAATCAAAGAAAATTAAATAATTATTAAATAATGAGGGAGAAGGGAGATTTAGTTGAAACTCATAACATGCCATGATTTGCCCCTGATATTAATGCATTCCTAGTAAATAGATAAGAGAAATCCCATTTATGCTGTGTGTGGTATTTCCCACCCATTCCCTAACACTTATAAGCCATACTCAGTTTTAAATAACCAGACACATTTGATACCTGAACATTAGTATTAGATATAAAAATAGAGTGATTGAGTTTTTAATAACAGTAACAAACTGCCTGTTCACATGGATTTCAGACTGTGGGAACAGCAGCGAGGACCAGGTTACAGCTAAACCAAAAAAAAAAGTACTGCACTGAGGAATCAATGGAAAGCTGCAAAGATGCAAAAAGACTCACAGCTGTGCTATAAGCACAGAAAAACCCCAAAATATATAGAATCTAGGAAAGGAAAGGTAAATTCATTTCATATTCCCATATAAACTAAATGCTGTCACCTCAGAGGCAGCCTTCTCCATCCCACGTATAGCAGAGTGCCCCAGAAGAGATGCAGAACAGACTGAAAAAGTATTGCTCTTCTGGCAGTGCTAGATCCAGGTAAGGCTCTTTAGCAGCTGAATTTTGTGTTATGCTCGAGCCTGAGATTTGTCCAAACAGAAGGAAGGCATTGGTTTGTCTTTGCAAAATTGCCTGCAGGGGCTGGGATATAATGAGCATTATTAGTTTGAGCACTTGTTACCAAGCAAGCTCCTAAATAGGTTCAGTTTATTCTAACAGCTTATTGTGGTGGCTGTAAAGGTTTTCTTGTGTATGTTTCCATGGAAAACCAGTTTACCTAATCTCTCAGGAAAGTTTTCGACACAGAAAAACTCTGAATTACAAGTTCACTTGAAAATCATGAGCAATTAAAACCAGGTGAAACTCCAGTTTATACAGTCAAACTTCACCAAAGCCCCTTCACAGCTGCCACCCACAGCCCACAGGGTCAGACCAGGTGTTTCCCCACCTGCTCAACCCCAGGTTTCCCATAGCAGAGTCTCGGATGTCCTGATCATTAAAGTAATTTAATCTTGGTGCAGTAACTAAATAACAAAATAACAGCTCGAGCTGCTGCCTCCGAGGAGGGACCCTGAACAAAGAACACCCTGGGCTTTTATACCCTCACAGTCCGGATGGGCAGAAGTCTGGGGGTCATTGGCTCCCACCTCTGAGTGTGCCTCACCTGGGGGGCAGAGGTCCCTGTGCCCTTTGCTATGCAAAGGGGCAGCAGTTCATGGCCTCTTCTTGCCTGGGGGTCCTGCCAGCAGAGCTCAACCTGCAGCTGCACCCCAAGGTACTCAATGTATCCCTCACCATCCCTCAACACTGGTTTAAAGCCAGTTCAAAGGCTTTCTGTGAAGTGGCACAAGTTAAAAAATATAAAAATTTAAAATTAAAAAAAAACTTTAAAAAAAATTTTAAAAATAATGAAAAAGCCTGTAACCATCTACCCACACACAAAGGAAGAACAGGTCCAGTTCAGATCAGACTAGTCATCATCATGACAGTGTTTCAACCATAGCTTTATTTGATTGCAAATTATGCCTAGAATAATAGACAAGAAATGAAGGACCTCCTTGTGCCAGACACTGCTGCACATAGGTGAATTTCCTTCGACTTCAAGCTGTGAGACTCTTGGGGCCAAAACTTTGTCCCATGAAAAGGAACAGGAAGCATCCCCACAAGCCCCAGCACGTAGGGAAGCTGGGCTGTGTGGGGTCAGTGGTCACACCGTCTCCCCAGGTCGCTGCAGGCACTGCTGCATGTGCTCCATCTCCCTCAGCTGCCTGCAGCCAAGAAGGGAGAAAAGCTGATTGCATCTCTGCCTCCCCACCTGCACGAGCTGAATTTTAAAGGACTTTCTAAAACCTTCACTCAAAACCTTAAAAAAAAAAAGTGGTTAAAAACCACTGGGTCAGTTTTAAATTTATTGGCACAGCAGATGGGAAAGGTTTAGTTAATTTTTTATTTATTCTCTTAACACTGACAAGCAAGCTTCTTTCCTGTTTTTCCCCTCCTTGACATTATCCAAGCCTGGGAAGTTGAAGCACTTCTAGTCTGCTCACTTCAAAGTACACCCAAGTGTGGGTGGCAGTCTGCCACGGCACAGCATCCTAACTCAAGGTGACAGCTCCTTTGGAGAGACACGACAGCAGCGGCCCTGTGCTCGTCCCCAGCAAGTTCAGGATCCCACGCTGACATCTCCTCTTCCCTCCTCACAGCCCTTATTCCAACGGGGAGGAAGTAAACACTCTCATCTTTTCTCTCCCCCAGCGTTTTTCTTTGCCTAAAAGGAAGAGCCAGATCATGATTTTTCAGCAACATTTTGTACCAAAGTGTGTCAGGAGCCATTACCTGGAGGTGCTGATTACTGCTGAGACAAGTTGGCAATTGGTACTTCTTTGGACTGGCTACAGACAAAAATAGGCTGAGTTGCTGCTGGGTTTTAAAACTGATTTCTCTAAAGCAATATTTTTCAGAATGAAAGGAATCGCCAGGGTCAACAAATTGCACATGACATATGAAAGAAAAGGTAAGTATTTCTATCCTGGGGATACAGCCCAAAAGTGTGAGACAGAGCTCTGGAAAAAAAAAAAAAAATCTCAGTGGCAGCTAAAAAAAAAAAAACACCAAAAAAAAAGACCTCAACAACAAAACTGGCAAAGTTATTGAAAGAAACATCAGAAATGATAACCCAAAGATGAGGTTAAAGGCCACAGCACATGTACTCATTCACTGGTAGTTAATAGCTCAGATCTCGAGAGGTTGCTGGGGACAATTGCTGGGTAGGAAAAGCTGCTGCATTTTAAAGGCACTTTCGGAGCACAGAATAGAAATTGTAGGGTTGTATTCTTGTTGTTCCTGCTCTGAGGACTTACCAAGTAGAAGTATAACCACCTGTGTAGCAGGTGTGAATGCAGCAACCTTTCATAAAGCCACTTCAGATTTAGTAATAACATCTAATATTTAAACAACTTGGAAATTCTAGAATTCCTGCCTAGATGGGGCCACAAGCCAGGTGCAAAAGTGCAGCACCCACCCCAGAGGTACGGCACGGACAGTTTCTTCTCAGACAATTTGCCTGGTTCGCCTTTCTCCCAGCACGAACAAACAGCAATATTTTTTAGGTGCTATAATTTCAGGCATGGGGCAATACTTCAGCAGCATTCTACTGTGCCAGAGAGAAGGACTTGAATTTTAAAAGGCAGTGTGATTTACAAGCAAGTTTCGCTGTACTTTGCATCATGCTACACATGCTCTCTGCCTTCTGTGTGCTGAGAATCTTCATTCCAGCTGGCAGCTTCTGTTGTTTCTCTGCTGCAAATTGAAGTGGTGCTTTTCCAGAATTCTAACCCTTATTGTTTCAATTTCAAGCTAAGTTTCAGTCCATGAATAATGTTCAGAAATAGAAAGCAGAAGCATGTACATTTGCTGCCCCAGATGTTATTTATGTCAGCTTAGAAAAAAGTCAGACACTGACAGCTCCTGAGGTAATCAGATATTTTCTGTTCATCTCATATTGATCTTGCAGAAATCTAGCTTGCTTGATTGAAAACAAGTTGTTAAAGGAATAGAGTAGCCTCTCTTCCCTGCAGTAACCAAGCCAGCTGGCCAGCGTGTAAGCATAGGCAATAAAGGGATTATGAAATAATTTTCTTACCTAGTAGAGCTGGTATATAATAATTATTCCCTTCTCTGGTCTATATGGGCATTTACTAGAATTTAAATCCAGTAGCTGGAAGGAGTTTGCCTTTCAGGGTTTCAACCTTGTAGGGCATTATGTGCCATACAATGAGCAAAGATATATTTATTATCCTGGTTCAGGCAAGGGTTCATCAAGCCCAGCCTGCTGCCTCCAGTGCCAGCTGTAACCAGGCAGCCAGGCACAAACAGGAGCAGTGTCAGCTTGTCTGACACCTTCTTCGAGTCCTTTCTCAGTCTCCAACTATATTGAGCTCCAAAGAGAGCTCCAGAGCCCAGCTTGGTTTGTTCAGAAGTCCTCCCAAGGATCTCACTTCCAAGCGTTTGCACGAGAGCATCAGAAAAGCTAAATGCTCTAACATTTTGCCTGAGTCTACTGTGACCAAGGGGATTCTCACAGAAAGCAGGTGGCTGTGCTAAAAGCATTTTGAGGTTGACTTTGTTTGCTGTCACCAGCCACAAATTAATCCCAGCTGTTACGGTTGGCAGCGTGGCCAAGCCACCGAGTCAGAGACCTCTGTGGGGCTGAATGTCCCCAGCAGGGCTGATGAGCCCCTGCAGCCCTAACCTGTGCTGCATCCCAGCTTCTCTGGCAACTTCTGACACAGCAGCTCTGCAACTTCCCCTGACGGGGCTCTGTTCACAGATGAGCTGATTTTGCTTGGTTCCATTTTTAACTGGAGGGGACCGTGCCTGGCACAGCCACTTCTTCACCTGGCCAGAGAAGTTCATCTGTGCCTGGATGCACGAGTTACTGCGCTCACCTGAACCCCAGCTGGAGTCTCTGTGTAGGTGCAGAAGCTGTGCAGGAACGTTCCTGGATCAGCAAGGGCTGCCCTGCACTCAGAGCTCAGGTAAACCCAGACCTTCACCATTTGCATCTGATCAGGGATACAGGCACATCACCAGCACAGAATTTCTAAGGCACCTCAGAGGAGAGCTCCTCTTTGTTTTATCCAGCATTATTCAACACATCTGTATAATTCCCTTTTGCTTAGTGACTCCATCCTTATACCTATGTTGGCTATTTCTTTTTTAATGGGATATATTTTTTCCTTTGGCTAAAATATCACATAAACATCATTTTCTTGTTTTATTCTGGATTTCAGTTGGTCAGAAATGCAGCAGACCCGTTCTCTGCTTCAATTATACCAGTGAATCTGTCCCAGCAAACGTGTTTTCTCCCAGAAGGGAAACAAGGGAAGAGAGAGAATTTCAGTCCATCTGTTCTGTCCAAAATTAGGAATTACAGAGGAGTGTGAGAATAAAACTAAAACCCTACAATCCCATAAACCTACCCACGCTCGAATTGAATCCTATTTTGCCTGAACTAGTTCTCCTATCCCTCGTAGAATCACTGCAAATTCTCTGGTACCTTTTTTACAACTTAAAATTTTAATTGGAAACAAACTACTACATGAACTCCATAGGTCGTGTAAGACGTAGATAATGGAAATTCCAGAAAGATACACCTCAGCCTTGGGTAGCTTGGAGTTGCAGTTCAGATGTCTAGACACTTCAGGATTATCAAAATTCATTCTCAGTGGTGAGAAAGAAGCCTGTGTTGAATTCTAAGCTGGAAAGGCTTAGGAGGAAAGGCAGGATGAAGAGGGGGGCTGTGCTGCGCACACAGCCGTGCTATTTACAACAGCCCGTCTCACATGTCACAGTTCAAATCTAGTTGTCTAAAACTGATGCAATTCAATAGAGTGAAACTCTTCCAGCAGTTGAGACTATTCTGCTTCATTATTCTCCCCCAGTAAATCAGGTACATTAGGGTTCAAAACACCTGAACTGTGTCCTCAGTACTCTGAACTCAATTTCCTACCAAGTTGCACAGCAAAAATAGGACCAGAAAGTGTTGCCTTTACTAAGGGAAAGTTGTACCACGATTTCCCTCCCATCTCTTCAAAAACAAACAAAACAAAAGTAACCAAATTTACTACAAAGTGATGCTTAGCTTGAAAGAGATCAGCTCTTCAGCTGAAATTCAGAGCCCCCCCTCCACCAGTAATTAGAGAAGAGCAGCTGAAGTCATCTGAGTGTTCAGTGAAGCGATTCTGGAGAGAGCTGCAGAGCACCAGGCCCCAAGGGGACAATTACAGCAGCCTCGGGAAGGGCCCTGCAGCAGAGGCAGGTAAGCAAACACTGCACACCAGGCTTGAAAGATGCTACACAGATATCTGCAAAACTGGCCTTTGATTTTTTTGCTGCACAGGACACTCCTCAGATTCTTTTCTCAAACTATTCAAACAAAAAACCTCTTGTCAAGTGTGACTTTCCTCCCTATTCCCTCTCTTACCTTCTTTTCACTCCCTACTTCAACTCCCATGCATTTTAGAGACCTCTGTCACATGGATTTATCACTCAGTGACCAGAGAATACGTGATGCAAGGCACATGGTTCATACCATAAATAATTTGGGCAAGTAGAACTTAATTTTCCTTGAACAGTGAACAGATTTAATCAAAACCAAGCATCAATCCCCAGATCTCCCTGGAACAATATAATTGTCCATAATCCAGCCCTCCCTGCCCAACCTTCCCATTTAATGCTGTACTTCACTTTCAAACAACATCGACTGTCAAAAAGTGCTTTTCTGTAGTTTCAGAAGGCTCCTTGGCTGCAGTTCCCAGCCATGCCAGGCAGTTTGCAGGTCTCTGACTCATCCGAGGCAATGCACGCTCTGCCATGCAAAGGTGAGGGTTTGCCAAGTGGGCACCTACAGCCCACCTTGATCAGGCTCAGAAAGCCCCTGGTAGAAGGTGAGAGGTACAAGGTAGACAAGAGTCGGGTCAGTACTTTCAAACAGTGATTTTTCTTTGCAGCTTGATGCATACTTAAGAATTTTTTGGCCATGAAATATGAAGAACACTCAACCTTCTTCCTATCTATTTATGTTCAGGACAGCAAATGAGTTAATTTGCTTATCAGCACGAACTAAGCCAGTGAATACTGATTTTTACTCATTCCCTCCTCTTTGAAAACCCAAGTTACAATTAAATTGAAGCAGCATCTACATACTGACTGGAGCAGCAGTTAAAATGTACACAAACTAAAAATTCCACAAGAACAGCTCTTACAACATTCCTGGCTGGGAAACCTCACCAATAGCAGGAAGCAGCTCTCAGGGAATACTTTGTAGAACTCTAGAAAACAGCTACAAAAGGTATCCTAGAAACAATATCAGAACTCATCAAACCAGACACTTTATTTAAATGCCTGGGGTGCACAATTTTATATATATATATGTTTTTATTTATATACCAACCACTTAGTTCCGAATCATAATATCTGCCATTAACACTTAATTAATGGTCAGCGTGGTTTTCTGATCACTGTGTCTTCAAAGGATATGACAATCCAGTCCCTAACGCCTTTGTGCAGTGGTTAGGACAAATCAAATCTGCTTTTAATTTGAAGCATTGTACACATTATTTGAAGAGCTTAATTAACTTATCCAGATTATAAGCAGTACTTGCAAACACTGCTACACAAACAGGAAGGCCCGGTTAACACTGAATAAAAACACCGTCGTTGTATTTGAATGATCTTTGTCAAGGTGTCTCTTGTTACCCTTTGTGGTTTGCTGGTATTCGGAGCCACGAGCTGATCAGAAACCGAGCAGGAGGGGATTCTGCCAAAGCAGCACCTGCTGCTTGCAGGGGACATTTGGAAATCACAGTTCCATTGCAGTTAATCAACCACAGCACCTGCATTTCATGGAATCACAGAAGGGTTTTGGTTGAGAAATACCACCAAAATCATCAAATTGAACCATTAACTCGGCACTGCCAAAGCTCAGCCATGTCCCCAGGTGCCACAGCCACATGACTTGTACATCCCTTCAGGGATGAGACTCCACCACTGCCCCCATGACTCAGACCAGAGGCAAATTCTATACTTGACAAATGTGTTGTGTTTTGGTTTTTTTCCTGTTTGGGTCACATTATTCAGAAGAAATTAAACAAAAAAAAAAATACATAGCATAGCATAGCCAAGGAGAAGTCAAGGATACCATATATTTCTTTGCCTCTGAAGAGAAGAAATCAAGGAACCCAGAATATTAGAGGCATTCCCAGACCTGCTACTGAATTTCTGTGGTATCTTTTAATTTTCATCTACTTTGTATTTCTTTTGTCTACTTAGATCCTAAATGCTGGCTGACACAGGCTTTAAGCAGCTTTAAAAGTGTCAGTGAGCTCTTCTGTCAGTATAAGGAACCCACACAGGCCACGTAGCTAAGAGGTTTTGAAGAATCCTGTTAGTTCTGATGCCTTTAAATGTGCACCCAAACCACTCACAGCTTTCAGAAGTGGAACCACTGCGTATCTGAAAAGATGGTCACAGGCAATGCAATGCACCTCATGCAGTCACATCAAACCAACCTTCCAAAATACTTAAAATCTCCACGCATCATTAACACTCAAATAATGCAGGTTTCAGTTTACTCCTTGGCAGCCATTTATGGAGCTACTTTGAATATGCTCTTTTCTGTAGGGTGTGGTAAAACATTTGTTTATTTTGACAGTTTTTACAAGCCTAACGAAGCCAAACGTGATTTCCTCCCAGCTCTTTTGAATGTTACTCCTCTCCCCACCTTTTCTGGCGTAGTGTGAGACACGAGATCTCCAACTCCTTCCAGAACAGTGTGACACCAGCACAATGACAGAGTTGAAAGCCATAAAAAGTTATCATTGCACTCTTAGAAATGCTATTGTAATCAATCTTCTGTTACGTATTCTCCAGTTAGACACGTACCACAAATCAACCACATGTAGCCACAGATGGAAATGACATGATTTAAACTTTGGTGCAATAAGATAAAATGAATCAAATTCGCCTTGACAGGAACCTGCACCATAAGCAGTGCACTCAGCTAAAAAGAGTTTGTCATCGCTATGAACAAATCACAAATGGAAAGGCAACCAGGAGTGTTGCCATTTTATCACTGCACAGGCAGGATATACGTCTGAGCTTTAGCCATTCATTCAACAGGAGCTGATCTAGTTCAGAAATTCGTTGTGCTTGAATCTGGATTATCAATTAGAAGCCAACAGGGCTATGGTTTTGTTCTCCACTGTTGATCATTATTACAATGCCTGACTCGGGATTGAAATAAAAAGTAAATATTGAGCCATGTCTTGGCTTTGCTCATAGCACTGAGGCGGGAGCTGGACATGTTGGCAAAAGGAATCAGTCCCTGTTGTGGCCTAAATTTCCACATAAGATGATTGGAAAAATATCTACGGGAGAAGAATTATTGATATAAGTCTCACTTTACAGAAGGCATTGGACTTAAATTTGCCTATATTTGTTTTACACAGGTGCACCAACATGCTGTAATTTCAAGAACCCTCTGTGTGCAACTGCTGTTTATGCCAGAGAGTGATCTTTCCCCTGGCAGCATTAGATGCTTATCTCGTTTCACTATACTCCCTGATTTGTCTTAGTCTGAATATTCATTTTAGGAAAACAGAAAACACAAAGCCACGGGGCCTCCTGTGGAGCGAATCATTTTCAGCCTTCATCAGAAAATTTTAAATACGGAGTCATTATTAAGTAGAGACTATTACAGACTAAGCAGTGCTATTAGTCTAATGTCACCAATTTCTCCCTCATTTGCATTAGACTTACCTGGAGTACAAAGTGTAGCTGTGAAAAGTTGTGAGCCCTGTTTCTTCACAGCCCTCCCAGCACAATGCCCTAATGTACCACCAGACAGGTGTTATCAAGATGCCTTTGTGTTATTTATTCCACACAACGCTTTCATTCCCAATTAGTGCATCGTCTAGGTAACAACCACGGGAGCTTGTTTACTCTGCTACAAACCAGTTCTTAATTTTAAAGCAGCAGAGGCCTCTCCTCCTCTTAAACATCCATGCATTATACATGGAGATGTACATATATCCAAATTTCAAGAAAGGATTCCTTTTGTGTTGCCACTGTCCAGGAGCTACAGGAGAGGCTTCTCAGGTCCTCTGTTCTGCCAGAGCTTCCACGGTGACAAGCAGAAACAGGACTGGGTCCTGCTGGTGTAACCAGAGTGCAGGAAAACGATGCTCTTTTGTTGCTCACATCAAGAGGCTGGGAGTGGCTACACAAGGCAGGCTGGGCACTGAGCCCAAAAATGCCTTTTGAGGGGACTGCTGCCCCCCAGACAGGTAACAGAGCACCTGGCCAGAGATGCTGGCAAAGGCACCACAGCAGGAACAACACAGTCGTGTGAGGGAAATGAGCCCTGCTTAAACACAGCTCAGGTTTAGGCTAATGAGCAGCAATGCCTAGCCAGGAGAGGTACCAAAAATCATTCTTCTCTTTAGGGGAACTTGTACAGGTGTAGCACACAATACGAAAACATTTAGTACATAAAAAAAGTATACATGCACTTTTCATTTGTTTGTTTTGGTAATTACTAACTGTGGCAAAGTCTCTTTCTTAAAAGCGTGTAGTTTTAGGCAGGAAATCCAACGTGACTGTACAGCAGAATTGGTTACCTGTGCTGCAGGTTTCAATAAGTGAAAATGCTGAAGTCGAGCGCAGGACATTAGGGTCTGAATTCTGCTAGCTCAGTAATGTTTTAGCAGCCATGCACTGCCAGGATCTATTGTTTGCTCCCCATCAGAAGGATGGGGTCTCTCACAGCACACAAAGCATTACCCAACAGCAGCTGGATTTCCTGAGATTCCCAAGTAAGCCGAGGGAGCAGTTTCTATCAGCCTTTGAATTCACAATTTGATGTGAATGTGGCCATTATTTCTAAAAAGCTTCTAAAATGGTATTGCTGAAAAAACAAACTGGATATGGAAAAGATGTAACAAATACAGAAGAAGGAACAGGAAAGAATGAATTTCCTCCCGTTCTCAGCTGAGACAAAGCTCTTCAGTATCATTACTTATTAACAAATTAACATATCAACATACATTAACATAACTTCATCATCACATATTAACAATAACTCCCTGTCACAAAAGCTGCCTCCACCTGCAGTTGAGCAGATCTTAAGTTAGGGAACATTCCTTAAAGATGCCATAGGCCCAGTTAACAAAAAGCCACGCCAAGAACGTTGATAGGAGACAAGTATATCTATAAAGATTATATTGCTTCAGGTTAAAATATTTCAAAAGCATGTGAAAAGCTGTGATGTACATGAAGACTTACAGGCAAATCACTGCCTTACTTACTTCAGTTCTTACTTTATTTATGCCTAAAAAACCTCAACTTGCTTTATATTCTCTCCCATCAAAGCAGTTTCTCCAAAAGTTACAGAAGCTACAACACTATAATTAAAGTGAATATTGGATTCCACATCAACACTGGAAATAGGAAGATGCCTCTGTCATGACATTCACGAGCACTGCCCATCCACACATGCCCTTGTACCACCAATAACTTTAAGAAAACATTGTCTCCAAGTTTGATGGAAAGATCAATTTAACTCCCGAGCGTGTGACATTTGTACACTTCTCACGCTGGGCAGAGAAGGCAGACACAAGTTAATGCTGTGTCTCCTGTTACTCATCCTGCTCCTCCCCTCCAAGGATGGCAATTCCAGCCAGCCCTGAAGAGCCACAAGGGCAGCACATCCACCTCCAGTCACCCACAGCACGCTGCTGCTTCCCAGCCCACCAGGACGCAGCCAGGAGCCCATGGTGCGGGGAAAGCTGCTGGAGCTGCTGGGGTGCAGCTGCTGGGTTGTAGGACACAATCCCAAGAGAAACCACGTTTTCTCTCTCCTCTGTCAAAACCTCTTGGTATTCTGCCTTGATGGAGCAGCATTTCATTGGTGTTCCAAACAGCCACGTTCTCAAGGACACAGCTGAAGTCTGGATCACAACAGCTCGTCCTCCCCATCCCCACCAGTAACACCACGAGAGTTATGCACCAAGTTTCAAATCACATTTAAATGTCACTCACACCTCTGCAGCCCAAACAAGTCAGAAAATCTGCAAAAGAAGGGCCTCAGTCTGCCCTTTAACACATGCAAGAGAAGTTAATAACACTGTCATAGGTTATCATCTAGAAAGATTTTTTTTTTTTTTTTTTAAAGTCCTTGCACACGTGTGCTCCAGCAGAATCCTGCAGCTGCTGCGAGGGCCACAGGCTGCCATGGAACAGCCTCCTGGGAACCTTGTCCAGCTGTTTTCTAATTTCACAAACTTCTACTCATCTCCATCTCCCTGTTGCTGTCCCACATTTCAGGAGCATCCCACTGGCAGCTCAAGAACCTTTTCTCTCTTACAATTTCCATGCATCCTCACTCTCTCCAACATATTACTCTTCAAATCTCTTTTTCTCTGTCATCTAATAGTTTTATTTACATGGCTATATTTAAATCGACTAAAATAAAAGTGTTCAGGATACAATTTCCACTTTGATTTTACAAAATGGAGCTACAGCTAGCTGGAAATACAAAGCTGAGCATAGCAGGTTTTAGTGCCCATTGGCTTAAATGTAAATCTTGTACCACACAAGGTCATTTCATTCCACAGGCAGGAGATTTAAGTTTCTATTACAAAATGTTTCATTTCCTCACATCCTGAAAATGAAGTGGTTCACTCTGATCATCTAAGGACAGTAAGCTTTTGAATCTGATAACATATTATTTAAACCTGAACAGAGTGCACCACTTTTGCAAGAATGAGATGACATAAGAGATATTTTAGAAGGTGCTACAAGTAATAGAGCATTACCAAACGGCCACTGCAGTGCTTTAAAGTCCCCAGAAAACCGTGTCAAGGAACAAGAAAACCTCTATATAGCAACCCTGTTTTGATTAGTAGAAGCCAGCCAGAAGCCTACTAAAAGAGCAACAAGAAAAAGCAGCTCTGGAAAATTAATTCTAGCAGACTAAAGGTGTGAAAACCAACGTTTGTAATTCTCTAATTCAGAATTAAATAACCTTAATTAAAGAAGAAATAAGGAAACTGAACTGAATTCTGAGACATTCTGATACTGAGATGCCAAAGGAGTTTAATGCTAGCTAGGTAATTCCCTGCAAATATTCAGATTAATCTCCTTAAATATTCCTTTTGGGGCCAAACAGCATATGTAGGTGTTTATACATATAAAATATGTTGATCCTACCTAAAGCATATTATCACTGAATTCTGTGTCACCCCCTGCCTCAACCCTGCGCTCCACACTGCCTCAAAGCCTGCACTTACCGGGTTTGTTAAAAAGCCCAGAACTCTTCCACATATTATTACTCCTCTTCTTGTAATCCAGCACCTCTCTGTCCTTCTAAATTATGGGAGAAAAAAAAACCAAAAAACAAAAAGACAGTCTCGCTTGGTCCCCTTTCACCTCAGCTTCTACCAACAAACGCTGAGGTCCTATACCTGAGCAAATGAGATGCTCCACATCCCACAGGTTACCTGTCCCCACACAGTAACCAAAGGTGCACAGGACATGGCTGCAGTCTCTTGTATCTGAAGAGCTCCACAACTATGAAACACAGCATGCCAGCCCCGTCTGTTTGTCCTTGCAGACACCTTGCAGTGACAAGTGGCAGGACACGGCACCGGGCTGTGCCAGAGGTAGCTGAGGAACCCGAACAGCTCCCAGCAACAAGGCTGTTGTGCTAATTGTAAGTCACAAAGTCTCTGTTTTCCAACAAAATGAGCAAGCACTGATTATTTTAGGTATAAAAATTTTGAGTCACCACTAAGTGATGCAAGGATTTCAGCCTCCTGAACTCAGGCTGGCACTGTTACAGAGAGAGCACAGTTATGGACAGCACTGTCCTGCTGAGGCTCTGGCAGGAGACTCACAGAGCCACGAGAAAACCAACACTGGCCTAGAGCATCAAGAGGCCTGGACATGAAAGTCTTTCAGCGTGGATTCCAAAGCTGAATTTTTAAAAAAGGAATCCAAGTGGTCCCTGACCCCGGCAGAGTGGCCACAGCCGTGGCCAGAGCAGGGGATTCTGGCTGTGAGGTTCTGGGGGAGGCTCCACCTGACACACAGAGCAGGGGCACATCGGCCTCACTGGAAGGAAGCTTCAACCTGCTCTGCCAAGAGAAATCAATTCATCTCATTGATCTAACACGTACCACTGCCAGCCTTGGCTGTGGAGCTGCTGCTGGAGATGCAGAGTGCTGACCCACTAATGCTCGCATTAGCCTGCTGCGGGGCTGTGCCAGCATCTGCACGCAGAGTTCACACTGCATGGCTGCATGGACCAGCCAAAACTATCTGGGACATATTCTATTAGGGATGATATTGCTTTTGCTCCAACAAGCAGCAACTCTACTGAGATTGGCTAATTCAATTTTCCCCATCTTATCAGATTTCTTTTTAATGAAACTGAACAATAGTTTCATTTGTTATGTTATTAGTTTTCCCAGTGGTAGCAGCAAGACTAACTCGGTTGAAAGCTAAACAACGGCGTTATGCCAGTGTTGACTGTTTATCATCACCATGTGCCAGCTTCATATTGCAAAGTTGCCTTAGTCCATTCCTTTTTGTTTGCTTCCCATCCGTGGGGATTCGCAGCTCGGAGGTCATCTTCCTGCTCCATCTACTTCGTGGATTAGCATGTGCATGTATCTAAGCACCAAACCCCTGAAGGCATCTGAAATTATCTGGGATGTCACAGCAATAGTGGGATACTTCAGACTGAAATAAAGTCCTTTTTTTTCAGGAGAAGAAGTTATTGTCTCAGACGTTCATTCTTACAGTTCTTGTTAAATAAATATCTTGCAGCATAGACTATACAGGTTTTCATCTGAGAGAAAACATCCAAATCCTCCTGTTGTGTTTATCAACTCAAAATCCTTTCATCAATTAACCTCCAGAGGTGCTCAAAAAATAGTTGCTATTCCTTCAGTTAAATTCCTGCTGCTTCAGCTGATTTATCACATTACAAAGACCTGCGCTGTGTTGGTGTTTCAGGGAAATTGTATTGAGAAGGCAGGCTCATTTGCATGAGGCTTGCTGAGATTTTTTTTTAGCTCTCTTTACCTTTAAAGAAATGTTGTGTTTGATCCCTGGTGGTGAGGAAGGGAGCCTGCCAGCCTCTGCACATTAAACCCTGCAGCACATTAATGCAGGAGAATGGCCCAGAATGTGCAAAACAACCCCTTGGCCTTAGCTCCCAAATGTCCCAGCTCACCTGGCTGTGGCAGAGATCCAAAACCACAAAGGGAGGGCTGCCCCAGACCTGCTTGACAGATCATCTCCACAGATAGGTCCCCACACAGTGCTGTCCAGCACCAGCTCGGGTCACAGGGGCGATTAAAGACACTGTGTCAGCTGCTCACCCAGCACCAGGCTGTGAACTGACTTCCTGGCCTGCAGGTACCACCCTCGCCTCCAGACCCCGGGCACATACCACGCCTCCAAGCTTCTGCCTTACCACCACGCTCATCTCTCCTGGAGGCTGCACCCAGCAGCAGCAGGGGCTGCCTCCAGCTGAGATACAGCGCCCAGAGCCCAGGCACTCAGTGCCATGGTGGCTGTGGAGGGACAGCTGAAGGGCTTGATTTACAGCTGCCAGCAGATCACACGTGAACAATGGCCAGCTTCTTCTTGCTTCGGGAGTTTTTCAACAGCCGAAGAACAATGTGCTGGTAACAGCCTCAACTCACGGGAGTTTTGAATGTAAAACCCCCATCACAGAAAACCTGCTTTTTATGCCCAAACCAGACTGAAATCCTCCCCACTCATATTATGAAGAACAAGCAGAAGCAATCAAAGATCCTTTCTAATACCAATATCTTTCTGTTTTTAAAGCATTTGCTAAGAAACCCATGTTCTTGCCCGGGTGAGCAGTGGCTAAGCAAGAGCCAGAGGCCCCCAGCACCAGCACCCCTGCGCAGCTGGAGGACCCCGACTGCCGCAGGACACCTGGCCTTTGAGCCAAACGGCGTGGAAATACCTAGATTTCAGCATTATCCTTGTGTGCTTGTGGGAACGTGCTTCCTGTCTGCACCACCTGAAATGCTAAAAGTGACGAGAGCTGCTCTTCTACTTGTTCAGTAATTTGCAGTGCCCAGAGAGAGCACGGCTCAGATAGAGCAGCAACGTGCATTTCCACAGAGCAGCGGTGCTCCCTGAGAAGTCACCTCAATGCTGATTGGCAGCACACCTCTTCCCCCACAGGAGCAATATTCCAATATAATTTCACCTTAGTGCTGAAATCACCTGCTGTAATTCTTGTTCAGCCTACCCAGAATAGTACCGAGGACTCCAAACACCATCTCAGTAACAGACACTTTTTTCCCCCCAAGACTAACATTATTCTACAAATAAATAAACTAAACAGTTATAGCAGCAATACCAAGGCATTCAGCAAATGTTCAATATTAAAGGTACTTAAATATTTACTCCTGAAGCAGCACTGGAGCTCACAGTGTGCATTTAAAAAAAAAAATACAATTATTTGCATTACAATAGCACCTGGGAACCCAGTCACAAATAGGACCCTATCGTACAAACACTGAACAAAAAAACAGTCTCTGAAAAGCTTTTACACTAAAAAGAACTGTGCAGTAATTTCAACTGCATGTTATTTCATTCCCAGAGCTGAGCCCCTAGTGCTCAGCTGCATGAGACAGTAAATATATTCTCACTCTGAGCACCCCATACATAAATTAAAAGCACAAGGACTCTGTGCATCACCGGCCAGCTCTTACCTGTCATAATCCCTCATTGTTCCATGTGAAACAGCAAAGCAGAGACTATTTGTAACATGCTTTTGGCAAATAAATTGTAACTCTATATTTCACATATATATATAATGTTTTTAAGTATTCCAACACTAAATCTGTTTTTTTCTTTAAACCTCTTCAATTATGAAGATGTAAAAACCAGCGTGTTTTGTGATTGATTATAAGTCTGTTGTAAGGTGGTGTTTACTTGTAAAATGCTCTGAGCCACACTGGTGATGAACCTTTCTTTCTTCTGTCTGAATAATAATTAAAACCAAACAAGCTATATGTTCCAGAGGAGGATGCACACCGGGGTAAAACATGGAGCTGCTGCTGTCTGTACCCCTGCCTCTAAATCCTGCAGGTTCCAATTCATGCTGGTTAGGGAAAACAGAGATAACAGTTCAGAAATGTAAAACACAGTCATACAAAATAAACCCCAAGATGTGTGAGTGCTGCCTTCTCACAATTGTGCAGATCATTTAAAAAATATAAATACAAAAGTGTATCTTGTCTTCTGTAGTTCTAAAGAAACAACCTGTGACCAATAAATCAGAAAGCTGGGTATCTTCTGCTTGCTGGCTTAGTCTGCCAAACAATTATGCAGTGAAATGTTCTAATTGCACTTTGATTTTAATGTTAAAACCCATTTCCATAATTTCGGTGGATCTTTACAACACCATTTAATATTTGCCAATGAAGTAAATGAGCTGCAAGTAACATTCACAGATGGTTCATGTTTTCCATTAAGTCTGCAAGCTAAGATCTTCTTTGTTTACAAAAAAAAATAGTAAATACCTTGGATAAATCCCACAGAGGGGAGCCCTACCCCAGGCGGGAAGTGCAGCTGAACACCTCTCAACACCTACAGGAGCTCCACCAGCAAGATAAGACACATTTTTCTTATAAGAGAAAACAAAACCTTGGCCAAGTAAGGAGTTTTGTAACAAACTCTTGCTGCTTTCTTAAGCCAGAAGTCTGGGGTACAACTGCTTTATGTTTGAGTTTAATGAACCAGAGCACTTCCCACTAAGCTGGTAAGGGAGACACAAAGCCAGCTTCTCACATGCTCCTACCCATCTTCTGGGTTTCTCCTCAGATCTGCTGGAGATTAGAGAAGCAGATCTCCCAAGGATTTTTGCCTGTTTCTGTTTTTATAAGAATAATTAATATCAGCATAAATCCAGACTTGTCAGCTCAGAAATGTTTCAAAGAAAAATATCTGCCTTCTTTCTACTGCATGGGATTTTTTTATTTATACAGCAAGGTTTGACTGCTACAGTATCTGAAGTGGCATCATCCTGACATACTAACCAGTTTAAATTATATTGACCCAGGGTTCCCACAGCAGCTATTGATTGATCACAGTAGGAATTGAGCAGAAAAGGAGAAGAAAGGTCAAAACAATGATGATCTTAAAGCTGTACTTTTGCTCAAGTGTCTACCCTGCGTGGGAATACAGTCCCCAGACTGTAGCTTATAGTGCTGTCGGAAAGTGGCAAAACACACAGAGATGTTAATCCAGCGTTCTCATGCAACTCAGAAAAGTTGAAGCCCATTAACAGGGACTGAATGCACGTCCTGTTAATGCCTGAGCAGCAAGAAGTCACCGCGACTCAGAGGGGTTTGACCTGCTCTGGTTTGTAATTTGTTTCAAACACAGTGCTGGGAATGATCCTTTCTCATTTCAACTTTCCATTTGTGTGCAACTCTAGTTTTGAGCTAAATATTAAATCAAAAAGGGGCGGGGGTAGGAGCAGAGGAGATGCACACACATTTTTTTACAGAAAGGCGGGGTGAAGCCCTGCTGCCAAACTCAGAGTGCTGACCTTCCCTTGCAGCGTGGGGGACCTGTCCTTAGGCTGTGGGGCTCCAAAGGGATTCTTTACAAAGTCATTCTTCTCCATGGCTCACTCACTTTGAGGCAATAGCTGCACACAAACAGAACCAATAGTTCTGCACGGCAGAGCACTTAAACTGTAATATAACAAGCAAGAACATCGTGCTGGTTGTTTACCACTAGCACAAACTGCTGCTCAAGTACTGTGTTTCTGAGCACTCACGGGCTGGATAAGCACCCAAAACATCCCAATAAAGTTCCTGGTCACAGTCTCCAATTAAGCTTCTTTACACAAAATTTATTTTTTTTTCATTCAAAGTTTCAGGATAGAAGCGATTGTATTTTTCAAAATTATTTATGTCTAAAGCTATTACTGATATTCTAAGCAAGAGAAAGAAAATAAAATCTAGCTGGTTCTGTGCTCACTGGAATCTACTTCCTGTTTTCAGAAACTCCAATTCCAATGTGCAGTAGAACAGTTTCTACATAGTAAGACTAATTTTGGGGAGGTTTTAGAATTAGGCAGCACAAGTGCATGTTCATCTCGAAACTAAACCTGCTGCATAGGTAGGCATGATTTCTGAGTGCACCAGGCTTACAACAGCCACCTTAAAAGCACAAGAGCCCTAACCCGGCTCCTGTGCATTTACAAATCCTGCACACGATAAAGTACTTAAAATTCACCCTGCAATCATTTCTGCAAGAAAAGGTGGACATAAACCGTCAGATATGGACACTCTTAACCCCAGGGGCAGCATAAATTCTATACAGTTCTTCTCCACTCTATTTTAGTGCCTGTGCAAATACTCTTTACCTTCAAATGAAACACGTGCAGTGAAACCACAAAACCTCATTAAGAAGTGCTGGCTCCTTGCACCACTTCAGACAATTGAAAATCCCAGCAACTCAGAGATTGCCTATTATTTTCCTCTTCTAAACACAGTATGAATAGCTGTGAGGACACACCGCCTGTATCTGGTCCTCAGTCATCACTGAGACATGGTAACTTCCAGGCCTATTCATTTCCATGCTGCTCTTGTAGCTCTGTCTGAATATGAGGCACTTACACTGTGATGCCTTACGCTGAAAGTATATCTTTGTGTGATTGCACCACATTTCCCATCCAGACTTCCCCTGCCTCTTGCCTACGAGCAATGATCACCTTCCATCAGCAGGGAAAGGGAGGCTGGGGTCACTGATCACCAGTGAGGGGAAAAAACAAAGCTTTGCGGGAGCACACTTATGCTCAGATCATTCAGCCTGGAGTCAAATGTTTCTGTAGAACGTGCCTGCTTTATTATCATAACACAGACACTTCTGTTTCTGCTGTTAGCATTCCTTTCAGTAATATCAGGGACCAGGTATCACCTAGAAGACACCAACAACACATGAAAAACTCCAGCTACAGCTACCAAACTGGAAGAGAGACTAAAGGCTTCTGAAGTACAAACAGAGAAAGCAAACAGGCACTTTGGAGGGAATTTTCAGACCTGCTCATGCATTGTGGGGTGGGGGAGTATGCACATGCATGATCCTCCTCTCTTCCATCTAAGGCAGTGCAGGAACTCCTCTAGGGATGCTTCCTTGGTGAGCTCGCTTCTGTTGCTGGCTGTAAGAGCCTGCTTCACAAGTTATAACTGCTATCCTAACGCAGGGACACAGCTGACCCATTTTAATGCCTCCTCCTCCTCCCTCTGGCTTCACAGCTCTTTGTTTTCGGCCTTGCTGCCCTCTTACAGAACTTAATTAGCACCTTCCAGCCAAAGCAAAAAAAGCCAAGGCAGTGTTTGTGCTCCAGTTTATGTGGGTTCTTGAGCCAAAATTAAACTTGAATCACTTTGAATTTCTAGTCAAGTGTCTCAATGACAGGTACTGTAACCAAGTGCTGTTCCCTCTACTGGCACTCGCACCCAGTCAGAGCAGCTTTGGGGCAACAGTATTTGTTCATTTCTCCTGGACGGGCTTGCATCACAAATGGGCAGAGTCTCAGTTATTAACTCACTGACACTTCTGGGCTATGGCCCTGTTTGAACAGCACAAGTGTTGCAAGAGGCGGATATTGAGAGTAAGATGAGGCTGGTGAGCATGGCAGCCCTGATGCATCGCTTGGAAAGGACCCGAGCAAACAACCCAGGCACTCCATCAAAGCTGATCCAACCAGACATCCTCTGGCAGGAGCTGGTGACCAGGTGCCTTGCACAGTGCCACTGCATGAGGCACAGATCCCACACCCCCCTCCAATCCAGCTAAAACCGTTGCTAGCAGCTTGCTCTGTGCCCTGAGCTGTGGGTGGTTATGTTCAACATGATGCTTTACTGCCAGCTGACCATGGATAAACACACCACCTATTTGTTAGGCCTAAAGGTGCCTTTATAGAATTATATGCTTCTTTTCCAAGTATTCTTCAAAACTCACTGTTTCTATTTAACTTTTAACTTCTGTCAGCCTTACGTGGCATTACTCTGAGTTGATTAAGTTGATTAGAAACAAACAGTCCTCAAATATTTCCTTGCTCAGCCAAACACCTTTTTCTCCCTCTTGCTTAGACGAACCTCCCTGTTCTTATTCTCACAACCTTTTCCCTCTTTCTCCAGGTGAATCTGTCCAATTCCAAAATACTGACTCTCCTCAAAGTGCTCCTGCAGCACCACGATGGCCAAGGCCACCCTTTGGGCTAGGGTGTCTTGGCCACTGGCAGATGCCCTCCCAGCAGGACAAAGGGGATGGAAACACAAGAACTCTGTGAGCTGAGACAAAGCAAGGGCACTCAGCAATTACCATCCAAGACAAAGAAGAGCTGACTCGAGGAGTGGATGAGACTCATTTAACTCATGGCCAATTAAAATAGATCTGGACAGTGAGAAACAAAGACAAAACCTAAGATACTCTGCACCCCACACTCCCCTTTTTGCCAGCTCAACCTCAATCCTTCATCCACCTCCCCCCTACTCAGAACCATCTCCAAGACTGAGATTTTTTCCATCTCTCTTGACAAAAGGCATAAAGTAGAAAAAACAGGGGCTTGCATCAAGTAAGACTCACCCAGACCATCATTTTCTTAAGGCACAAATGTCTTCACAGACAAAATACTTTTCTCCCAAAACAGAAAGCGCATTCCAAATCTCACAATTTCCCCATACCTGAGAAACAACCTTGCAGCCATCACACTTACTTACAGGAGAAGAAACTGCTGTACCATAAACCCTCTCCTTAAGTCTGGCTCCTCATGAGCAGCTTTTCTTCATTAGGACATCAGCCCTGGAATGTGCCTGGGAGGTGAAACACAGCTGTAGCTCCTTTTGGGTTTTTACCTTCAGCTGTAGCTCCTTTCGGGTTTTTACCTTCAGCTGTAGCTCCTTTCGGGTTTTTACCTTCAGCTGTAGCTCCTTTTGGGTTTTTACCTTCAGGTGTAGCTCCTTTCAGGTTTTTATCTTACTCCCTGACCAATAGCAAAATAAACACTGCTAAGTGAGGAAAAATAGAAGCAAACACCAGGAAAAAAGAGAAAATCTGAGCTTGGAAAACACCTAGTTTTAAAATAATTGGGGGAAAAAAAATGTTTTGCATGTAGCATAAACCTATGAGACAGTGTGCAGATGTTTCAATTAATATAATTACAAGTGTGTCCACTGAGCTGAATTTCACAGGTGAAGGCAATCTCCGATTTAGTGTCTCTATAAAATAATAAAATAAATAAAAGTAGATCATTCTGTTTCAATGATAGTATGTGGCCACCAACATTTTAGGTTATTGCATTTTACATGAGTCTATGTCAGTATTTTTATCACACAGCTAAAGAGAGTGCCCAGAATTTGAGCTGCACTGTAACAAACCTGGTAGATACAACAGCTCCTCAAGTACTGGGGACTTGGCTGAAGAGCTTTTGAGTTTTAAGGAATATATTTTTCTATAAAGCGGCTGCAGAAAATCAGCTGGTGACCTGTTTCTGACACACACTCTGCTGTATTATCCAGCATCATTTAAAGCACCACACAATTGAAATAAGAAAGTGGGAGACAAGGATATATGATAATACCTGCTACTGAGCCAGTCAAACTGCACCAGAATTATATATTTTATTTTATTTTGTTAATACTAAGCCTGTTAAAAAAAAAAAAAATCTAAGTCTCCCAGCTTTCAAGTCTGCATGTTTAGTTTAAACCAGTAAAAGGTTCTACTTCTGGGCTGCCTTTTCAATAGCAGTTTCCAAACCAGAGGATGTCTGGAGGAAATTTCTTTTCCACTGCACACAGGATTGGGAAGAGCGTACAGGTGGTTCAGGTTTCTGTTGGCCAGCCCTCAACCTGTTCAGGGGACTGGCTGGGCCTTTGCATGGACAGCATAGGAAGAAGACTGGTTGAAGTTTTCTTCACGTAGAAATTTAATTGTATGGCTGTCTATAAGAAAAGACACTTTTACTGGTTATGATGGAGGCAGGGTGAGGACAGCTTTGCTGACCTCTCTTACAGGTTCTCCTTTGTAGTCCAAGTGCTGCAGATCAAAGGACCACTCTGTTATTTTTTCTAGTCCTTGAAATACCCCTGGTACAAACGGATCTGGCAAAAACATAGCAACACCCAAGCAGGAAAATACGAGTTTGCTTTTCCTGTGCCATGACAGCAAAGCACATTTTTCTGCACGAGCTGGCAGTGAATATTCTAATTAATTATAATATACCTGCCATTGAGGTGTGCTGCTACAGGAGAGGAACAGGCACTGCTGGGGCTGCTGGCTGTGTTAACAAGGGTACTGAGGGCCTGATGCTGCTGTTTTTTTCCCCGCAGAACAACCTCACTTTCTAACCCTGTGCAAGGCTGGCTCCGCCCTGGTGGGAGAGATGCTGCTCCACGGCTCCAGCAAGGAGAAAGATAAAATGTGGCCTACCTATTTTACAGCTTTGCTTTTTTTTTTTTTTTTTTTAACTTGGTACTTTAAGCTGAGGTTGTTTTAAGTGCCTGGTACCCAAGGGAGCACCGGTACACAGGCAAATTGCCCTCACTGGCAAATACAAATTTAAGTGTACGAGCTGAATGCTCTTCTTCTCTGCAGTCAGTGGCTAAACAAGCCCAGATTTGTTCCAGCGGGAGATCACCTAAAAGTGCCAGGTCCTGAAGACAAAGAACCACAGCTAAATATCTCAAAAATGGTATAAAATGTATTTTGCTGACTGTCTTTGGCCCTTACTGACTCAACCGAGCCCAGGGTGTGGCATGGACAAGAGCCCAGTATCTGTGTTTGAGGAAAGTAAATGAAAAGCGGTGCCAGGAATCTTGTTACTTATGAAATAGGGTATTAAAAACAGCTTAGACCAGCCAAGAATAATTATTTAATTTGAATTCTTACTAAATTAGGTGCTTAAGAAGTTCAGGGGAAGTAGCGTGTCAGGAGACCCAGATTCAAGCCTGTGATTCCTCTACATCCCCACTTTTTTATTTCTTCATATTTAAAGTACTTAATTAATCTATACAGAGTTTTTAATACAATACAGTTGATTAACGCTAGTAATTCCAGTGCCTTTTTAATATAACAAATCTCTTCTGAGAAATGTTCCCAGTTAATGATCTGTGTCATTTTTTAAAGTTTGCCTTCTGACTAATTTTAGTGGAAATATCATTAAATTCTTCATTATACTTATTTATAGCAAGGGCTGAATTGGATTTTAGATGTTATGATTTTACCATAATAAAGACCCACAGCTCTCAAAACACACTATTCTGTCTGCTTTTAGAGCTCTAATATGAAGTTTTGGAACTAAGAGTAGCTTAAAAAAAAAGCACCAATGAGGAAGAGGAGGTCTCAGTGCCCTTTTGGGGCCACTGAGGTGACAGGAGGTGCTGGTCCACGCTGTCTCTGTCCACAGCTCCGCCAGACCTCCTGCCCCTCCCAGCCCTCCCCTCCCGTGGCTCATTTTGGTCCTTGCACCGCAGCATCCCACTCCCCACCAGCACCCGCACACTGTGCTGAGCCTGAGCTGGAGTCCTCCAGCACCGGGAGGATGGAGACAAGTGAAATGCATCCCTCCTGCGGGATGAGTGAGTGCTGGCATCGCTCTGCTCTTTCCCAGAGCCAAATTCCCGACGGCTCCTTCTCCGCTGCCCCGCACGCAGGGCTGTGTTTGCCGTGTCCTCTCTGTCTCCGGTGCTGAGGCTCCGTGCTGGGCTTGTGCCAGGGGCTGATGGCACAGGGCACCCCAAAGGATGGAGATTCAAAACGAGACCTCCCAGCCCAGTCGGTGAGCACAGCACGGGCACAGCTGGACTGGTGGCCACGGGGACACACTTCCTTGCCAGCCCTTGGAGGACTGTGACAGCCCCTGCTCTGAGGAGGGGCAAGGTGCAGCAGTCAGGGATTTCACTACAGACAGCTTTTACCAGCAGCCTCTCCCTTAAGCTTTTATCTTTCATCTTTCCAGTTGGCTCAGAAATAAGGCAAAAATAACCATATTTTGACCAGTTATTTTTCTAATAACATTGTTTTCACCAGCTCTACTGTAAATAAACACGAAGTAAATATCGGTCTCTGCTTTTTAAACAGAAGTGCTGGGGGGGTTATTTATTTTCATACGCAGAGTATGTTTTTTCTACTCCTGAGCAAAGCAAAGCCTGGGACAAAAGGGTGGCTGTGCCCCAGAGCTGCTTCATGCAGCTGCATGCAGCATGAAGGGCTGTGCCCTTCCTGCATGGCACAGGTGGAAGTGCCAGGAGCATCACCGTGTCCCCCCTGCTCCTCCTGTGAGCTCCACCAGAACGAGCAGAGGTGACAGCGTTGACCTGGGCTGTAGGAATTGTCATTTTTTTTCCCCCATGCCCACGGTCCTCCAGGATCACACAGATCTTCCAACAGAAGGCAAAGGAGAGCTGTCCTGCACTGGCACCTGCCACGTGGGATGCAGCTTGGCTCCCACACCCCCCCTCCCTAATCCAGGGAAGACACCCGTGTCCCCAGGTGTCACCTGCATAGTCACCTTGGCTTGCTCTCCATTTCATTCAAGGGCTCTCCTCCTCTCCCTGCCTACTCCTGCTTCTTTTTCATTCCTGGCCTCTTTTCCAAGGCTCAGGGGGAAAGCTGGGCACAGAGTTTGCTCAGGTTCTGCTTCAAACCACTGCGGAGATGCTGAGCGTGCCAGGTCAGCCTCCCTGCCTGGCACAGCCAGATTCAAGAGCTCTTCCACCCTATAGCAAAAAAAAGTACATGGGACCAGGAGAGTCAGCTGGGCCAGGGTTCAAAGGACATCAGGAATTTCTGAGCAAGTGACAGAGAGGACTCGTGCCCAGGCAGAACTGAGTGGCAAATGTAGCTGTGGTGGCTGGTGTGAGTGTAAACCATCACATGAATTATGCATTCCTGTTCAAGCAAAATACCAGCCCATTCATGCTTCTTCCTTTACTTCTTATCACTTTACTGGACAGAGCACAATGTTTTTTCCACCATTATATTAGACCCTGAATTAATGCAACTTCCTCGTTAGGGGGTGAGGGTTTGGTTGGCTGCTGGTTTTAATTGCTACTTTTAAAATCTACTGAAACAACAAGCAAACAAATAAAAAATTCGTTAGAGAGAGGCGGCTCAACTTAGATGAAAGTTTTACAGCACAGAGCTCTGCTTTCCAAAGCAGCAAATCCAGTCACCGGGTCATTAGCACAGCAGAAACGAGGCGCAGAAACGAGCAACATTAGAACTTGTGTCGTTTGCAAGATTTACTAATCTTTCAGTGTCTTAACAGCGACGTTTCAGCCTAAAAGCTTCCCAAAAGGCACTTAAACATTCCAAACACCAGCTCCAAATGGCTGCGGATGCATTTACTCGTTACGAGCGTATTTAAACCAACGCATCTGGGCTGGCTGGTGACGACTTTGGGGCTACTGAGGGGAGGCAGGGAGAGGGCAGGGGGAACATCCATCCCTTGCTTTGCCCCTTTGCAGAGCACGTGTGCTATGGCTCCGGGGCTGCCCGCGGGACTCGTTGCGTGTACGGATCACATTTTAGTGCTTGGCTCGCAAGACTCCCCCGAAGAAGCTAATGCTGATTACGATCCGGGCTTGATAGCTTCGCTTCTTTGAACACGTCAAGTTAATTTCATGCTGAATAAGGGGGAAACTTATGCCTGTCACAGTGCTATATATCAGTCAGGGGCTAAGAACAAAGGCTTTGAAACACAAATGGCTGCGTTTGCCACATGGCTCAGCTGCAAAGAGGCAAACGCGAGTGCCTTTGTGCTCTCCACAAGGCAGATGAACCTTCCTCTGGAAGAGGAGGTGGCTGCAGCCAGGTCTCAATTCCACGTAAAATGGCTTTGCATAAAGCTCCCGAGCACTGGTGGAAGCACTCTCTGGGAAGAATGGCTCTGCCAGGCTGTTGGGGATCCCCCCTCTGCCTGCCCATCCCTTTTTCCCAGGTTTCTCTTGAAAGATAGTTATTACAACCACTAAAAAATGAGCCCAAAGGAACTCCTGCTGTTTAAAGTCAGGTTAAAATACAGAGAGAGTAGGAATCTTTGGGGGGTTCTTTGGTCTTTTATTTGTTTTGTTGGGGTCTTTTTCTCAGCTCCAGAATCTGTGTTCTGCTCTTTAAATCTTTACTCACTGTTTGATCTTCTCAGGCTCCTCGTTGCATATTAGGGATTGTAAAAAAAAAAAAAAAAAGCTTTAAAAAATCCCACTGAGTTGAGTTATTTAGGCAAACTGCTTCTGCTGGATCAAGTACAAAAGTAAGATCTCAGAAAACCTTCATAAGCTGCACCGTAGGAATGCAATTACTACTGAAAACAGTGCAGTCACAGTTGCTGTCTTTCAGAAGTAATCTTTAAAACTTTAGCAATATTTCCACTAAAGCCATCTTGGCAACAGGCAGCTCCACATGTAGGGGGAAGTCCCAGATGCTTTCCAGATGCCCATCATGAGGGATTTCCCAAACCTCTGCATGGCCCATCTTGAGGCTTTTTCAGTCTTAAGTTAAACTCTGAAAGACACAGGGCCTGTTGTAGATGAGGGCATGGCACTGTACCCTTCACTAATAGTAAAAAGTCTTCTGCATTGTTTTGTATCACTCTCTAGCATGTTTCTTTTATTGTTATGCAAGGAAGGAGTGTCCTGTGGCAATTTTTCTATTCAGCTACAAGCTACTGGCAATTTTTCTATTCAGGGGGAGATAATTAAAGGTGACTTGAAGAGTTAAGCCTCTAAACTTCCTGACAAGACTGTTGGTTTCCTTCTCCTACACAAGTCTTTGTCCTTTTCCTCCATATTATCATCAGACTCACAGAAGAGTTGCTTTCTTTCACAGTTGAGATTCTAGGAAAATTCAGTTTTCAATTCCTCTTAAATAACTTACCTAGGTTGGGCTGTTATACAAAACATTCAAGAAAGCGTAAGGTCAAAAAGCATTTAATTAGTTTGTCCTGTGCATGTGGAGGAATGCAACTCGGAGAGAAGCCTCAATTCTATGTTTTCTTCAAGGTCAAATTTATCTTTGCGGGCTAAAAGAGAAGTTCTCTGTGCAGAAACGTGGGAAAAGGGAGCGAGCAGCCTCCGTTCCCCATGGCACAGGAGGATGGACACCGGTGACGGGAGAGGAGGAGCTGTAATCCCGTGGGGCTGGGCTGTGCCTTGTTCATTTAGGGCAGCTGCCAGAGGATTGCCACGGCTCCTCCGTGGTGCAGCAGCTGTGACCGTGGCCTGACAGAAAGGTGACACAGGAGGGTATCAGACACCCCTGGACCCCTCCAGGCGCAGAGCCTGTGCCTCCCCGTGGCATCCCAGCGTGGCTGTCCCTCACCAGCACTGCTGGCACAGCTGCCAGCTTGGAGTTCCCCGCCCAGGCAGCTCCCTGTGAGGTTCTTAATAACCCCGATGTGGTTGCATTAGTGTGCTCTAGTGTGTATTTATTATATTTGATGATGTATTTATTATTTAGTTGTGTCAGCTGTTTGACACATCCCAGCTCTGTGGAGGGCGAAGGGGAAGAGGGGAAGGCGGGCGTTTGGTTCGGTGGGTCTCATCTGGGTTTGGTGGGTCTCGTCTGGGTTTGGTGGGTCAAATCTGGGTTTGGTGGGTCTAACCTGCAGCTTCCCAAGGCCCATCTGCCAGAAGGGCTCAGCACTCCCTCCTGTTGTGTGCCCAGGAGGGGCAGGACAGTTGTGAATTTTCCTGCTTTGGTGGAGTTTTCAACCAAAGAGTGAAATGCCTTCAGTGAGTTCAGAGCTCTTTTCTTCTAAGAAACTACACAGTGAATGAAATATGATGGGTAAGGATCAAAATAAAGCTAGCCTGTGACACATTCAAAATATACACAGCTGCCCGAAACCAGCCTTTTAATTAGTTTATTCTAAAATCCTGAAATTCTGTCTCCGTGGTAAAGTATTTTGTATCAATTTGGTTTTAGACATCCATTCCTGAATTTACAGAAATCAGATCACCTTAAGTGCTTATGTGCTCTGGGCTGAACCCTGCAAATGAGCAAACTTAAACAGCTATCTCTTCTCTGATTAAAATACACTGTTGATGTTGCTGCCAGCTTGTGCTTACACAACAGAGAAAGGAAAACTTTCACTTTTAATGCTGTCTGCTTTTCTGCAGCATGTTCACAAATGCCAGAGACCTTATGACTTTTCCTTTTAGCAGCCTTAAGGTTATTTAAAATTCCTAGGACCTACTCATTCAGCAACCCGCCTTCCTTTACCTCAGTGCTATGTTCCCTCTGCAGACTTGCAGCACTGCCAACGCATTTTCTCATTTTCCTTTTTTCTTTCCTATTTATTTATTTATTTATTAATCTTTAAAAGCAGTTCTGGCAATATGGAAAAGTAAATTAAGTTTAGGAGTGAAATTAGAAGGGAGAAGAACTTTCATATTCATAGAAAAAGTGCAGAAATCTCACAGTAAAAAAAAAANGAAAAAAAGCAAAAAACCCCAAAAAAAAAAAAAAAAAAAAAAAAAAAAAAAAGTTAGAACTGTCCTTTGTGAAATTTCTAGGCAAAAAGGTCTCCCAAAATTGGACCACACCTCTTCAGGTGACTTCAGTCTCTTCAAACTTTGGGAGTGCTTTGTCCAAAACAACTTGAAAACACTTGAAGATTCTCATTAAAATAGGGCAACTGCCATTTGGGGGCTTTCAAATGATACAGTTCGTAATTCGGTGTGCAGTGACCGCGTTCTGAGGATCCCCCACGCAGTTTGGGCAGATCAGTGCTAACCTTGGTATCTGTTGGCACCTAATTCCTTCTGACCTTCAGCAGGAGTAAGTTACTTGGTTTTCACTTTCCCAAATCTCCAGTTGCCTTACGAGAATTCATTTCACTGGGGATTTGTTTCTCAGGGTGCTCCAGCAATGACATCCTATTTTCCTGCCCCCAGTCCTATGCTGGGCTCCACACAGCTATAAAATTCTATAGAGTGGTGACAGGATCAGGCTGCCTAAAGGACAAAGAGACAGACAACTGGGGGAGAGTACAAATTTGCATGTATTTCCATTATTTTGGCACTGGGCAAAACGATTTCTGTATTGACTCCTCGTCAAAGCCACCGAGAATAAAGCTATAAAAGAAGATTATCAGAAAGTAGGCCATGTTGCTCTGCTTATCATATTCATGTTGCCACTTCTTATTTTCCAGAGGTAGGAGAATTCAGAGTGGATTCAGAGTGGATGGTTGGTGCAGCACACTCTGGTGATGCCTGCCTTCCTCTTAATCCCAGGGCACAAACGATGTCCTCACATTCCAAGGGTTATGGATCGTTCTTGCCACGGGAATCAGGCACTGGGGGACAACGCTGGGGGAAGACAGGGGGCAATGTTGAATTTTTGTGGCCTGGGCTAGCAGAGGATCATGTTTAAAAAATTAAAAAAAAAAAAAATACATGTATCAGAATGTAGAGACATCCCACAGGAATTTCTTGTCTCTCTGGCAGAATTTACCAGCTGTAGCAACATGCATATTTCTGTCTCTATTCTTAGTGTAAGAGAACTGCCAATAAAAGCTGCTTTTCAGCTTCACAGATAAAACTATTTTTTCTCTTGCTTGCTATTTTTCCTGAAAGAACTTTGTTTGCTTTCTAACTGTGGAGCAACAGGGCCCCAGAAATTTCAAGTGTGTGATGGAACCTCAGTTACAGAGCTCATCAGCTGAGTCTGTGAATTAACAATGTCTGTATCCCCGGGCCGTCATTCTTCTCAAATAATAGGGAGCTGGATCATTGCCCTTCTGGGTGAACATCAAAAGTTGTGGCCCAGAAGATGTGAAACATTGCTTCTAGAAGAATAAAGGTGAGGACAGCAGAGGCACTCAGAGCTGCAAGTGCAACTGCTCACTTCATTAAAAAGGTGGCAAATCTGTGGGTGGCGAAATCAAACAGAGGTGGGAGTGTTACAGCCATGATCTTCCATGTTTTCTCAAGCACTGCAGAGCTAAGATATCACCTCTCACTTCAACATTTGACAGATTTTATTTTATATGTCAGGCATCTCACAAACTTGAATTTCATTTTAATACTCTGGCAAAGCCTCCCTCCTAGTAACAATGTTCTGCTTTCTGCTTTATAAACCACCAGAAAATCCATATGTTTCATGTTAATTCTGTCGAAAATACCTTGAACTGAATATCCTTTTAGAAATTTTGTTACACGTTTCCAGCCTTAGAAATTCTTATTTTGCAGACCTGCATCAAAGGGCAGGTTTAAATCTTAGTTTAAAAAAAACAAAACAAAACAAAACATGCTCTGCTGGAGGTGTAGATAGTGGAATCTTTTTTTCCTACAAATCAAGTGCAACCTAGTTTAATTGTTATTATGGTCCCTCCCCACTGCTTGCTTTCCACTGCTATACAATAACCTCCTTTTGTTAGAAAGCAACAAAAAAATTAGGTTTAACTATGTCCCCTGCTGGTGGCCTTGAAACTTTATGGCCTCTCTCCTGACACCCCATGCACATGACAATGTTCAAACAGGCCTTATTCTTTCTTAGGACAGGAATCAAACTCTGGAATAAATCAGAATTATTTCTAGTGGAAGACTTTTTCCTAAATTGCATTTAGGCAACTTGTAATTATATTTCACATGAAGTACCAGGGAGGATTATGGGGAATAGGAGAGCACCTACTGTAAGTATCTATTTCCCACAGAAGCCATCAGGGCAAGTTATTAGCCCGTCGTGGTTGTAAATAATGAGTTCAATTCAATATTTGGGGTTACCTGGGGTTTAAATTGGTACTGATCTTAGTCTAATGTTTCCAATTTCAGGAATTGAAACACATTACTATCTGCCTTTGCCAGCATGCAAAATGTTAATCTTGATAGATTACATTAATCTTTATAGAGAGCACTTTTTGTTCCACTTATATTTCAGGATCTTAACTCCTCGACATAAGGATGCTTTAGCTCTTTATATTGAGAACACTGCACATTTATTTTAATTGGATAACTGAGCTTTTCTGCTTACTGAGCTGTCTGCCTGACATTTGCAAAATGCAGCTTTTTTTTCTCCCCCAACATAACCTAGCTGTTCATTTTTATAAGGCCTGTCATCCAAAACGCAGAATCTAATCCTTAATTAGTTGTCATATTTGTTTAGATGTTATACATCATAACATTGGACTGAACTGTTTGGTTTACTGTCCTTTCATAATGTCCATTAAATGATTATTTTTGCATTCACTTATGTTTTATTTAACAGTTTTCCTGACTCACAGGCCTCTTGCTCAAGCGTGGAATCATTAAATTGGCCAGGCATAGAGGTTGCCCAGGCAGTGAAGGGTAAATCACAGCTAACAGAGCAAACCCAGCCCAGCAGGGTGGAGCAGGAAGAAGGCTGGAGGCCTCTAAAGTACTTTAACAACAAGCCTTTCTCCAGTTTGGATTTTCAGCTGTAAATCCCTTTGGAATGAAGAACTACAAGGAGCCAGTCAGTCCCATGGGAAGGAGAAGGGACGCTCCACTGTCACCCGACCCCCTTTAACCAAGCAGTGGGGTCGTGGAGGCAGGTTTCATTCACTCTGATGTGGAACAGGGACTGGAATCCAGGGCAGAGTCCCAGCCAAGAGACTATTGTAGAGGTGTTTCTCAATGACTAATTATTTAAGTGACATGCAAGGTCTTCAACAGAAGAACTGAGAATAACCTAGCCCAATATACTCATGGCAAGTACACGTGGGAAAAAGTTCCTGTACGAAGCTGAGGCAAGAGAAGACTTTTAAAAGCAATTTCCCACATCCATTTGTGAATACCTTGAACACAATGTCAGCGGGCATGGCAATCACCTCCACCTTCCCTTCCACCCAAAACTCATGCTGTGCACCCCTGCCAGGCACTGCAAACCACACAAAGCAAGGTCACCTACCCTGAGTGCCCTGGCAGGACATTATGGAGGAATCTGAAGGGTGGCAGCACCTACTACAGAGAGCTAAACTACAGCAGAGCAGCTTCTGGCCCTGAACGCTGCCTGCCTGGACACTGAAAATGACATTGTTGTTCCCAGGTCCCTTCATGGATATCATTCTAAGTATCTGCCCTTCACAAGTGGGCAACCTGCGTGTTCCATTGCCCTGCTGCCAGGCAGGAGCTGCGTCCCAGCCAGCCACAGCCAGGGAGTCACGTCACTCTACAGCTACACTGCCGTTGCATGGCACTCATCCTTTGTGTGGATACAGGAAATATACCCACAGAATTAAACACAGCATGAAATAAAAACCTTTATTTTCTGAGTGAAAAAATACGGACTAGCTCTTGGACCTGTAAGTACTTCCAATATTCTTTTCTTCCTCCCTGTGCTCATCTCCGTCTTACCTCAGGAAAAGCTTCAAGTTGGCGTTATACTGGCATATACTGCCCATCCCTTCCTCTGATCCTGGTCTGTGCCCACTGTGCTTTTTGTGAAGTGCTGAGAGACAATTATTGGTATGCAGAGCACTGGGGAAGTGCTGGAGAGGCATGAAAGCTGCCTGGAAAGTCTGGAAAGACTCGGCATAAAGCTCCTGTTATAGTGAGAGGTGAAGCATATGCCCTTTAGGTATAAATGAAGCATCAAGATAAACTTTTATAATACTGGTAAAATGACTCTTTTTGATGACACTTTCATAAATTCTTCAAAGACCTCCCAAAATCATTGTCTCCCTTCTGATCTCACCTCCCACTCGAATCTTCTCTTCCCACTGAAACAAGGTTACTTTTTATTTTACTTTTTTCCTTCTTTTTTCTTCTCTCCTTTACACCTACCGAAATGATGGTATTTCAGCTCTACTTTAGGGAGGAAATGATTTGCACAGCCTTTTTTCCTCATGCATCTGTACTGTAAAACTGAAAAAAATGTGGCAAGAGGAACATGTCAAACTTGCAAAAAAATCACTTGAGGCAAGAAACAGCAATATGACATGACAGCAATTGAAACTGAAGACAAGGTTCCCAGAAAATTAAAGAAAATTAAATTCTAGCTAAAAAAAAAAAATCTTAACATTTTACCCAAATTAGAAACTAATAAACAACTTGAATGCCCAAAAAGATGACCAAGGACAGAGTAGTACAGAACATCCTACACAGGGACAGCGCCAAGATCTTCCATAAGGATTCAATTTAATTTTGGCTAGACAGTTAAAGCTGTATAGGAAGTTTAAATAACTGGAATAAAAATACCCTGCAAAGATGACTGCCTTTTGTCTTTTGGTTACATGTGGTAACCAAAGTTACCTTTCCTTATTCTCTGGCCAATTGTTCCACAAAGTTTTTATTAATTTAGCACGTGTTGGCTACTTGGCCAAGAAGGGAAGCACGACTGCATTAGACATAAATAACGATACCAGACTAAAGCAGAGGAATCCAACCACATGAAAATTATGTGACATTTCAGATTCTCCATGTGTGTTTATGTGTCCCACTTGTATTTATCTGCTGAGACTCTTCTCACCTGCCTTCAGCCCAAATCTTACCCAGTATTACCACCTTAGTAATTTCACCCAGCCACCGAGGGAAGCAGTGCCAATGCATCCATCTTAAAAAAAACAAAAGAGAGTGCACTTGGACATTTAGTGCTCGTTTGTCATACAAAGATATAAATTAAGTACAGTATAATGTCTCTCCACCATTCCTGGCAAACAACTGGGCTTCTTCTCTTTAGCTTCCTGGAAGGATTCAGGCACTTGGTAGAATAAAGCTTCCTGCTAAACTGCAACCCAAGCAACGTTGAATCCCTTATCTCTGCCTTGTCTTCCTCTGCTAAATTAGAGTATAATGGGAAGCCAGGTAGAAGAGTCACATAATTCTGCTGGCATGCATGTGACATGGCCAAGGCACATTGCTGTCACCAGCCTCATCTGGACCTGCTGGGCATGTCTAGAACTACAGCACGTGGGCACCTTTCCTGTGGCTTGGGCAACAGACCTGGCAGTGACAGGAGGAGCCTTGGGCAGCAAGCCTGGCAGCGACAGGAGGAGCCTCTGGAACAGCTCTCTTTGCTTGCTTCCCTGGCCCTGATGTGCACAGAAACAGACACTGCCCATGAAAGCGACGGCTCAGTGGAAGGCTAACTGGCATTTGGAAGTCTGGAAGATGCCTTTTGCGCCCCTGTGAACAAACCCCAGTTATTCCCCGTGTATCATGCAGTGTCGCCTGAAAAACACAGCTGATGTTGGTAGGGGAACCTGGTCATCTTTGGAGGCAAACCTTGAACCCAGTCCCATGCTGCCTGTCCCAGGCCTGTGCTGGCAGCTGCCGAGGCTGCGCGCACGGACGCAGGGACAGACGCACGGACGCAGGGACGGACGCACGGACAGCAGCCCCTGCACGCCCCGGCGGGCAGGGCTGGCACCCCGGGCAGGACCCAGCCCCAGCGGGAACAGCCCCGTGCCCCACAGACAGAGCTTGGGGGACACATCGTGCACGGTGCCATGGGGCCACTGTGGGGACAGCCCTGGCACCCACACAGCGAGCAGGGAAAGCAAAATGACTTTGAACACCAACGGATTTGTACCTTTTCAGACTAAGCTTTTATTTTGATATTACAAACCATTTTTCTTTATTCACAAATCACGGTTGTGATATAAACACTAATTTCTAAAGACAGATATACACATTTTCTGGGTTTGTAGGGTTGGGTTTTTTTTAAATCTGTTTAGAAGTCACTATATTCCACATATGGTAGTAATAATTTTTTCATAAGTCATATTATCAGTAGTTATTTATATAAGTGAAAACATTCCCAATATATATTGTAAAAAAATTTCAAATGCTTTTCTTACATAACTATTTCAGACATACATTTTAAAATGACTACTAGGAGTACTGTAGGAGTTTTATAAACAAAATATTTTCTAATATGGGCTGCACCCTCAACCTTTCAAGATAATTTTAATAGACTAAAATGCCATATAATCATTTGGAGAGTGGGAGCTGTAAAGCCATCTCAGGAAAATTAAAATTGCAAATAAATTCTGTTATTCTCCGCATTAGACATTTTGTGTGTGCAATTCCAAAAAAGATGTCTCATCCACACTTTAAATTGGAAGCCTAACATTTGGTAAACATTTTTCAAGTTGCTTTCATCAAGGTGTTTAAACAAAATTTACTTTTTTTCTTTTTATTAATAGGAGGCTTGTTTTGCATATCTTACATAATAAATGTGGGGATCGAACTCTTAATAAATTTCAGTTCATTCCCTCACCAGTATAAATATATGTTACTGCCCCATTTTTCATCGATTAATATAGTCTCTTTCTCTCTCTGTTTCAATTTTAAAGATAATTTATTTCTCATCCTTAGA
>VZTF01003408.1:2577491-2744991 GCA_013397755.1 Cnemophilus loriae | reverse complement strand
TCCAGGGGTAGCAGTGTGTTAGGCAATTGCTTTCCTGAAGACCTGGTCTGAAACTCAGGAAAATATGTGTAAAAGGCTTGTATAAAATACATTAGTTCCTCTTCTGCATCCAAAGTGTTGATGAGTAAGGGATTAAATTTAAATATCAATTTGACTTAAATACTTGGTATCCAAGAACACCTATCTTTAAAAATTGCCCAACAAAGAAAATGGGCAATTCCCACGGGAAAAGAAAGGGAAGGATAGTTCACATCAGTCTATGCTGGGTGAAGGACTTGGTGAGTCTCTGAGCTGGAAAGGCAGCTTGAGAGTTTTTTGAGCAGGTTTGACATTGACCCCAGACTCTGGAGCCTCTCTGGTAGGAAGAACTTCCATAAACCTCAGCCTTGGCAACCCTCCACATTAGGATGCAAACATGATTTAGAGATTTGAAATACTCAGCTTTGGTAGAACCATAACAGAATCCCTTGGGTCTTGTTCACCTACACTGAAGGGAAGAAGACATTACCTCTCTATGCCAATTTTTAAAGTCAGAGAATCCATTTTGAGTATCATTATAATTTTAATTCTTTCCAGCCAAATTTCATTCAAACAGTATGAAAACATCTAGGAAGGGAAAAGGATTAATTTAAAGGTAGAAATGTTTTCCTCATCTCCTTAGTAACATGCAGGAGGAATTGCATTATTATTATTTTACATGCTTTAATGTCATGACTATTATTTTTAAAGCTATGGAAACTGGGAATTGGTATATTTCCTTTTTTTTTTTTTTTTCCCCCCTGATTATCTGCTATCGCTGCAATGCTGAGCAAGGGCTATAAATCTACACCTATAAAAATTGCATTAATTTTGGTCCAGTGATAGGGCTGCATTTTGCCTCCATCCTCCATCCCATTCCTGCAGGATCCTTGGCTGTGTCCCCGTGCCTCACAAAACAAAGTCCAACAGGTCACCTAGGATGGCATTAAGTGGCCCAAATGCAAGGGCCACTTATAAGGAAGGACCAAGCCTGAACACCCAGGGCTCAGGCTGTATTAAATTATTATTATATTTAAGCCAACTACTGAAGTAACTGGCAAGTTTACAATGCTGATGTAATAATAATATTATTATATCAATATTCAACAGAAATCTTGACAACTGGGGGGAAAATATGGATAAACACACACATTAAGCAATTTCAGAGGACGAAGATATGACTGTTTCAACCCGGTATTGACTTCTGAGTACATTTTTATCACCCTTTTTCCAAAGCAGTAATCACTTATTGTCAGTGTTTTACATTGCTTTTTTTCATCCTTCTATGTAAACCATGTCTCTTCCTTAAAACAAAAGAGTTGTGAAGAAATCCTAACATGAGAACTGTGACCAAAGTTAATCCTTGCTCCTTAAAAAGAATGGTTTACATTTCTATTATGATAATGCTAAAGCTTTTACTGTGATATTAACATGGAAATGTTATTTCAGAATTAGTGACGCTTATATTCTTGTTAAAATAACAAACACTTGTTTTTCTTTTACAGGATATTAAAATTCCACTTAAACCAATGTGTGCAATGTAAACACAAAATAAAACATAAAAGGACTTCTTCCACATCTTCTCTAAAAGAAAATATATAAAATTAAACTGCACAATTTTCATTTTTGCACGCTGCTGAATACACTTGACATATGTAAGCACAGACATGGATGAAAATATTTCCAAAGGGGAAAGAACACATGCTCAGATATTATCTGGGAAAAAAATGCATTGAAATTCCTCTGTGATGAATAGACTTTTTTTTTTTTCTCCTCAGGGTGACCTCTACCTTCAGAATATGATGGCTTTATTATGATTAATAAATTTCATTTCCACAGAGGAAAGGAACAGTGTCAGCTTAAACTTAAAGCAAGTGGGTTTCTTTTTAAATGCTAATTTTTAAACACGCCCTTGCATGACACCAAATTTAGAAGCTCAGAAGGTTAACAGAATAGATTCTGATTTCCAGGCTGAAAATAGGAAGAAGGATTTAAACTATTTTGTCACACTGCGAATCAGTGAGCTGCTTCAGTCCCACACACACCGCTTCACTTACTCACTGGTATGCCAGCGTGCTTGCTTCTCATTACAATTAGTGGCATTTAAATGCTTTGTGATCATTTACACTGCCAATTATCATCCTAGGTAAACAACTTACTAAAATTTAGGACATGCCAATGGTAAGGTTTTGAATAAATTAATAGTCAGTGCAATTCTCTGTGTATTTTACAGGATGATAAACCAATGTATCCAAACCCATGCGCACAAATTCTTGTCTGAGAACACAGCTGATGAACAATTTTGATGCATCACTAACTAGAACAAGGTATGTTCCTCTATTTTCCACTGTATCTGGGACAAGCATTCAGGACATCATGGGAAAAAAATATGTTTGGTAACATTTTGTTATCATACTGAAACTGGTTCTTAAATAGCTGGACTAACAACTTCCTGGGAAATAACTGAGAAAAAACCCAGTGTAGCTGTGCTAACTTCTGTAAATATCGCCAGAAACTATCCACCAATGCATGGTATGTTCTTCTTTACTTATGCTAAGCCTCAATCTCTTCAGTCGTTTTCAGCAGAGGGTTTAAAAATGCTAAAATACTACATAAAAGGACAGTTTGTTGTTCTTTGATCAAATTGAAAAAAAAAAAAAAAGATAATTAAAAAAAGGCAATTGTGGGATTTATTTTATCAGGGCCTTTGAAAGGGAGTATCTCTCTAAGTTATCAGCAATAGGTATTGTTGAAGTCTCTGAAAATTGGGGAATTCTGTGCCTCTCTAATCGTAATTGCCATTTCAGGATTTTAAATTCTTTAGTACTGTGGCTGTATTTCCATACACACCTGGGACAGACAGTGGAGCTCCGACACTGGAGACATTTAGAAGCTCCCGAATAACATATACACTATAGGGCTTAATAACAGAATTAATAGGGAAAAATTCACCACATAAAATATGAACCAAGTTAACACATTTTCCTCAAGTGCTTTGAGAACTATAGAAGGAGAATTTTAAAGAATTGGATGCACATATTTTACTTATCATTATCAACTCCCCCCCGTTTTTTCAAGTCTACGTATCACTGGAGGAACTAGAGAAAATTATGAACCTGCTTAAGAACTACGGAGAGAGAAGTCAAAAATTGGGCACGACTTCAGATCAGTCTAACTCTGACCTCAGCCATATTACAAGCAAAGCCTATGCACCGCTGGAAAGCTCATCTCTCTGGCTTTTCCCAAATATTATCCACTCTTTACCTGCTTTGATTGCAATTGAACAACCGAGTAATAAAATTGCTTCTGGAAGGAATACAAGGAAAGCAAGGGTTTCCTGGCCTTAACCACATAAATACATAAATGATTCCAATAACTAACTCTGTGCTCTTCCTCTTGGTCACAGAACTGTGATGATCCCAAGAGAGGTGACACGATAGCACAGCTCCTCCCTAGGCACACCAGTCACACACCACAAATTTTATGAAACTACCAGGGATCAGCATGTTGAGCAGTATTTTAGGCTCAGTGGGTCAAACCTGTGCAGCAGGGTAGCCCTTTAACCTAAAATTCATCCCACTGCAGTAGGATGCTGTCTGCTTGTGGTGTTCAAAGAACGTGCACCCAACTAATTAACTTTATTTTAGATATTAACACCAAGGGACTTTGGGCATTTCAGTCACCTCCATGACCAACAAGTCTCTCTCTCTACCTCAGAAGGCAGTGGACAAAGACGTCTCTGAAGTTTTTACTTAAGATCAAGGGAATTGAAATCTGCTGATAAAAACAGTTTCCAGGCATTTTCCTTGATTGGAAAGGTTAAGAACACTAAAATTCTCTATGCCAAGTTTTGAATGCACACTATCAAACACTGAGGTCACCGTACAAGGGAGGACCATCACATACTTTATTCATAGCATCTTCCTCTTCCATGACCTATAATGTGCTACAGATTTGTGATGTGGAGCAGAGAAAGAATTGGGAAGCAACAGGCAGCACAATAAAGAGTGAAACTTCAAGGTGTACTGCAGGGCTGAACTCCTGTGCGCCCGGAGAGCCATAAGGGATTTCCTACCACTACAGTACTAACACATTCCTAGGTTTTCACAGAGATTAGAAACTTGACCAGTGTCTGCCACAGGTAGAGGGCAATAATGAAAGGTTTCGTGAAAGGATCTTCATAAATACATCATTGATGAAATATTAAAAGCACTGTTTACTTTTCCCTGCAGGTTGGAGAAAGGAGAAAGTAGAGAAGCCTGTGCAGACTTTTCTGTAGAGATGAATTTCCAGTTCTTGGCTGTTTACTTATGTAAGTCACGTCTCAGTTTGGCCAGTTAATTTCCTTGCTAATTGACAGGCATGTTTTGCAGAAGTTTTACTGATGCTCAGATGTGGTTTTAATTTTGCTTCTGTTTGCCAGCCTGTATCTTCCTTTAAAATTTGTGAGATGTTTGCAGCCAGCCAAAGCTGAGCTGCCACCTTCTAAAACATTTAAATAAACATGATTGATACTGGTTAATTTGCAGAAACGTAGAAGGGTAACAAACAGCAGCACAGGTGACTTTCCCCTGAGCTGATGCTGGATAACTGCTACAGAGCAATCCCAGGCACAGACCTCAGCTTAAAAGCTCTCACTTGGTTTCAGTCTTGCTGTCTGGATTCACACCAGGGTGGGAACTGGAGCTGATGCCTAGTCCAAAGTCTAACAGAATTCTATGCACCACTTTTCCGTGTAGCTTCTATCCGAGAAACTTAGATTTTATATAAACTTTCTTAAAAAAAAGCCACTGGAGAATCTGAGGCTTGCCATCAGGTGACGCCTAAACCTGGCTCTATTCCAATGAAAAGAAAGCATTTCTTAGGTCTGTGAAGCATTTTCTTATTACTATTGCTGTTATATTTAGGGGCAATAAAGATTGAAGAAATTCTTATCTAGTTCAATAATAAATATACTGGGTACTTTATTTATTACATTTTAAAGCAGTCTTTTGTGTTCATGTATAAAGTTCTGCAGCCTGCAACCACAGCATTGTTTTATGTTTATTTGCAATATGATAATCTCAAGATATTAAAACTGAATCCTTGCTCATTTAATGGACTTGTATATAGGCACCCATGCATGCACACACACAGACCATCTTTCATGTGCACTATTTTAAGCCTATCAGAGAAAAACCAATCTAATTGCTTCATTAAAAAACCAGCGCAGGAGATGCACACGTGCTTACAGGCACTTGTTGAGGACAAACACGGATTATTCACTATTTCTGTTATCAAAGGAGCTTCACGTTGCAAATCCTCCATTTACAAATCACAGGACCTCAGCTTTCCTTAATCTTGTCGTGCTGTCACATTTGAGCAGCCATGCGGACTGACCCAGAACCGCGAGCACCGGGCAGGCAAGCTGTCACACAGATAATGACAGCCCCGCCAGCCAGGGCTGCCAGCGCTTCCACTGGGTGACAAAAAGGAATTAATCAAACCTCGTGAAAGGAGGACGGAGGATCATCAAAGTGTTTACTGATTTTTATCAACTGATCCAATAGCTGAACATCTTCAGCACACAACTACCCGGAGCAGTAAAGGCTGTAACAAATGGAATTCCATATAAGCAACTATTTACAGCAGCAGTAAATGCAAGTTTAAACTGCCAGCATAAAGGACACTTGAATTTATAGAAGAAGTTTAATTTTGTGCATTAGTGCAACATTTCCTAGTCTTTCCAGAGCAAAAACTTCAGTATCTGCTATTTTTCACAGGGAACAGCAGCACAGCCTTAAATAAATACTAGCACAAAGACCATACAGATGCTTCTTCATCTTCATTTTTTATTTGATTAGTGGAAGAGCATAACATCATAATAAAAGCATCTCATTGAAAGTGGTTATTTTGCCAAATAGCTTCATGAAATGAAGTCAAACCCATTGGCAGCAATAGTAAAAGGGAAGAACCCCTCTCAACTGAGCATATGTCTTCACAAAGTCATTCTAACAGGCTGAACGAAATGCCTCTGAAGCTGCATTCTTCCAAAGCAGTTTGGATTAGATCTTTCAAATTCCTTTGTAAGAGTATGATCCAATCAATATCTCCTACCAGACACATGAACAGGTCAGTGAGATGTATTCAAGTTCGTATGGCAAAATTTTGACCAGCTGCAATTATTTCTGTACCCTGGCAGAGGTAGGTTTGCCACAACAGGCACTGCAGCCATTCTAAGCACTCCATCAAATATTAATTTGTTTTAAATAAGTATCTCCATATTTGCTATTGTTCAACGAATTAAATTTGTGGCAGTGTTAGTGCTGACAGGTTAATGACAGTATACAGGAAAATTGCAATGACTGGAGCAATTGCATTTGTTAAAAATGGCCAATATTATCTTCAAACATTTCAATAGCACAAACCCCACGGTTTGCTTATTGAAGCTGCTTGCTTTTATTCAACATCTTTCCTGGAGTTATAAAGTTAAACCTTTCAAAATGTTTAATCTGTTTTGGAGACTGTATCTTTCTCCAAATGGAGGTCAATAACTTAATTTAAGACTGTCAACTTCTAAAGCTTTATAAAGCATTTCTTTTGCTTGCAAGCAGACACACACACACACACACACACACACACACACAGAATCCTTCCTCCTGGGGCTGATTCTGCTCAAAAATGTAAATAAATACAGTCACAATTGGACAGATGTTATATCCACTTCCACCATACTTCATTCCAAATTCAGCTTTATATATACCCTTGTCTCTCTCTCGGTTATTTCAAAATCATAAACTGCAAATACACTTGGGAGAAAAATAATATCAAACATGCATCAGCACTGGATTTTTTTTGCTTCTACATAAAGGCTGGATAACAGTTAAAAACTGGAAGAAGAGAGAGAGTAATATAAATATAAAATAGGAACCCTGTCACATTTTTACACAAAAAATATAAAATGTCATTTGCAGGTACATCTGAGAATGCACTTGCAAAAGACACTAAAAATGCTTCTTCTTTACAAACTATGAATTTTGATGTTACAAAAGCTAAAAAAGAAAAGAATAGATTGAGCACTGTTTTGAAAAATTCACTAAGAACGCTAAAGCTGCAAAATGAACAATGTTCTGCAACCAACGTGTAAATAAACCATGGGTTTATTCTGAGTCTCATTCTGATTTATCCAGAGACTGACAGGGCAGATGCCCATTGCCCCCATCAGACAAGAACCTCAGCATTAATTCTCCCCTAGTGCAACTACTGTCAGGAATTTGCTAGAGGAAGGTCCTCAGAGATCCTTGTTAAAATTCCATCATCAAACCTACAGGAGGTTTCTGATAGTTTCCCTGTCTCTGTTCTAGTTCAGATCTTTTTGCAAACCCTTTAATCATGTCTGCCAGAGAAGATCTATCCCAGAAGTGCAGAACTTCTCTTCTGAACAGTAATTATTTTTAGCCTCAGAATGCACTGGATGCAATCAAGAGTGAAATGCTTTTAAATTTCCCATGGAAGGATCCCTCTGTCAGGTATCTGAGGAGGTTTCCCTTCTGTAATGTGCATCCGAGAACAGACACAGATACACAAATAGAAATGTGTACATGGACACAAATTGCTCATTAACACATTCATCTACTCAAGACTACTCTATTCCCAAATCAAAAAAGATACCATGTGGCTGAGGGCTAAATATTCTCTGGCAGGAATGATGAAGGATTAAGAAGAAAATAGTGAATGTTACCAGCAGAACCACCCAAGACCTCCCATTTCCAACTGACGATCAAGTTCCAACCAAAGCTTCGCTTGTCATGTATTACTATTTGAAATCCACAAACACCCACGTTCTTTACAGGGAAGCAATACAAACATACGTATACTCACATTTCAAACATTGAGCATTTTATAAGTATCTTCACTTGATATCAGCTTTACAAACACAGTAGAATTACTGTCATTGATCTTAGGAGCACTAAAAAAAGCACTATAAAATCATACTGCAGGTGTTTTGCATGCATCTGAAAAACCACAGGAAGGTTAGCTTTGGTTCTAAAAGTATCTCTATGTTTGCTCCATGTATTAAAACATAAACCAGCAGATAATAAAAGAGTTGGAAGTCAACTTATGAATTCAAAAGACCAAATTCAACTTTGGCAATTTGACTCGCAGGAATATGGGCCGGAGAATTACTTTTTTATGAAGCCAAAAGTCATTTAAATTCTATTACTGAAACTTAGGTATGTAAGAAACAGCAGGTACAGGCTTTCATCAGCTTTCTCCTTCATATCTTAGCGCAAAAAAAGGCACCTACAGTCACTTGTGATGGATGTGTTTATCATATGCTCAAAAACATGCCTAGCAAAAATACCTTATTGTTGAATCAATTCAACACAGGTAATCGACTGGTAAACTGAAAAGTTTTAATAAACACACACACAGATCCATTTCCTTTTGTGTAAAGTTCACTGAATGTACTGATAAATGAAAGTGTTATATTTTGGACTGGAATTCTAAAGAAGTGATATATGGAGCATCTGTAATAAAGTCTTGGGCACTTAAACTGTGCCTGAATCGAGAGAGAAAAATTTCTTTATTAGAACAATAATTATTGCTTAGAAGGGTGCACTTGGCAAAACTGGCCCCACAGATCCCACATCTAACTCAAGAATTCCAAGTTTGAAAATTGCTAGAATAAATATATTTATTCTTAGCGAAGCTTAGATTTACAAATTAGTAGCCTCTCTACTACAGCTCACTCCAATGAGGAGCTGAGCAGGAAGCTCCAGTGAAATAACAAAAGCCAAAATCCAAGTTGAGTGATACCAAGAACGTGACAAATGTTGGCTTCTCAAAACGTATTTTCTTCATAATTTATAAGACTTGGAAAAATCTATGTTAAATTGGGTTTTACTACAGAAGAACTTTTCAGATTACCATCAAAAATGCTACAGCTAGCATAGAGATTAGGACAATTTTAGCATGTTTTGGGTTTAGCCGTGATCGTCTTTTCCATAAATAAATGCTCTTTGCTTGTTTCTATGTAGATCATCATGGCATAAACAGAAATCTCGTCACCTTTCATTTATTTCTGCTAACACAAAACTCTATCAGCAAACACTTCTTAATACCAACATTTGATTTCACACTATATACCCTTTCATCCTTCAATATGAGAAGCTTCTATGAACTCGACTTTTTGCTCAACGTTATTGGCAGAATAACTCCCGGCACCGTTACTATTTATTTTTGCCTTTTGATTTCTTATGCAGTAACATAACACCATCCTTACCTGAATTAAGGCTAAGCTTGTTCAAACTCTATTGCTTAAAAGAGAGAAAACCTCTTGACATATTCAATATACTTATAAAATAGAAATAAACCTTTTAAAAACATTGTTCATTCTTCTGTACCCATGGCTTACAACATGACAGTATATCGAGACTTTTTACTTACTAGAGAGCGATCCTCTGAAGGCACAGACCCTCTCTCCCACTATCTCATCCATAGGATAGACTTTGTGAGTGCTTTAGGGTCTGCAATACCCTTGTGGGCACCATCTGCCCCCAGTGAGTTGAAAAGAAAATTGTTACATCGATAGCACTTACAATGTCCTACGCACATCTAAGCCTTGGCTCTTTTCATCAGTTCTGTTGGGTTTGACTTTTGAAAGTCACAGTCCTGAAGCTTTTATCAGAAGGTTTAACATATCCTTACCCACTAGGCCATACCGTACTTAAACTGGAAACAAAACACCAAAGTCAGCAAAATAACCTAATGGCTTTTATATGGCAGAACCTATAGGCTGAAGCTATAAATTCATTAAACTATTCCAAAGATTTATACTATGGACTTTCCTATGCTTTGTCTTACGATTAAATGCAGCATGTGAAAAAGGATATTGAGACCTGGATGGATGCATCAAGAAGTATCAATGATTGTTACCTGCAGAGGTGTTACAAGAAATTTCATCTGCTGCAACGAAGACGAATTGATTTCTGCAAGAGAAGATAAAATTCACAATACTGCTTGCTGACTGGGAAATGTGCTAGCTGCCAATTGACTTGATGTTTACAGATGGGGTAGGGGAAGGGTGCTTAATTTTAATGAATGTAGCAAGAAAAAGTGTTGAGCACTATAGAGTTTATAAGGGTCATGAGGAAGACATGCTGGGATCTCTTAAATGAAATAATGGCGACATTTGGATATGGACTATGTACAAACTCTTGCATTGGAAGCTTCATGTTTAGTGTTACAGATATGTCAATATTTATGAAGGCTAATAAAAATAAAACAATATATTGATATAGCTCTTAAAGGGCACTACTGCAAAATATGGAAAAAGCGCTTTTGAAAAAAAAAATTAAATTGCAATTTACTTTGTGCATCTGAAAGGAGGATATTGAAATTAAAATATTTTGCTTTTTCTACGTCTAATATGACTGCAATCAGAAAATTAGTTTTCTGCTATTTATTAAAAAAAAATGACATAGTATATTCTCATATACTGTCATCCAAATACACAGAAAAGTATTTTGCAGAATCTTACGAGAATAAGCTAGAGATTGGAGTAATTTAATATAAACCTTCTCTTGCAAAATTCTTTTTTAAACCAGGTAACATAAAAAGAGAAACACTAAATGCACTAGATTTTAAAATGCAGAAAACTTCGTTATGGCACAAATCCTGATTTGTCCTTTCTGAAGTCTAGGCAAGCGGGATTTGGGTTAGCGGAAACCACGTGTAAGGACTAACAGCAAACGATTCCTTCGTATGCACACACACAGCTTCCTCGGAGTGTTTTTGTGCCGTGCAGGGTTAATGAAGCCGGGTGAAGAGTTAACCCTTGGGTGTGGTTTCCTCCCAGCTGCACACAGCTCCTGCACCGCCAGGCACAGCAAAAACCTGGCACTGATGCTTCGCACAGCCTTAATGCAAGAGTCTAGCAGCCAGGAGCCAAAGGGTGCAGGCTAAGGACTGCCTGGACAAACAGCCCTGCAAGCTTTAAGCGCTGAGGATCCTATGCAAACCATGCAGGAGCAAACGTCCCTTAGGGGCAACAAAACCTTGAGGAGATCAATCAGCCCTAAGGGCCCCAAGGGAATAAAATCTATCTATCTATTTCTCCACCTCCAATGAATCAAGAGATTTGAAATGCTCATTTAGAAATCTGTGAACCTCGTTACTTACAGGTTCACATTCTAGGGGGGAAAAAAAATAAATCCAAAACAAAACGAGGAATCTGCAGTCTGTACTGTAGGGACAGGATTGCTTCAGTCCAAAAGCAGATCATTGCCTCTGCCCTACCAGAAATACTGACACTGCCTGTTAGGGTGAACTTAGTGATCAAATTGTACATTCTTTCATTTTCAACTGATGTTCAATTGGTAGTTTTGCTCTTTTTTTTGTCATCTGCAACAGTTTCAGGAGCTAATGAGATTTACCTAAAAAGTAATGCTAAAGACATGAATTTAAAAAAACCAAAGCAGGAAAAATTTCACATAATAAATAAAGAGCCACTCTGTATTTCATAGGTAGCATAATTTGTCACTGTATTTACTGCTACCTCATCTGTGATAATTATACAGATAGGAAGAGTTAGATGCTTGCCTAAAAGGGACTGAGCCAGTAGCAATGCAGATTTACCAGCTACTGTTTTACAGAAAATCCTTCTGACTCATTTCTGTGAAGTTGTTAAACTGCCCTCTCATCTAAATGAAAAGATCACTTTTCCTTAAAAACTGCCTCTGAAGTGGTTACTGATAAACTCCTTTTGTTTATCTCTGCTCAGAACAGTGGAACATTTAGCCACAGATTTTCTACCTTCAGATGTTAAAGTACAGATTTATCTGCAAGGGTTATATGCTGGGTTAGTACCTCCAGAAAGACCCCAGAACACTAACTGCAATTTGTCCTTTGGAATGACAAATATTATTGAAACTGTTCTGAAATCTTACTCTTTATTTAACCAACTCTTTACTAATTACTGGGAGAAAACTAATTTAAAAAAAAATAATAACCCAAAGTGATATCTATTTAAAAAACAATTACTATAAACATCTCTCGTTATACTGCTTCATGGAAAGACGCTATTTTGCTTTTGTAAAATTAATTTCATAACTCCACACATAACTTTTAAAAGTAGGAAGTCACATATTGGTCAGCATAGCAACTGTGAGAATAAGAAGACTAGGGGCTGCAGTCCAATAAGCCAGTTCAATATTTTATAACTAATTAGGTGTTATTTGTAGCAATTACTAGAAACTCTTAAGCACTTTGATGGCTTTAATGTTCTTATAGTGGCAGGTTTTTTATTTAGCTAAATTCTATACTGTTGTTTACATAGACCTAGAGGGGAAACTGCTCATCAGAGGCATCACAGGTATCCCACCTGATGGCTACAGCAAGGGTTAGTCCTTTGTGTGGGCAACCCCAGAGCCTGCAAAAGGAGTCCTTTGGAGCGCAGCTGGCTCTGTGCCACATCAGATCCCTTCTGTCCCAAAGCAGGTGGAGAGCAGACGTGGCAAAGGACAGCTCGCCTCGCCCGGGCCTCTGCAAACGTGGAGCGTTCCCTTTAAAGACCAATTTTCTGCACTAACTCTGTCGAGCATGCCAGGCTTAAAAATCTCACAAGGAAGATATGATGAAAATTCATGACGCGTTTTAGGTTGGCTTAGTGTTCCTCATCACTGCCACGCTTTTAATGATTCAAAAAGGTGCAGGAATTGTAAGCGGACTCAACTTTATTATACAATAAGCCCTGCTCAATTAAGATATGGAATCACTTCCATAATTTAATTTGTGTATTAACAGTGAAACTATAGAACTAAATTTTTACTGTTCACTGGTTAATACTTCAGATGTAAAAGAACAAAGATTTCAACAACAGAAACTTTTTTTTTTTTAATAAAATTTTAGAAGTTGTTACTGGCTGTAAGATGGGGAAAAAAAAAAACCCTGAAAGGATAACATGACAAATACATTGATCTGAATGTACAGCTGGATGTATTCAACCTGCCAGATCCTCACACCCTGAGCTAAGTGCAATCCTTTTAAGTGCAGGAGTGGCACCCTTTGGCAGTCGGAGCTCTCTCATGTCTCCCAGACAGTGTGTGGGTCAGGAAAATGTGCTGCTGGGACTCCAAATGGCTGGGTTCCATCTGAGCAGCTACTTCCCAAGGGCAAACACTCTGCATACTACTGCTTCTCTCAAGCCTATATATCAATTTTTATCTCTCCTAGCAAATTGAAAACTAACACGTTTTTTAACAGTATGGTAATAAAGATGGTTTTAAATGTTGAAAAAAAAAAAAAAAATGTTTAAACATTTGATATATACCCTGAATTCAAACAAGAACAGAAGGGGAGGACAACAGAAGTACTATTAAGTGATTTAGATGCGCTTTCTTCCTTTGGGGTAGTTACTGAACCTGCATTACACCATCTTCAAAGGTCTGAATATGTTCTAATTTCCTCTGCTCCATTCCCTGCAGTCCCTCTGGCAGTAACAAATGCTTGTCTCTAAGGCCCCACATCTGACAGAAACCTCTCTCTTTTGGCACCTGCTCTTTCTATCCAGCAGACCTTTTGCATATCCAATACATTACGTGCTTTCTTTCTCTCTTCTTGATACTGTTTGGTGAAAACATGCCATACTATAGAATAGAGATTTTATGTATACTGAGGGGTTTAAGTTCTTTAATCACTGGAGCCTGAGCCTTGTCCTTGCTGTGGATGTCTAACATACACAAGTACTTGTGTGAAGAAATACCTGACCCATAAGTGATTTGTCCACTTTACTATTGGAAAATTCAGAACCTGGAAGTGGAAGATAGGAAAACATTCAGAGAATGGGTCTCAGACACTCTTTTTTTATGACCTGGGGGATCTAACTACCGTGAAGCACAATTCCAGCCTAAGTTCAGAATAAACTGTTACTCTGAGTGCTCCCTCTCCAAGTTTCCATGGGGTCATCCCATCCTGGGAAAGGACGAGCTCCTCTGTGCCTGCACTACTCCCCACTCCTCGAAACGCACCAGCCTCCCACCACCTTTCTATCCTGCAGTCACTGGCCCTGCAGCTCTTCAGGTCTACAGAGCTCCCAGGTGTCTGGCAAGTTTAGGAACTTAGGTCGGCATGGGTGGAAAACCCAGGCAGGGCACACGGGGCCAGTGAGCGTTCCGTGTGTCCTCTCCTCTCCCTGAAACGCTGGGTGGCACTCGAACTTCTCACCACTGGTTCACACAGCACACGATTAAGAACAGAATTTGGGCACACACCTAATTTCACCCATCACTCCCAGAAGTTTTCAATCCCTCCTGCCCAGCAGCACAGAGTTTCCTTAAAATGGAAGCCACACTAGAGGTCAAGGGGGGGTTTTAAGAAATTAATCGCACTGGCTGTAGGAAATTTGAAACGTACGAGAAATGATAATCCACTAACATACAGTGATTATGCTTCATAGACCTGAATTCCTGGGCTTTGCTGACAAACTTCACAGAACTAGACAGAAATAATTCTGCTTGACACAGAGGTGCAGACCCCCACCCAAAAATATAGCAACTGCTGAAAACAGCGCAGAGCCCCAGAACATCCAAAATTACGATGAAGGCAAACACAATATTGAACAGAAGTTCCAGTGGGAAGATCTAAACTGTATTTAATCTGTTGACTTTTTCTGGTAAGACCACCACGGGATTGACAAACAAAGCCAGGATTTAGAACTCAGGGATCAGAATCTCAGCCAGCAACACTGATGCAGCTTAACCGAAAGCACTGACTTCCCTTGCTGGAGCTGCTCCAGACTGTATTCCCCAAGGATCTGGTGCTAACTATCGAGTGCAGCAGTGATTTTTCCCAGCAGAGTTATATGTGGTACATCTGTGCATTTCTCCATTATATTATTAAAGCTATTATATATTTCCTTCATGCTCTAAACGTTAAGACTTTGCTGCTCTTGTGAGGACTCTGATGTTGAGGGCTTCTTCACTATGAATTTTAATATAGCTGACTGCTGGCTCCTTGAATGGCTTCTGCAATATTCAAGGATGGACAAAGTTTCCCTTTAAAATAATTTTATTAAGTCCTTCCCAACTCCCTCCTGCTGGTGTCCTCAATTTAAATATCAAGGCTATCAAAGAATTTAAACTTTTTAATATTAGCATAATAACTATAATTAGAAGGTTGATTTTGCTATTATCATGCTTTATATTCCCATTACTGTAAGATCAAAGTACATTACCATACCCATAGCACTTGAATCACAACACAAAGACAACTAAACAACTTCACAGCCATACCTATATGATATATTAAATGAAATAAGAATAAAACTATAAATAATTCATGCGTTATCAAGCTTCAACAACACTAACAGTAACTTGTTTGACCTGATGTGCATTAGGAAGGTATATTTTCTTTTAGACTAATTTCTTCAATGTCAGGTTCTTTTTCTCTGCAGGATTGCTTGTTCAACCTAATGAACAATGATGATGCCAAGACAGAGAGGAAGATGTGGATATTTGGCTTTCACTGAGGTCCTCTGCTTTTCTCATCACAAGATAATGCTCTCCTACGTCCATCATTCCTGACCATTTCTTTCCTGAAATTTTGAGGCAGGCCTTGGAAGCAGGTAGAGGAAAACCCTGACTCAAAAGAAAGGAATGGAGCTACTTCTATAGCTATTGCTGCATAGAAAGCACTAAAGCTCATCTGCATTGCCCCAGCAGAGGCAGCTCGTCCATCTGCCCGGGCTCAGCTGCCACTCCAGAAGGTGCTGCGTCCCCCTCGCCTCCCTGGGTCCCTCAAGTGCTCCAGGGTGTCTGAAATGGCACCACAGCCCTGCTTCCAGGCAGCTCAGCCAAGGCCTTCATTCCCCTGCCACGTTTGTCACCTCTGCATTGCTCTCATCTGCGTCCTCTGGGCTCAGTACAGGACATTTCAGTGGGCTTTAGCCAATGACACGATGTCTGTACCAAAATTCAGACTGCCAAAGACAGCAGGAGAGAGAAAAGAAACAAAATCTCTCGTGAGGTTTCACCCTGCTGCCACTCACACAACTTCTTGACCAGGAGTAATTTGTTCTAGTACCAAAAGGTACTTTTGCAATTGCTAAAAACATACCCTCACGAAAAGAAAGAAAGCAACATGTAGCTCTTCTGGACACCAATGCAAACGTGCATCCCCAAGCCCAGTGAAATGCCTACATTATTCCATTTACTCAGAGAAAAAAAAAAAACAACCAACCAACCCAAAACCTAAAGGGATTAAAAAAACCTAAAGGGAAAAATGGTCAACAGAAGGTGCTTTCTCATAATTTGTATTCTTATCTCAGGCTTTCCTCAGCAGATGGGCAGACATTTTTTTTAGCCCTGATATTGAACTTGCTAAATAACCCACTCAAATGCTATGAGAGAGAGAGAGAGACTCCTTTTAGCACAGTCCAATACTGATGCTGTAAAGCAGATTGGAGCAATGTCCACTCTGCACACAGGCTGGATTGAATCATTCTGCCATGCCAGTGTCTTGGACACAAACTCCTCCTCTCTCTCCTTCTATTAGCCCTCAAAGTCAGTATAAAGAAAATTTCTAGCAAATTGATGCAACCTTCCAACTTAGTACTGTCATTGGAGAAAAAAAAAAAAAAAAGCTTATTTTTAATATGTTGCCAGAATATGGACAATGCCTTCCATCATAACCAGTGGGAAAAGCTGTAGGTCTTTCACCTTTCATATTTTAGATCTACAAATTTTATTTCCTGATTTATTTATTTTTTAAATCAGAGCTATACAAATAGGCTTGGGTCTAACTCATATTACCTGCTGCATCAGTGGAATTTTTCGATGGATGATTATTCAATATATTATACCTAGTACGAAATTATTTGTTATTAATAATGCAATATACAGAGTCTAAAGATGCATATTTATCTGCAAGAGGAACACATGATTTTTAAGTAGATCTGGACATTTTAAAGTGAAACCTAAACCTAATAGGTGGAACTCTGAATACCCCACAAATCCATAGCAGAATTCATACTGATCTCAGTGGCAGAACTGCTCTAAAATTATTGGCCTTTTACTGTGATTAACACAGTCTATGCACTTAAATACTTGAGGAAATAGTGCAGTAATTTTATTTCAGAAGTGCTCCACATCAGCAACATAAATCAATGTCATTATGATAAAGGACTGCTAAATTAAGGCTATTTTTGAAGTCTTAATATTTATATTTGAAATTTGTGTTTATTACTATATTTTGGACATATTATTCATTCTCTTTAGGGCGAAGAGCATTTTGAAGTCAGCCTTCTGCAAAGAATCAGTATTTTATCCACTAAAATACATTAAAAATATCCATTGATTTAATTGGGGGATTTATTCTTTATGTATATCATGGCATCCTTAAAATAATGCCTCAAAAGCATACTTTATATTTGCTTCTGATTTCATAGCAATTATTATGGTTTACTAGTAACCGCCATTTATCCACTATAAAGCTCCCTAACACACGGAGCTATAGTTATAAACTTCAGCAATTATGAATAACAACAATTCTTTCCTTTTCCATTACATTAAGTTTGGAATGACTTTACAAATTAGTTGACAGAATAATTTTTTTCATATTTTATCTAAAATACCATATACTTGAAAACCTCGCCAGGGTTATTTAAGAATTCATTCAAGAAAAACAAAATGAAGTTTAGAAGTTGGTACACATTCAATTTAAACAAAGTCCTTGCTTTTTTTTTTTTTTAAATGCATGTATATTAAAACACCCTACAGCACTTTTCACAAAAAATGTTCTTTAGGATACACAGATAAACATTCTATTCCCACTCCTGCTGTATTCTTACAATCTGATGTTTGCCTCAGGTGGGTTCTTAGAGTATCAGAAGCTTGACAAGCTCAAAGGAATATGAAAAAAAAAAAAAATCTATTTAAATACCTAATCAAATGCTTTAGATTCCTCGGAGGTGCAAAACGCTACAGTAAAAACATGCAAGAGTGTAAATTGCCTCTTTCTTGATTAATTTCATCAACATTGTTATTTGAAGTTTGTTCTTCTAATACTTCGTCACCTTGCCAGAGCACACTGCAAATTACACGGCTAATCCATACAGACTGTATCCGTGTCATCCCAGTTTTATTAATAACATTTCATTCCTTTATCTCCTGTCTGCCTCTCGCACAATGCTCTTAATTCCTCCTTGGTTTTAAAGCACTCAGGTTGACAACGCTTAGAGCACGTCCTAATCTGCCTCTTTGTGGTCTATCAAGCCAATGATCTGAGAACTGAAAAGTGTGTAATTAGCCACTGACATGTCCAAAGGAACTGTTATGGTCTGTCATGTCACAGGCAGTGACCCAATGGACTGAAACAGTTCTGGTCTGCTGGATCAGGAATCAATGTTTTAGTAACTCCCCAACTCCGTATTTATCCAGTCTGCTGCATACAACACTGAAAAATTTTAAAGTCACACTTTCTTCCAGTATCCTCTAAGAGCAAAGAAGTTTTTATGAGCTAGTAATGAGATCATTCCTACTTTAAAAATGTTAACCAGTCCTTTCCCCTCCTCCTTTTAGAGAAAAACTACGTATGAAAATCTATCAAATTAATATATTCATAATCATGGTTATTTACAATGAGCTTTCATGTGAAGAGTAAGGAACTCAAGTTAAAAGTCATGCTACATAACCAAAGGTAGGCTGGATGTATTAAACAAAACCAAGAGAGGATACTGAAGCTGAGATGTGCAAGTCAGAATAGGTGCACTGATTTTTTTTTTTTTGGAACACAACGAGCATTTAACCGCTCTCCCTATGTTCAAGAAGAAGCTGGCAGCAAAAGTACCGAGCACCTTAAGCTTGGAGCACGTCAGGAAGCCAGGTATGGAAATCTAGGCTTTAGTCTACCTCTGCCTTCTCTCCCAATTTTTTCTTCATGATTTCAGCATGGATGTCAAAACAGATTTCCCAGTAATAGCCAAGCCTTTCCTTGTCTATGGGGATTCCTAAAGTACCCCTCGATACTGCAGTGGATGAGAATGGAGATTACAGATAAGAGAAGTAGAAGCAGGGTATGAATGAAACCAGCTCTGACACGATAAAAGTTTAATAACTGGCATTTACCATAATTCTGGGCAGTAGCACTAAGCTTCTTCACTACTGCATCCCCTCGGTTTTGCACTAGTGGAGGAGTTTTAGCAGTTCCCTGGATATTACATGGATAGCCAAACTACACACAGGTGAATCAAGCCTTCAAAGTACCAGCAAATAGGTTAATCCCAGCAAGCAGAGGAATGTATTAAAATATCAAAGCAGCTTCCTAGAACTGGTAGAAGATTATGCTTTTATGAAATGTAATTGTTTACAGTGTTTTCCTACATCAACGTGACTCGCTGTGTCTCCCCCAAGAATGTCATATCTGCAATATTTCAGAATGAACCAGGCTTCAATTATTGGAAAGTGCTCTACGCAACATATTTTCATTTCAGGAAATTCCTCTCAAACTGTACTACATTAAAGTCCCTGCTCATAGAATTTCAAACGCTTTGATTTTATTTTTTTCCCCCTATAACATTTTCTTTATTCATATTCACCCACTTTTACTTTCTAACTCCTTACTAAAAGGTACTGCTATGGTTATACTATGAGTCGTGTACTCCAGTCATCCCCAAAACTGTGAATGAACTGGGATGAAAATGGATTATGAAATATTAACATGATGCCAGTGATCCTCAGGTTTGCCAGAGATCATACAGGCGTAAAGTTCTAACAGGTAGATGGCCAAACTCACTACCTCTGTAACAGACAAGCCAATAATCTGATTTTTATTTGCAATAATAGGGAATAAAGAAGCTTTAGCTACCATACAGGATTGTCCAGGAAAGAAAACAAGACCAATAAAGCATCACCACATCAAACCTAAACATTTGCAGAGGAAATGTTAAATATATTCTCAACTGTTGCTGTCACAAAAGCTAAACACAACCCCTGTACCCGGTCAAGGTGCTAACTGAGCCTTTTCATTGTCAGAATTTGAGTAGCCTACAATATGTGCTGCACAACTCTTCCCTATGGATCATCCTCCAAACCTTTCCATTTCTCAGGATTCCACTGGGACAGCAAAATACACAGAAGTTGGAAGGTTCTGGCTGGGAGTTGCAAAGTTACCACTATATTCTAACTTTTTGCCTCTTCCAACCTGATTCCTTCAGAAATTAAAACTGTGTAGAGAAGCTCTTTCTCCTTAATCTTAGAAAGTACAATCATGAAACGAATGGATTTTAAAATATTTATGCTTCTATAAAATTATTTAATGGAAAATTAAATTCTGGTTCAAGATGCTATTATATTTTATATGCAATCAAAAACCTTAATTTTTAGTGTATATCTCTAGTAATCTTTGATAAGAGAAAATAATTGGAATAAAACTATAGTGGTTTTCATTGTTTAATCATAAAAGAGAAGATTATATAGTCCACAATATAATAAAAAACCCTTCCAGCTACAGAAGTTCGCATTTCATATTTTGTGGTTTTTTACTCTTCATTCTAAATTTTCGTTCTTTAATGACCATGTTTACAACTAAATCAAATCTGTTTTAGGATAACCTGAGCACAAACATCAAGTATTACTCTCAACTACTTGCCCAAAGAGAACTGGAAAATATATTAAACTGTCTATGTAGACCCTACTGCTTTGAAAAAACTGAATGCTCCACACAGCCATGTTAAAAATGTAAACTATTAGAATATCAGGATTTTATCAGGAGTAAGATTTCAGATCTGGAGGATCCATAATTTCCATATGACGAAACCTTCTCTCTCAAATTTCATGAAACCCTAGGTATAACCACAGAACATGTAACACAAATTGATAGGGGAAGAAAAAAAACAAAACAAAACAAAACATATTTTTTACTACAAATACTTATGTGCAAAATATTTTGGAATATGCCTTATTTTATTTAAAAAAAAAAAAAAAAGCTAAAAAAAAGTCAGCTTCCAGTGATGAGGGATTTAATCCAGACAACAGAGGGGTCAGTGGGAATCTTGTCGTAGTTTGGAGCGAGGTTTGAATTTGGCACTGTGTTAGAGAAGGGGACGGTGCTCAGAGCAGCACCCCTGTGTCCGTGTGAGCGCGTGTGCGTGATGGATGGGGGCGTGTGTGCATACATGGATACAGCACCGCCCATGTATGAACGCACCTCGGCCCTGCACGGGGCAGCAAGCAGCACGGGGGGGTGGCTCTGCCTTTCAGGCAGGGCAGCCTGCCTGCTGTCGGGGCTCTCTGCTCGTCCCAACTCCCAGACACGCTCGCATAAATATTGCTGACAACGGTAATACGCGCGAAAGGAACGCTTTTCTTACTCCGATCGAAGATGCAATACTCAAATAACGAAACACAAAACCAATAGCCAATCAATGTGAATAAGTCTGCCCATCGGCTTAATTCAAGCAAGCCATTCACTGAGCTATGTGATGGATCTGTCAAATCCAGTACAGCATTACAGACATACCAGCAACACCAAGTGAACATGCAATGACAAAATGACAATACGCCCCACTGCCATGCTCCGACTCCTTCTACCTCAGGAATACAAAGCTGGATGACCTCGCTAGTTCCTCTTACTTCAGACTTGGACACCAAACTAACAATTTTTTTTATTCTTATTTTTTTTTAATATTGCATGAAAGATGAATAAAAGCTGTACAAACATTTTATTGACGTCTGATTTAGTGTCTTTTGCACATCCTTAGAATTATTTTTTTTCAAATATGCTCAGTTTAGAGAGTTTGCCAGGCAAGTTCCAGACTGATGAAAAATATGTGTAGATCAGCGGGTCCCCTTTTAGGACTTATACTAATTGGAAAACTTATCAGAAATATTTTAAATCTTGGGAAGTTAAACATTTTTTTTTTATCCTCTTCTGCAAAGACATTCAAATCTGTACGTGCAATTTAGTCTATGATAGATCACACAATACAAAAATTGAATTCTGAATTTTTTCGAAGTTGTATCCAGTGATTGTATTGCTTCATAAATAAAACAAAATGTACCTGTTTCTTTGTTGGTTTGGTTTTATGATCCTAAGAAATGACTGGAGAGATCTGCCAGGCCTACCTCTGTTGTGAAATTAGGTTTGGGAGTACATGATCTGTCTTGACAAATACTTCAGGGTTTGCATTGATTGGTTTACTGGTATTTCTTTGCCACCTGATTGTCCCCTGTATATCTGTTCCTCGCCTGTTTCCAGCGATATTTCCAGCTGTGACAAACAAGGATACCATTGCATTTCTTCAAACAGAGCCCTCTCACAGTGATCATTATCAGTCGACTTGGTCTATTGATTCTGGAGTCCCAAATCTTTCTGTTAACCTTTATTTTTAATTTACCAAAACATGTCTCCAATCGAAAGATTTCCTCTTTCCATCTCCTGACTTAAGAAGCCTTTCAAATACGGAATATTGCCATTCATAATGGATATGAGTGGTGACCAAAAAAAAAAAAATAAAGCTTTTCTTATTTTTTAAATTAGTATGAAGTAGTATTTCCACGATATGTCACTGCTTCCGTGGTCCTCACTTAAATTCTCTGGCCATCATTTTTTACACGAACAGTAAATATAGTTCATGTGCAATCAAATTAAATAGGGGCTCATATGAACACTAAGTAAGTGTGTAAGGAGATATAGAATCTTCAGTGTTGTGAGAGGAGGGCAAATGATCATTACATTGAGAAGAGCAGATGCAAGCGGTTGTACTGAACTATATTTCAGCACTTTCAATATCAATAATTTCACAGAAGTAGCTAAATTAAATTCACTTATAAATGAACAAAAAGTTAATCAAATTAAACAAATGGTAGTTGTGAGTAACCAGAGGTATCCATGTTTGCACATAGTTTCCCCACATGCAAAGAAATGTCTGAGCAGATTGTTATTTGTTTTGTTCTCTATGCTAGTTTTGGGATTCTCTCGTAAAGAAATTCAGTTATGAGATTTGTAATTAAGACAAGAAACCATATTCATTTGGGGGAAGCAGATCGAAGATGAGAGTTAACCACATTTAAAAGGAGAAGCTAAATTAAAAAAAAAATCCAAAAGATATAAAATTCATTTAAAATATCTAGAATTATGCAAGCAAAGACAGGTTATTGCAATTCTAATTATACACAAAGTGTATCTGAAAATTAGTCAATTTTTAAAAAAAAATAATTAAGGATTGTAACAACTGCATTACTACTGATGCCATCTCCATCTTCCTTTACAGCATTTAAGAGCACTATCTTCCTAAACAAATCCTTTACCTTTCTGGCAGCATAACCCTTTGTGATGTTGACTCTCTGCACATAGCAGAACATGTGACCAACTGATATTTTATCTTACAGCCTTCGATCTGGTTTGTGAGAAGGTACATCAATTCATAATTAAAGCATTTAAAAGTCAGCTTGAAATTGTTCAGTTTGTCTGTGTAATGCATAGGTTTAATTAATAGAAATAAACAGCTTATAAAATGATCCAGGGACACCTGAGCAATCGCTGGCAAAACCTGACTGACCACAGGAGGTTATTTATAATTTTGTCCTTTTGGTTTAGTAGGGTTTTAGCAGCAGGAGTTGTTTTGCACTACGAGCTCACAGAAAAACCCTAGAGCTGCGACATGCTAACAAACCTTTGTGGAAATGAAATGAAACTACTGAGCAGCACTTCACCTGTGCAGGTTCCCCTAAGTAGAAATAGAACATTGCCAACAAAGTGCACACAGCACAGATCTACTTGATATTACTGACCCAAAATCAATAAAAAGTAGCTTGCTTACCTGTCTGACACAGCATGCCTCAGCCATACATGCAAATTACTTTAGTCACATAACTTTAAAAATATATATCTTCATTACCCAGAATAAGCACTTGAAAGGCAAATATGCATGCATAGCATTGTAACATTCATACCATGGGACTTGGTTCTAAAAATACAGAATCCATGAACAGCGCTTCAATCTAAGAAATTGTGCACTAGAATTTCTTAATCTCTTGATTTCTTTAACAGTAGCATTTATAACACTGTCTAATTTAGCATTTCAATATTTTTTTTTCAATATGTATTTAAGACTTAAGAAATGATTTCCATGATTCCAAGGGAAAATTTTCTTGTATCAGGTGTTGAGAAGCGTGACCTTAACTTCTCACTGCCATCATGAAGCAAATTATATGTGTGTCTCTGCCACCACATCCACCCTCCCTTTACAAGGGAACACTCCTCAAGGACTTGAAAAACACTAAAGATGGAATAGATTTTAAGGGTACAGTTTACGAAGAAAACGTAGGATAATCCTCCTTCTCATGACAAAATCATGCCCACACACTGCAAAGACTTAATTTTATGCAATTTGATAAAATCCTGTTCCTACTGAAGTCAACAGCAATTTAGACATTGACTTCCAAGGGGTTCCAACATCTATCTTTCAAGAAGACACATGTGTGTGACATCGCTCTTAGTTGATAAAAGTTAAGTCTTTGAATGTGCAGATTTTAATAATCTCCCATTCCTGATATTGTTTCCATCAAATGCGGTTTACGTTTTGAGGATAAAAATACAGAGTGAAAGAAAAATAACTTTTTCTTTTTTTTGACAAGTATTGAAAAAAAATCAAATGCCTGGGAAGAAAGCACATGGAAACAAATACTGTTTTGCACTGGATAGTTCAAGCTTGGACACAGTTCGTTCTCAATTGCCACTGACTAAAACAATGTCAATGAGAATTGAGGGCACTCAATAGGTTCAAGGTTCTAAATCAACTGAAATAATACTCCTAAGACAAATAATGATCCTTAGTAGCAGACCATCGTGAATCTGTACGTTTATTTATCTACATTGTCCAAGGGTCACAGACGCTAGTTGGATGATCTACAGCTTGGGAATGTGCACATCTCATGCCTGATTCTCAATTAAGGCCTAAAGTCTCTCAATTTATGGCTATTCATGGATTATAATAAAACAGCCTGCTTTAGATATCACAATTATCTGCAGAGCAACAAGACAGTTATGAGACTTCAACAAGGCAAATTTATAGAATCATCTTCAACTTCCACTGGTCAAATATTTGTGAGCAGGAAAGGAGGTCTTACCTGTCACTGTAGGCAGCTGCAGTGGCAGTGGCAGGCTGGGCATACCGGTAGGCAGCATAACCACCCTGAAACACAAACTCACGCTCTAACTGCGTTGCCGTGGCACCTTACATCACATTTTGCAACATTTGACAACAATTGAAAGAGTACAGTCATGCTGCAGTTCAGTTAAATGCACAGGAAATACTGCAGTGAAATGTTAAGGGAGATACTTCGGTGAATCGTTAAGCAAAACCGAGCACCGCAAACTTTTTAAGATTTGTCCCAGAGATCAGGAGAAAGCAATGAACTGTATTGATCGGTGTAGGCTTTTTTCCAAGCCAGTGCTGGATTCTTCTCCAAGTTTTCAAGCAGCAATTGTTCTTATGAACAAAGTGTATGTATATTCACAAAGCAATGCTGAACTTAAAAGACAAACTCAGCTAACAATCAATTCTTTTTTAGTACAAAATATGATTTATCATGCCTGGTTGATTAAACCTATGAATTTGTGCACTCAATTAACACTTGATATTACATAGGTTTCCAATTTATACATAAAATTATAATGAAGAAGCAAAATTCTCTTCTTCCATGAATTAACATTCAGTTGTATGTAACAGTAATTCCAGCTGTTCAATTAAGCAAACAGGACAAACAAACACACATTGGAAAGGAATTGAGTGCAGTGATGCATTGATTATCAAACTGTGAAAACAGCAGAGCTTCCTGTTCAATGGACCACGGTGTGATATCAACCATTTCCAAACGATCTCAGCATGCCAATTAACAGCCCCAGCCCAGGCCCGCTGATAACACAAACACGATTTACGTCCCAATTAGAATTCTCCCCCCCGGCACCCTCTGGGACAGGGGGCTGCTGTGGTGCCTTCCCCAACTACCCGCTCCCTAACAAAGAGCTGAATAAGACAGTATCAGCTCACTCAGCTTTGAATAAAATTCACTCTTTTGCTGAAGTGTTCACTTTAATGGTTGGGGTTTTTTTCTTCTTTTTTTCTATTTTTCCTTTTTTTTGGAAGGCTGCATTCACCCAAGATATTGTGCTGAAGCAGGAAGAATAGGCCACGACGTGTCAGCCTCTACTGTAACAGTAGAACATTTTTACTGCAGTAACTTTCGTGGGTTTTCTATTTTGATTTTGCAAATATAAATTCACTCTTTTCAGAAAAGCAATCTGAACTACTTTCACAAGCTATTTCCCCCTCTACCACTTTGCCTGGCAGAATGGCTTTCATCCCTAACACACGTCCTTTGTGGGTTCGAAGATTTGAAGCAGGTTGGGTTTGGAAATCAATCGTTCAGCTGACAATGCCACATCACCCTAAGAATAAACACAGGTTTTACATACACTGACAGCTCATTAGAAACTCCAGGCTTTGAATTGTCAGCTTCTTTGAGGAACATTCTTCCCGATTTTTTTTCGAGTGCTCACACAGAGAACAGGACATTCCCTCCCTGCTCCTGGCCAGCTCCCTGCCAGCAGCAATTGTGTCACAGAGCCCTGGGATCAGGCAGGAATGAGCATCCCCTAATCCCCCACGTGCCCTCTGCTGTGCTCCTCTGTGCACACACAGAGGCACTGAGACAAAACACCTTCTCATTTCAGATCATTTCATTTTTACAAACCAGCAGAAGGCTATCACTGTCAAAAATGCAGAACAGGCACACAGTGCTGCAGATATTCACATACAGGCCCTTGGATATCAAATAATGTCACCAGGTACGAACTGAGCCAAGGCTGAGAGGAGATAAATTCAAACTGCACCTTTGGGCTGCCCTCTGTCAAAGGGAGAGAGGTGAGAGATGATACCAATTTATCTGTTCTCCCCTCCTGGTTTTTGAGGGCTAAATATGACACCCTTTTTTCCCTCTTTTGTTTTTTTTCCCCCCCTGAGTGCTGATATGAGGAAGACATTGAACTTGTTTCCATGATCCAGTCCTGGCAGTGTGTGGCAGATCTGCAGTTTGACACGGTTCTCTTCATGGTTCTGTCCAACCCCTTCGCTCGTCCTGCTGCCACTCCTAAACCCCCTGATTTAAAAGTGAGAGCCACTCCAAATCAATCCAGCTCTGCACATAACAGCTCCCACCACGGTGTGGAACTGAGAGCAGGCCACCATGAGCAGTTCTGAACGGGAGAAAAAGGAGACAGGCTGTTCCCACAGCAGCTGATCTGAAATCTGGTGGGCTCTGTGAGGATTGGGTTTCTTTCCTTTATTTAACTATCACCAAAAAATGATGAGAGACTCTTTCTTGCTCCCTAAACATAAGAGCTACATGCCTTTTATGCTTACATTTTGATTTGCTTTCCAAGAATTTCTGCTGAACAATGAAGCTCGAATCTGAATTTTATTAAGATGTTTTGGATTCAGCAATCAGTCTGACATTTATGAGAGCCCTGGCAAGAATGAGTATAAAGCAACACAAATAAAAAGAGACTGAAGGCATTGAATTTGCCTGGATTCTCTGGAGAACTAAAAAAGCAGGATGTATTTGGCTATCAGGGAAAACCTAATTCCCTACAATCCCATATCATGAATTCATAATTTTAAAATAAACTATCATAACTTACACATTAAAATATGCTTAAGCAAATTATTTTTTTGTGGGGTTTGCGTTCTGCAGTTTTGGTGTTGTACTAAGTTTTCGCATTGTTTTACTTCAATTACTTCAGGTGATTTTTGATTTCTGCAGGAAGAAAATAGTTGGAGGTACACTTTACACTGGGAATTGGGGTGGGAATCTGCTTCCAAGCCCTGAGCTCAACTTTTGTGACAAGCTCTACTTGACAATTTTTCTCTAATTTTGAACTTGGCCGATATCTTAGATGAAGAATACACCAGCAATCTTCACTACATCTCTTGAGTAACATGATATAATTATCCTCATGCCTTAGACTACATTGCAAACTAAAATACTTAGAACAAAGTTATGTAATAATTACATAAAAATAAATAACAATTTTCAGTTCCTATGTATTAGAAATGTTTTAGGACTTTTTTTTTCCCCTTATATTCAGGCAGAAAGTACCTGACTTTCATGCTTTGGGTTATTATTTTGAAAATAATAAATTCAATACTGTAATGAAAAAAAGTCTACTGCCTTGTCTGTGCTCCCGTATTTACTACTTCCAGAACAATGATAAAACAGTGTTACAGCAGCTTAAGCAGTTTTAAAAATTAACAATAGGATCACTATCTGTGACTTTGTGACTGAATCTGGAAAATAAAATGCAGCTGGTGGACTATTTTTGCCATTTGCACACACAGAACCCATTTTCTCACATAGTTATTCGAGTATCAGTATGATTTGACACGAGCCTGCATCCGGCATGGTGAGGTTTTTCCATCAGGGGGTGTCATACCTGTGGTAACTTATTGCCATACACAGGCTCCTGCAACACTGCTCTATAAAGAAACAGAAATGGGATGATTTGAATGAGGAAGGAAGGATGGAAAGAAAGATGTAAGGAAGGAATTTAGGCAAATTCCCCAGAGCAATTCGTCAGAATTTTCCTCTCAATGTTTTAAACATCTCTGGCTCAGGCAAACAGACATAGAGCAGTCAGAGATCAGTTGCTGATTTTTATAGAGAAATCTTAATCAATTTTAGAGAGAAATCACACACATTTTGAATAAAATATGATAAAATGGAAATGAACAGAAAATTAAACACAACTGAATTTTTAAATAAAGTGTGTATATCTGCAGTAAGGCTAATTTCCACAAAAAACTTACCCAGACAGAATCTAGAGATTACAAAACCATGTACATGTGTGTGCACCTCCTCATAAAACAGCCAAATTACTTTTTTCTCATGATCTCAGATGTACTGACACACGAAGTGACTCTAAATTATGAGTATTTTTTTTGAAAAAAATTCTATTAGCTACATACTTAATATTTCATATGAATGTTGAGAGTTAAGTTTCCTTAATTTATACTTCCTATACTTCCTTTAGCTCAAAGATCTCAGAGTATTTTGTGAACATAAATAAATCGAGGTCCCAAACCTTCTCTAGTATTGAGAATTAGACTTGCCTTGTTATGTACAAATAGAAGAATGGTATTAAAAATGACATGAATTACACCCAGAGCTGCAGAATACAGAAGTTTTCTGTTCCTTTTCCTCTACTTACACGCTATTGAGATTTAAACAGCGTTTGTTCTGCTCACCGAGCAAAACTTGGACTGGGAGAATTAAAAATAAACAAACAATCCACCCCCAATTTGTGCTGGCTCCAGTTCTGGAACAGACCTGCGTGCAAGGTTTGGGGGATTTCTAGATCATGTTCCCAGAGGTAGCTGTTGCCTCAGAGCAACTCTTGGTAAAATATCCAGGCACCACCCGCATTAATAATTCCAGCCAAATACAGTCAGCAGGACTGGTCTGGTACCTTTTTGAATGTACTGTTTATATCACAAATAAAGGTGAGATGAGAAGACAGGTCATCCCTGCCTGTCCAAACTTTTACAAGGCAGCACACACAGCAGTGCAAAGGACAGCCCACTGCTCCCTGGGGACCCTTTTGCCCCTGGCACAGTCATTTCTCCACTTCTCGCTGCGTTTCTGTGAGTCACAGGAAATGGCACACCCTTCCACTGGCAAAACACAAAAAATCCTTGGTTCTTCAAACAAAAGCTTCAGTGCTATCTGCATATCCTTGTTTTTCACACCAGAACAGGGGTGCCTCTCAGGGGACCCGATGGCTTTAAGGGACTTCCACCTGGGGTCAGGGGAATGTTGCTTAGATAATTACCGTGGCTTTTCCCTTGGGAAACAACTATATCCTCCATCCCCAATTCCATTCTAGCTTTGAGCTAAAGGTGATGGCAACAGCTATTAGGAAATAGTCTCATTCCATACCCCTGACCACAAAAATCTGCCTTCTCCTTGCCCAGCAGCTCAAAAAAAAAAGAAAAAGAAAAAAACAAGAACAAATAAACAAAAAAACCAAAAAAACCCAAAAAAACCCCAAAAACAAAAAAAAAAAAAACAAAAACCACCAAAGTTTTAAACCTACACGTGCATATTTTACCATGGATTCTCTCCAACTGCAGGTCCAGAATCCTGGGAAGTTTGGAAAAGCTTGCTGTGAGCAGTAAGACTGACTAATGGCCATGGTTAAACCATTACCCAGGGGCTTCTGGAGCTGGTGGTGACAGGGTGTGGAAGGTTCTCATTTTCTCAGCCTTCCCACATTTTAGGAGTGGATTGACGAGTGACATATTCTGAAAACATTCTTTATGACAATGGTAATAAAAAAAAAGGAACAGATTTAAGATAAAGCAGAGCTATTATTCTAACTGCATATTTCTGAGACTGTTACTATTTTTTGCTTCATTTTGTGGAGTGTATTTTCTTATTTTCACAGGTGTCAATCTTCATCTAAGAACTTCTATATTTGCTGGCAGGCAACTTTAATTCTCTTTTAATGACTTTTTCTCTTAGTGAATCAATACTTAATTTTAAAAGGTCTTCCTTACTTCCTAATAATCTCCTTTATTTTTCCTACTCAAAGGCACATTTAAAAGGGAATTCAATATCTCAGCTATTTCAGAAGGATTATTACATTCCATATAGAATTATACGAAATACAGAATATATTATATTACATCTAGAATCACGGCTGTTGATTTTTCACTTTAGACTCTACTTTCCACCTATTTTTATATTCCTAATCTCTTCTATTCCTCTGGTTGGTATTGAGCAGCTCTGGATGTTTGCTGTTCTTGGTTCACCCTGCAGTTTTTACCCAACCAGCATCGTTTTGTTTCTCTCCTCCCTCCTATCCCCTAAATCTGTGGTTTCTCTCACCAAAGGCTCTGCTGATCCCGAGTTATGTAAAGTCCATATTTCTATTGTTTCTCAGTGTATCAGAGCAGGATGGAACCCACTCTGATATACCCATTAATGCATATTTTTGATCTTACTTTTCACTGCTGTGTGCCTCTTGTTTTGCTTTCTGTGGTATTTCTAAGGTTCCTTTCTCTCCAATCTGCTATTAAACCCTGCATTGTTTAAACGTTTCTTCTCCTTTTTTCACAGAGCATTTGTCATTTCACAAAGCTTCAGCTTTGCACTTAAAATGAAAAGCTGAGTGGAACTATGTCATAAACAATTGGGATTGAATAAATAACTTGGTCTGCTGCAAACTGCTGCACTAAGAACTAATACACTGTGAATTTTAAGGTTTCGTTTGATTTATGCCAGTTCTTTCCATCTCTCTCTCCCTCCTCTGCAAATGCTTTATACACAAGAAGGCACAAATGTGAAGAAAAATTATTTCTAAAATAAAAAGATTTGTATATTAGAAAGAAATTAAATTTCCAGGAGAGTGTTTTAATTCTGTCATCTGCTACAAAGATAAACCTCCTGTTGCATTAGGAGAGCTAAGATATGCAATCAGAAATAAGAGGCTGCAAGTGAGTGAAAACCAGTGTAGTTACCCCATTTCCTAATGCACACAACTATTGCAGAGAGACAACAAAACTGAGGCTATACTAGAAATTAGTAATTTATTCCTTATCTTATTGAAATCACCCCCCATTTGGAAACAAAATATTAAGATCTGTGACAGGGTGTGAGGCCACTTAAAAATAATATTGTCAATCACCAAAGAGATATTCCTGCCTTTCAGCAGCAGTGGGTTCCAAACCTACAAACTGCTCCCATTTAGTTAAATTGAACTAAATTCACATTTAGTTCCCACCTATTCTCTCACACTGAGCCCTCCTGAGAAAGATGTCTTGCTGCCCTGCAGATTTCTGGGCTGGTAAACTGAGCAAAATGGGTGTCAAACTCTTTTGGCAGTTTGAAGGAAGCACACTTGAAGAAACTCCACGCTGTCACACGTGTTCTATACAGCTCAAAAATTGGGCAGCAGCGTGTTTGGGTGAGATTAGAGCCACTTATTTGGCTTGAGCAAACCTTTGGCCAGGGGGTGATTCTTGTGTTGTAAATAATATTTTACTGATATCATCACTGGGTACATAAGTACACGGGGAGAGGACTTTAACCCTCGCTAATTTATTTTAGATATGTTTTTAAGCTGCACAAATGAATTTTCAGATAAGGATCAGCATTTCCACCTCCGCCAGAAAAAAAAAAAACTGCTTCATCCATAAATTCACATTGTTTTCCTTCTTTATATAAAACTTACTAACAAAAATCTGTTCCCTTGGGAATAGTTCTAGAAGATTGCTGATAATGAACGCAAGGGATGTTTCCTAGCATTGCCTATTTAATTTTTAATATTCATACAAATTTCAACTCATCCGTCTCATTTTTTCTCAACTGAGACAGTACAAGTAGGTTACAGAAAGTTAGCTGGTGAAACAAAGATGATACCTGCAACTTAGAACCAGATTGTCTTATTAAAGTCATAAAAAAAAGTAAAATATTGCTTACTACCAGTGAAATATTTTACATGTACACATTAGGTATAAGAATTAATTTTAGAAGAGTGAAATTCAGCCTCAACCCCCTGAAACCTCTTGCATCCTCAGACATATGGGGCCTCTTTCTATACATTCAAGATAAAGAGTTGCTAAGAAAAAATAATGTTTGAAGCTTAAAAAAAATAGAAAAATAATTGTAAAAATATTATTTAAAATGAAATTGGTGAACAATTAGGTGTGTAGATAACGACAGATCCAGGACTATGAATCTTTCCTAATAAAGTGACCACTTGTGTTGTGAGCAGGCTCTATCTATCCCCTTTAAACTGAAATTAGTGGATTTTAGAAGTGCAATTTTTGGAAGTCTGCTCAGATGACAGACAATAGACTGCCAGATCTTAAACCTACTATGCCCTGAAGCTCTACTATCAGCATGGCACCTACATATACCCAGTGTTGGCTGGATTTGGGAAACCCGTATCTCTCCATGAAGCACTTTCATACTTCAAGTATTAATAATGTTCAGCTCGCCTTGATTTTTTTTTTTTTTAAAAAGAGCTTGTGGGGATTTGCAAAGGAATGTTTCAGCTTTGCTTTATTTTTTCTTTGAGCTTCAATTAGGAAGGGAGACGCCCCTCCATACACACACACACACATTTTTCACATCTTTTTGCATTCATTCAGCATTTGATTGAAGAGTTAATTCAGCTCCACTGAACAATGATAGATGTAATGAACAGAAAGGTCTTCCAATGTGAGAGATATTCTTCTCAATTCTTTCTGACAGGCAAGGGATGGTAAATAGACAAAACAGAGTCAAGCTAGGCAGCAAACTTGTAAAAAGAATGACTCTGGTAATGTACAAGGACAGCATGCACATCAATGAATACTTACATAAATGTCTGCACCATAAAATCCATCCTGGTATACAACACTGCAAGGATGCACACACAAAGAAAAACATCCATATTAGTGCATTTCCACATGCAAATGCCACCAACCCCTGCACAGCTGAGGTTAGTCTCTCACAAGAACAGAGGGGAGGGGGAAGGAAGGCACTCTTCACATTGGTTAAGGAGGTTGGTAGTAATTATCAGAAGTGAACCTGTACCAAATATATCATCTTATCAAGTATGCCAAATGCTCAGTCAAAGGAAGGCAAAGCATGGCAGGATTGGAAAAGACTTTTGATAAAGTCTGGGGGCTTTTTTCTTCCCCCATTTTTAGTTTTAAGAAACCACATATCGACAGCGTTTTTTGTTCCCTATAAAAATTTTCAGTGGGCCAATCCTACATCCAGTTTCAACACCTTAGCAAAAAGCTAACCCTCGAAGCACTGCTTTCTTGTCCTGCAATTACGCTGACCCTCTGAAATAAAGGGTTACTTCTCATTACTTAGATGGCAAACAAAACACAGCCTAAGCTGAAATGGGGAGAGGAGTGGGTGAAATAATTATGCTGGTGGTGTTCTACCCACTGGGTCAAATCTCAGTATTCAATGTATACAGAGGTGAGAGAAGCCATAGCTACTGCACTCTTGGCTCGATGCACATTTCCAACAGTGACAACAGGTCTGTTGAGAATTTCATGGTGCTATTCTTATGAAAAAAATGCTAACTTTGCCTACTTGAGCATTCTACGGCTTTGGCAAACATGCCAGTGGTTCTGAGCTCCCCTGTTTTGGTTGGTTGGGTACACTACCACTTCTTCTCTCAAAAAAGTGTGTTAACGTTGCTGTTACCAGTTCACCCAGAGATGGTCTCATTTCAGCTAAGAGCAGTCATCAGTGTAAACAGTGAAAGATTCTAAACCCTTCTGGATAAATGACACAGTATGACAAAGACAGCTTAAATGATCACACTAAATAAAACTGGAACTGCACAACGGTGGCCTACCAATTACACCCATTAGGTCATTCCTGCAATTTTACATCCATTTGGCAGTTCTGCAACTAGAAATGTGTATTTCCAATACGAGGATCAACCCAAGCCGTGTCAAGAGCTGATTATGAGAGCACACAATAGGGATTTTTTGCAACAATATTTTCAATTTAGGAATACTATTATCTAGGAATAATAGTTATTACCAAGTTGCTAGCCTAAGCCGTTTTGCAATTCCAACAAGAATTTTCATGTCAGAAATATAACTGATCTATCGAGGTCAATAACCAAACCCCACAGGGCTGGGCTGGCATGTGTCTAAGTCAGAATCACTTGAGAAAATCATAAATATGCATACATGCACACAGCGACATGGATAAAACCACACTGATGATAAAAGTTTGCTATGGACTAACAATGGGTGAAAACTCAGCTCCACTTCAATCAGAGGGTCTGCCATTTGTTTCAGTAGGGTCAGACCTTTACTCATCTATTTTTCTATTTATTATGTCTGCAGAGCAAAATATGCAAAACCTGGTCTACACTGGCAGCTTTCAGAGAGCTTGTTCTCTACACTGCAGTATTCCTTCCTTTTGGTCTGGATACTCTGATTATTTTAAAACATTCCATGCTTTTCTTCACCTGTTTGCATGTAAGAAATAAAGCATTCCACACGACTGTGAGGTAGGAGCACACAATCATGAACAGCATGGAAGGACTTGGATGAGATGACATACAAAGAATACTGAGTTTACTGGAGATGAAGACCCCACAGCCACAACTCCTGGGTCCTCACATCCCTGTGCCACTCCTGCTGGAGATGGGGGAGGAGTTGGGGGAAGGTGGTTTAGGTCCTACCTCTGTTTATAACCATCTAACTGCACTTCACTAGGAAATAAATTAAATTGATTTTTCAAGTCTGTTTTGGCCATGATGGTAACTGGTGAGAAATGCCCCTGTCTTTATCTCAACCCAAGAGCTTTTCCATCCTCCTTTCTGCCCCTGTACTCTTGAGAGGGGGAAGGAGAGCACAGCTGGGTGAGGGTCTGGCAGCCAGCTGAGGTCAACCCATCACTGCACATTCAAACATCCTACTCTCAATTACTATTAAACATTGCTGTTCAGAAAATAATGCTTTTGAGAGAGCGTGTGTCAGAAAGGGAAACTTTCCTTTTTTCCTCCTCTTGATGATCTGTGGATACACAGCAAAGATGAATAAGGGCTGATAAATTTTTCATTCCTAAGCTGGTTGTAATCTTGGACAGGTTCATTCATCCACCTCAGTCTTCCTTCCAGTTATGTACAGACAGAAACTTACTTTGAGTTCTAAATGAAACCACGTTATAAATACTATGCTGACAAATGTACCCATCCCTAAAATGAAACATATATGCATAACTCCATCATTAAACACGGCTAATATTAAGATGAAGTGACAGAACCAGGCAAATGAGTACAACAGTCCCAAGCACGACTTGCACTACAAAAAAACCCAGCTGATTTTATCTTCTTTCCTCCTTATGATCTTGTATTATGACAGTGATATTAAATAAAAACCCTTCTGCTTCTCCTGAAGTTTGGGGAAAAATAATTCTCCACACTTCCTTAGATTTTTCAGAGAATATTGCCTCTATTCAGAGTCCTTGCCATTCGTTGATACCTGACCAAATCTTACCAGTGGAGTCAAATGTATTTTCTAACAGCATCCTTCATCAGAAGGACAAAGTGTAAACCACCAAGAACTAAGTTTTGCTTTTCCTTCCTTTAGTATATGAGTTTCCAAGGGTTGGTTTTTTGAGTTTTGGTTTTTTTTTGGTTAATTTGGTTTAATTTGCTTGGTTTATCACCCCTTTTTCTCTCTCTGAAGCTCTAGGCAGAAAACAAGGAGGATGTCTTGAGCATGGGAAGAGACTGAAGGCATCACACAGGGACCCATCTTACAACAGCTCCTTTTACACTTTATATTAAAAAAAATTATCTTGGTAGACAGGTAAGTCTTGCTCCTTGTAAAACAACACAGGGTTTTCAAATAGCCACATTACTGTGAATTCTGAATTACTTCACCCAAGGAACGGATATGCTAATGCACTTCCTGGAGGCATTAAAAAGAAAAAATTTGGGGCATTTATTCAGTTGGATTTAATTATTTTATTGTGCTAAGGAAAACTCAGAAAAGTGAGAAATCTTGATTTAATAAGAAAATGTGCATCTAAATAATAGCATATGTGGCAATCATTTCCTGAAATTATTTTTCTCTAAATAGGAAACTCTTTCCCCTTCAAGTATTATACATCTGACTTTCATGGGTTTAGCTCCTTTATTTAAGTCTCTGTGTCTTATAATCACTTTTTGTAGCTATATTAACATGAACTCTTTACTAGTTTAGATTCCACTTTTATAATATCCCGGGAGAACTACATCTGTCTTCATTATCATTTTTCTGTCCTCATCTTTCACAAGGATCGAGTTGAATAATCTATCAATGACATAAAAATACAGTCGCTGGCTGCACAAACCTTAGCTGAGTAACTTCCCAGCAGCTGAGGACCCATGGCCCTCAGCCACCCATGTCCTGCACAGGGGAACACGCCCGACCTAAGGCTCATCCACAGGGATGGAGTCAGGGGAACAAACGGGCCCCACAGCCCTGATTTCCTTCCTTGGCACGGCAATGGTCACAGGTCACCATCACCTCTCCAGCACAACTACAAGAAAGCAGCTGAGGAACAACAGTTCTCTGTTTTCTGATTGCTGGGAGGGTCACCCTCGCTGTCCTACAGTGTCCAGCTCTCGGTCTGGAAATCACCTGTTACGTGAACCCTTTATCTAAATGATAGAAGAGATGCAACTACAGCCTCATTTAAACCAAAGACAGAATTAAAGCAACACCTTTCAGTGCTCTAATAACACAGTTTTAACTGCTGCAAACATAGAACTGAAACTCTTGTAAGAGGCAGTTTCAACTTTTTAGAATGTTCTCTAATTCCAGTTTCTTGCCTTCCCAGTTTCAAAATTTTCTGCCATGGACAAGTTACATTATCTGCTTTGGGAAATTGACTGAGGGCATTGCTGCAGAGAACAAAGCTGGCAGACATGTGCTGGCAAAAACCATTTCTTGTTCCAACAATTGCACATATACACAGAGTCCAAAGAAACAAGATGCTTACGTGAGCCCAAGGAAATAGAGTGGGAAAAACCCGTAACAACCAAAGTAGATGTAGTAGCTCATACTAATCTTCTTAAATTTAGAATTCAGAATAAGGGTTGGAAAACAAAGCTAAATTTTGATTTTGAATCAGTTAGCAAGTAGCACTTGAGAACGTTTATTTTAACAAGGGGAGCAGTTTCTGAATAGTCTCTCTTATTTCTCCTCCGCACTCCCCACGAATTCACAATTCTATTTAGGGTTGGGTTTGGGGGTTTTTTTTAACTGTTCTTTTCAAAGCATATTGCTGTCCCCTGCTTTTCCAGGAAAGACAGCAGAGGAGGAGATACAGACTGAAAGCTAATTCTCTGTTAGCTTCATCAGAACTGAAAGCAGCAGAGAGGAAATGTGAAGACAAAGTCATCACACACTAAACTCATGAAGAATTTAAGGCACAGGATGCTGAAACAGAAAGGCTTCTCATTAGTTTCACTACTCCTGCTATCTATTACTGCTCTACTACCAGATATACTGTGACTCTGGGTTTTCTTGCCAACAGATTAAAGATCTCTTGTTTCCCTCTCCTGCTGCACCATTTTGAGGTTAAGCTCCCCATGCAATGTAGACTTCCAAACTCTAAATTTCAGTGTTCATTATTCTCACACAAACCAAGCTTTACTCCCCATTTCAGTGTCAGCGGGGTTTTATGGTACATACATTAATTATACGTAATTATAAGTAAGCTGCACGTTCTCATATTTCCAGGCATCAGAGATGATGCCACAGATGCTAAAAGTGAAGTACTTTCCAGGAGCTAATAAACAAGATGCTATCTCAAACAACTGTGAAATGTGTCACTCAGAGGTAAAGGACCCACTAATTACTGGGGTAGTGCCATGTATCTCATGAACAGCAATTCCATTTTTAAATGACGCATTTTAAAGCACGTGTGCTGTTCTTTGATTGGTAAGAAAATAATGGCCTTAAATAAGGTTATATCCAGCAATTTCCCTCGGACCTAGCAAAGCCTGTCTGCTGCTCCCCACTAAGTGGGAGGCACCAGAAGGCACCTTTCAATAGGAACCACCATAACTCACCCTGCCTTATGACCACAGGATCTAGAGGTTAGATCAAGATCTAAGGTTAATGAAACAAAAGAAAATAAAAAGTAATTGCGATCTTCAGTTTTATATTTTGCAACTACACATAGGTTCTTTCTTGAAAATAAATGTTTTTCTAACTAAACACTGATGGAATTTAATGTAAATTTATTATTAAAATTATATCTGCCATTACAGAAAATCAATGTCTTTTTTTTTTTTTTAAATGATTGAAAATGCTCAAGTATGAAACTGTTTGCTTGGCTGTAAGGCTGGGCTCCTTCCTTGAGTGAAAAATAAGAAATCGCTACTAAATTAATTGCAAAACAGCATTCAAAACTTATTCCATTTTTCTTATCAACAAATGATATTCCAAGTTGTTTGCTTCCTTCTCTAAACTGATTCATTCTCTGTGATCTCTTTATTATCTCAGTAATTTTCCTTGAGTGTTCCTGAGTAATTTTCCACGTTGTGACTGAAAATCACATTCTCATAATTTATTTTCACTGATTAAGGATTTTTTTTTTTCTGATAGAAATTCCTTATTGCTTCTTTGATGGGTCATAGGACAGAATAAGTGAGCAGAGAACGAAGTATCACACAGAAATTCAACGTTACACTCCGTTATCAGTGAAGATACCAACATGACATCTAATATGCCAGGCCAAAGAAATTATGGCAGAAAAAAGCTTTATCACCCCAGCTGTGGATCAGAGCAAGAGATATGAATAACTTCTGTACTGACCCATGAATTACGAAAGTGGGCAATTCAGAAAGCAGGGCCTTATTGTAAAGCACAGGTGAGTGGAGAAAATTAAATATCTGAACTAAGACCTACGTGAATTAAGTAAGACAGGGCTTAGTCAATGAAAACTTTTGCAGTATCAAGTGATGTTTTCTGGCAAGGTGAGCCCTAGATTAGCAAGGGTTCCTCTCAGACAGCCGGAAGCCATCAGAGCAAGGAGATGATGGGACCTGTGACCGGTGCAGTGCACGGCTCCCTCTGAAGCCAGATTTGGCACCAGCACGAAGGGAATGAGCTTCAGCCAGCCTGTCAAACCACCCTGCAGTGGAGTGTGAGTGCTGAGCTGACCTCCTGGAAACCAGTTCAGCTGGAGCACTGCTGGATCTGCCTGCAGAACTTCTGCACTGACTCACAACAGGAGTCCTCCGTGCTTACACATCTAACTCACTGCTAAAGGTGCTGGCAATCAGCTGTACAAGTACTTGAGGATATACATGTGCTACCCTTGGAAATGTAACTTTCTGCTGAGTCACTGCACTGATTATAATAATGTGTATACCACACACATTACACATACAGCACCCACGTGTGGCCTCTTAAATTAAGGCAAATTTAAGATACTTACTAGGCAGAAAGTATTTACTCATTTTGCAAATACTAACCAAAAAAGTAATGTCCAATTCAAAAACTATCACACATAGCTGGTAATTATTTTTGTATATACTTTAATGACTGTATTTAACTAAGGTGTGATGTTAATGACATCATGAAACTGAGGGGCCCACCTTGTTAACTCACTACATATTGCACTCAATGTTCAAATTCAAGAGTTTATTTTTAAACAAGGTAGAGATGGAGAGTCCACTTTCTTTAGATGCAGTACCCATTTGGTAGCTGAGGAATTCTGACTGAAATCTGAATGCAGGGCATTCTAAACTTGCTTCCATCATTGCCATGTACAAATGCCTGGACTGACTCTAAATGGGAGTATGGGAACAGTAGGATAACTTTGGTGGGACACCATCCTTGCCCAAAGGTAATTCAGGCAAACTTCAGAAAAGTGTCTTACTCCAGCAGTGGTAATATTCTTTTGCTTAATAAATGACATAAAATACTCAAATGAATGAATAGACTACACTTTTACAAAATAACCTGATTCTGTGGCATCATTTTTACATTAGTTTTTAGAACATCTCATTTCTTTGAGATAACAACTGCCCAATGTGACGGAATGGTCAAACTGCCTGTCTTAATGTCATCATCTGACTGATGAGATTAGCAAATTTGTGTGGAGAAAGATGCTCCTTTTGGCTTGATGGAAGCAAGGTTTACTGAGAAACTGGGGAAACTGGTGCAGGGCACCCATCACCTGCTGGAACGGCCAGGGGCTGTACTGGGCAGCTCCTGCACAGGCGGACATCCCCAGTGGGAGCCAAGGAGCTGCTGAATGGGATTTCAGTGAGGGCTGGGAGAGAGAGAGAGAGAGAATCACCTTCTCTCACCACTGCCTGTGTCAACCCTTCCTGACCCCTTCCCAGAAAGATCCAGTGGCTCTACAGAGAGGTAATGGCAAATCAACATCAAGTTTTTATGACAAAATACTGCTCTGGCCTGGGATCTGCTAAGTCTTCTGATTTTCCAGATTTCCCAATTTCTTAACAGCTGAAAATCTTCTGCCAATGTTATTAGGGTTTTTAAGTATTACATGCAGCATACAAAGCCTTTCTGTGTCAGCCTTTGCAGAGCTACAGGAGAATTTGTTTCTTCTTTCTTTCCCCCAAAAATATACATAAAACCTAAACCATCTTCTGAAATAAAGAAGATTATGGAGTTTCTAGAAATCAATGCTATGACTTCCTTTTCTTGGTTCCTTAGTTTACCATCTGGTTTTAGTAAATGCAGACCACTGACAGTGAAATCCTAAGGCATTATTTAAGCAAACATACACAAAACCCATGGTCTTGAGAGAAGCACCCCAGATTTCTATCATGGCAAAGATGGCAACTAGAAAAACTAAGCAAACTGCAATTTAGAAAAAAAAAAAAATCTATATATATAAAAAATACAGCACTAAGCCTTCAGGTGCAGAGACAACTTTCAGCAGGCGATTTGAAGAAAAAGAAGTTAACTCGATCCAACCTCCTTAATAACCAGATGCTCGCAATCATCAAAAATATACCTTTAGCCGAAACAACCTCTCTGTTCCGGAGCGTTCCGTTTGCGGGAGCATTTACATAACAATATGTGACATCTGAAATGCTTAAGGCCACCAAGCATGGCAGTACAAATTACAGTCATTTTTCAAGCCGCCGTGCGAGGCGCCGGTGCCGGGCAGGCACGACCCGCATGCAGCAGGGCCGGGAACGGTGCCCAGGCTCCCGGGATCCATGCTGAGCCAGAGGTGAGGGAAGCCGAGCTCCTTACCCGCCGTAGGCTGGGATGGGAGGAGGGGGAGCTGCTGCACGGAACGTGTTGTACACCGTGCGACCTCGGCCTCGTAGGTGGGCACCTCTGTACGCGGCAGCCGCGGTCGCAGCAGGGTAGGGAAATCCTGGCACTGCGGAGGGAAAAAGAACCAGGGGTTAACGTGCAACGTCCGCGTTCTGCAGCAAGCAGTGGGGTGGTGATGGCATAAAAGCTCGCCTGTAGCTGGACGAGGGAGTCGCCAAAGTGTTTTAACTCATCTTTTCACACAAATCTCTGCGTGCAAACGGCAGGCGGCAAACTGGGGATTTGGATGGCAGCGTCATCTACGGCTCTGAGCTCCTCAGAAGACGCCTTTAAAAAGAGTGTTGACTGGCTCAGCCAACACTGCTACCAGGAGACTCCCGAGGTCCAAGTTCAGGCTCAAATTTATGATGTCAGAGATATTTGCATCACATTATTGGATCTGTCTTCTAAAGTCAGCCCTGTTATGAGTAGGGGTGAGACCTTAGCGACTTAGGTGACCTCAAGTCATCTAAATTATCCAGTGGTTTTGCCAATCGAGCAGAGCTTTGCTTTTGTTCAAGAGTTGATTATTAACTGGCTCTTAGCTGTGTAATAATGGAAAGAGTTTTTCCTCTCTTTTCTGTTTCTTTGGGGTTGCACCGGGTACATAACAGCACCTTTCAGTCCTTCAAAGGCAAGAGTTGTATATCTTAGGAATACATCTGAATCCACACAATATTCCAACCAAACAGAAACAACTTAATCATATAACAAAGAAATTAACTCGTTTTTATATTGTCATTGCAACTATGAACATTAATTACCATTCCATGTGAGACTTAAAATTTTTTAATCAGAAATTAAACAGTAATACAGTATTAGAAGTTCTGTAAAACTTCTCTCTTGACAACTTTTTAATTGAAAAAATAATAATAAAACGCCAAAACAACAATCAAAACTCCCCACTGTGCTTTCTCTGCCAGTTTTTTAGGCAGTGCCTCATTACTTCATCATTTCTCCTTTGTACATATATTGCGTGTCAATGTTAGGACAGGTATTTCTTGAATGAATTCATCAGTGAGACAGATAAAAATCAAATCCAGCTCTGTTGACACTCAGGTTACATCAGATGTGCTTCACTGTCTTGAATTTTTTTTTTTAATATGTAAATCATGAAATAAAACAAATATTTCTTAGCAAAGCCCTAATAAAAAGCAAGCAAATGGAAATACTGATGTATAAAAATTTTCAAATCTGAAATACAAATTGATTTCAATCCTCATTTAGCATCAAATTTTAAAAGAAGCATTGAATTTGAAAAAAGAAAATGAAAAAAATCGCAACTTTTAGGCCTGGCTGGCTGAACATGTGAAGGCAAATACTGTAATTATGGTGATTTCTCTATTATTGCCTTACTGCTGTGGCTCTGGGGCTTTGCCAGGTCCCCATCCCTGACAAAAAGGTTACACAGCAATTCTGCAAAGATTTACATGCCTGTGATACGACATAAACCCACCTTATGGCAAATCAGATAAATTAGATCTGTCTTAGAGAGCACAAATACCACATTTGAAAAGGAATGTAAAAGGAATGTGTCAAAATCAAAAAGATGAAACTGCAGCACTCGATATTCTGTTGATAACTTCACAAGCAATTGCATTTAAGAGGTCTTAAAGGAACTGTACTGGAAAACATTTCTTTTAAGGAAAACAACATATACATCATATATGTGAAATCTGGATGCTGTAAGTACTTTTGCATATTCAACAAGACTGAATATTGACCAGTGTAAATAGAGTAGTGACAGAGTTATGACCTGCTGCTGGAACCACATAACTTTTGTCCTTTCCTTTTCCAAGTGTACAGCCTTGTACAAAAATTAATACAACACGCAGAGGAAGATGCAAAAGATAGTTTTACATAATGTTCCGAGAACTACAGACCTACACGCTCCCTCCAGTCTTACAACTTTTCTTTGGGCATCCAGCTTTTGCTCCTTCCCAGTTACAGGTGTTGGACTGGATGGAGAACTGATCTAATCCAGTGCAGTTCTCTTTGTGTAAGAGTGATGTTCAGCTGCAGTCTGCCTGCGTTAGAAAAATCACTCCTTGCCAACTAATAGGCATTCCTAGAAGTTTGTTTCTCCAATAAACTGAAATTTGTGTCTTTAAAAAAAAAAAAAATTCAACTAACTAAATAAAAAGAAACAAACCCAACAAGCCAGTGCTCAGAAGAGTCTGCTTAAGCAAATGGGTGGAAATGGGTTTGAGAGAATGAAAAATTGATATCTGAAATGGTGGACATGTTAAATGATAAACTGTAGCTTTTTAGGACACTCTTAAACTGTCAAAATTAAGAGAAATTTCTCTGACCTAAATGGCAATTACAAAAAAATTAATTCAGTCTGACAGCCTTAGAGTTTCTTCACTTGCAGCTGTAATTTTCTAAATATTGATAGAAAACACACTTCCACAAGAAGAACAGAAGTGGTAGAGAAAACCCAGCTAACTCAAAAACAGCCTAAGCTCAAGCAATATGTAACACCATTGTGGGCTGGCAAGACGTGGTCTGCAAAGTCCTGCCCAGAGATCCGTTCCAGTAATTAATTCTTTGTAATGAACATCTACGTTTGGCAATATTTCCAGCAGTCGTTCTTTTGGGGTCCTAAGCAAGGTTTTTGCTGTCAAATGTTCCTTTGACATTAATTCACCCATTAACTCCTGCATACAGCCACACCCCTCACACATGTGGGCAGAATGGGCCCATCTCTTGATTTCTGGAAGAAACGAGGAAATATAAGTCTGATTAAAGCCAACTGGAATTGTTGGGAGACACTGAGGATATGCCTCTGTGAAAGAATGAACTCCTAACGTGGTTTGTGAACATTTTTTCCTCTGAATTGTACCACTCAACCCAGCTTTCATACAGACATATTAAAATACATTTTTTGCAACAACTGAGCATTTATCCTAAATTCTCTTTATTCTTCATGGCAGTCACACCTTAGAAAGAATTACAAGGAGGATCACTGGCCTCAAATCTTTGAAAGTGAATGCTTTCCACACAGAAACGTCACTGGAAGAGCAGAGTGCTCCATCAATGAATGAGTCAAAAATAACATATTTTTACGAGAAAGAAGGTTTTCTCTTAACAAAAGAGGAGAAAAAGGAAGAAAACAGAAATAGCAGGGAAAGTCACTTAGTCCATAAGAGTTTACCAAAGCCAAAACCTGTGAGGGAGGCTCAGCAGTCATGGGAGATGCTAAGACAAGATAGTGATTTTTTTTTTTTTTTTATTTTTTTTTTTTTATCATTTTCAAAGGATCTGCAACACAAAGGATGAGTCTGAATGAGAAGCCTGAAGCAATGCAATTGTTTTGCTATGCTTGCCTTGCATTGTTCTCTTAATAAAGTCACGGAGCATAAAATGTCTAAAGTAAAGCAAAGCACTAAAAACCTTGAAGATGCAATTAGTAGGAGGCAGAGCAGTGATGTGCAGTTCTGCCAGCAAGAGGATGAAAACTAAACATGGGACTAAGAATGGCATTGCAAGGTCTTACAATCAGGTGAGGTCTAACAGTTGAGTTTATACGTAACAGAAAGACATCCATCCCTAAAATTGATTTGGGTCCATCTGAAAATCAGAGTATCTGAAAACACACTTTTTACTATCAGGTAGTAAGATTAGAAGTAAAATAATCAACAGGTTTTGTCGCCCTGGATTTGAGTTCAGAAAAAAACCCCATTACGCTCCTTCAGCCCAGCTGAGAAATCAGATGGGTAGGAATTGGTAATAACCACAGAATTTATTTTGCTACCAACTTTTTAATATCCTCAGCCCAAAATAACCAGCAGAAGTGGCAGCCTTAGAACACAACTGAAGGATGGACTTCATAAAAAGAATTTTATGAAAAGGGCTGTCCCATCAGGAAGCATTAAATGCTATTAACCAGTCCCAAAAGTAAAGAAGATAGTAGCCAGGAGGGGTAGAGGTTTTAATGACTTACAGTTTGTAGGTCAACCTTCCTTAGTGCCTCAGTGCCAAACTGCTGAAACTCAGTCAGTGAAAATGCTATTATAATGGGGTTGAAAATGTGTTTGACTCTCAGCAGGGAAGCATCTGAGCCCACTTCTAAGCAAAAGTAGCTTAAATTCATCAAAGTAATTTGATGACTGGAATTCTTCTGATCTGTGACAGAGAAAAGGCAGATTTCTCCAAATGCACATTGATGATAGGAGGTGATGACACGACATTATAAAAAGAAAGGCTTTTCTAAGGACGATATATAATCAAACATCAAGCCATAGAAAACAATTTACATTTTCATCTAATGGCCCCATCCATTCTATATTCATTCAGCTATTCAAATATGAATGAGACTACAACCACAAAACTCAGTTCCTACAGTCACTCTGCAATTTTAATTTTTCAAGTTAAAAAAATTAGAGTATAAATAATATGTTGTAGAAATCCCTGGCTTTGCTTAATATAATTATCCACAATCACACAAATCATCTACTACAGCCTAAATGAAATTGTTTTAAGAACATTATGCCGGTAAGATTTCTTCTTTAAACTTGTTTATTCTATTTTTATACTTAGGAAGATAAAATTTTAAAATGTATTATTACAATGAAAATTGTCTACAAAGTTTTCTGTTCCTACACTTAGTAAACATGGAATCACTGTCAGGGTACCTCCTTCAGTGAACTTCAGTTTAGATCTGAAGCATGAAATATGGCCAGCAAATTGCCACATTTAAGCAAATAAAAAGGCCTTTGGAATTAACAGGATTCATGGCAGTATATCAGCAAAATTTAGGTAACTAATGATTTTACAGAAAAAGCAAATATGAGCATAAGGAAGAAAAACTTAATCTTTGAGTTCGCAGATGAAATTTAATCAAATCTTAATTTGTCCCAGAAGATGTAATACAAGCATTTGTTTTCCTAATTTTTTATTAAACGAACATGACGGGGAGGTGCACTTCGTAGGCACCATATCCCAACGCACGCCTGGGAAAACAAACACTGAAGGAACTAGGAAAAGCTTGAGTTCCCAAAAAGAGGAACATAACCTGGCAAAAAATACTTAAGGGTTATACACTGCGTATTAAAGTTTTAAAGCTTTGGGATAGATGAAAGAGCAGCAGATGCAAAAAACAACAGGGGGCAGATTTTGTATCAAAGCCATAAAAATATACAGCCACTTTAATGGGCAATTATTCTTCACATTTGTGCTGCGGTTTGAATTTGTATGAGGGTGCCATATGCCCCAAGAAAGGTGTGCCATCAAAATGGATGAGCAGATCTACCTCTCATCACTCCTAATCTCTCCTCCTCTGCACAGACTAGCAGGTCATCTGCCACCAAGAGTTTGCAAATGTTTCGTGGTGAAGAATTTTAATGTTACATCGTGTTCGAATCAGTTTATCGCTAATTTACTGCGGCACAGTTTAACTGCTGGAAAGACAGGGAGACACATTTACATTATTCCCATAGTTCAGGAGGATCCCCGTTGAGGAAACACAATAAATTAAAAACAAAGAGATATAATGGGTAGCATGCTGAGAAAGGCTAAGCAGAATAATCTATATGATATTATCTGAGATTTCAGGGACAGAATCAGCAGTTTATCCCAATGTGTGCTGTGTTTTCCCTTCACTGTAATAGCAATAAGTATTATTAAGTGGCATTCTTTGAAAGAATTATAAACGCCGTGCTAAAGAGGATTTGTACATTTAAATACACAGACCAAAGCATGCTGCCAGCAAAACGCAAGCTCTGTTAATACAGATTTTAACATGAAAAGGCATGTAAATTATATATAAATATATGTACACACACACACACTTTAAATTCAGGGTAAGAAAAAGATCTTTAGAGAGTTCATAGTGTTTAAAATTACAGGCTGAAAATGCATTTCTTCACCTGTCACTGTTGTGAGACGATTTTCCCTGGGATCTAGTTGTGAATTAACTGCATTTAAGGGAAATTTCCCATATACGTCAAACACAGTCACAACCGGTCACTTCTATTTCTTTCTTTCACAAGCTACTTATTTTTTGAACCATACTTCAAATTATAGAACAATTATTTCCTTACTATTGTAGGAAAATACATGCCAGTATCATACACTGTTGTTCAGGAATGAATAAATCTGTATTTTGGAGAAACCCCTACTTATAGGGCATTCTAATTTGAAATGCATTAAAAAGGAAAACAAAAATCTCTAATTAATGTACAAGTCTAATCACCATTCTCCACATGGAAGAGTAATTTTTCACTGTTCATTTGCTCAGTGTAATCTCAAAACTGACATAACAGAAAAGCAATGGCCTATAAATCTGCTCTCATTTGTTTCTTTAATATTCATATTCCATTGAACTACAGCTGCTTGTTGCTGCAGTCTATTACAACATGCAAAACTGTCGATAAAAATATTATGAAAGGCAAGATGTGTTTCTTCATGGCTCTGTGTGCCATTTATTTGGAAAAAAATAACAACAAATGACTCATGGATTGTCCCTTAGTTTGCTGCACGCTGGGCGATTAGTGATTAATTACCTTGCTGCAAATTGACATGGCACGAGGAAATTGACACAGCTCTGATTAATTAACTTTTTTATGCAAGACAGTTACTTACAAAACACTGCACACTGTAATTGAATCCCTTTACACAACACTACTGCATTAAGTTTCCTGTCAAATCCAAATTAGCGCCGAATTTCACGAAAATTTGTTGAAACTTTTTATACTGACGTATACGTAAATATTTCGAGAAAGGGGACAGACAACTGCTTTAAAACACTGTTTTCAAACATTTCAGCCTCAAACATGAGAAGAATCATATTTGTAGATTTTTCCCTACCAAACCATAATTAAATGCACACAAAAAACCATAAACTAAATATTTCAGTAAAGAGCAACCTACCATTTAATTTGCTTATTCCAATGTTAAATTATAGGAAGACACTCAACTGTTCCAACAAACTTTTCTTTTGGTTATCTTCAGCTTAAAGTTGCTTTCAGATCTAACGGACCTATGACTTCGATGACTTGCATATACTGACTTCTTTGTAATTATTTTAAGTCTAGATGGAACCATTCTTTTTGTTTCACCTCTTCTCATGTACCAATAAACAAGCCACTATTTGTTTCTCTGTTTATTGCCACCATGATGTGCCATTCATTCCTAACCTTCTGAGCAAAACCTCGATGCCCAAGCCTGGAAACCGTCTCATCTCCCTGCCTAAGCTTTTTCCCTGCGAGGGTGACTGGTCACTGGCACAGCTGCCCAGAGGGGCTTTTGGACCTCCATCCTTGGAGATACTGACAAGCTGTTTGAGCTTTGTGGTCCTGGAGAGCCTGCTCGAGGCTTTGCTGCTGGGGCAGGGGGTGGACAAGATGTTCTCCAGAGTTCCTTCCAACCTCAGCCACTCAGATTCAGTCCTTTAGGGATTCTGTGGTTATCAGAAACCACTTCTTTAACTGGATTGCATATGCAGCCACCTGACATCACCCTAAGACATCAAGGGGTTCCCAAAAACAAGCAGAAGAAAATGGAGGACGTGAAGGGATACAAAGGAACAGCTCAGATGATTGAGAACTCTTTTGGTAGAGCTATGTAATCACACCAACCTACACCTCTGAACTAAAAAAAAAACCTATAACTGGTGGTGAAATTACTTATGATGTACTTAAAATCAAAATGAGAGTACTGCATAGCTGAAATTACAAATAGTTGAGGTACAAAGAATAGTTGGCTTTTCACAAAGGAAACAACTGAAAAAAGAAGAAAAAGCTCAGGAGGTAAAAAAGCATCCAGGCCGTAAAGGAAAAGAAACCGCAGAGATCAGAGAAGACACGTTTGATCTTAAATTAAAGAACAATCTTCAAATATAGATGATCAAAGTGATCAATATCTTGTCTGGAGTTCCCAGTTACTGGACAGCTGCAAGTTTCAAGCAAATAGAAGAAATCCCCTGTGTCTAACAAAGCACCATTTCCAGACAAAGGAAGAAGGCCATGGCTGAGGGAAGCTGGATGAAGAGTAGCACTGCTACAAAGAGATGACAAAATTTAGTAATCCGAATGTTTATGAAAGTCAATTATGTAGTGACAAGAAATACTGCTTAGATGACACAAGGATTCCTAAAGCTCAATGGAATTATTAAACTGTAAAAAGAGCATTGTCAGAAAGCACTGGGAACAATTTAGGCAGGAAGTAATAGAGGAAAAACCCAGCTGTTAACCTAATCCAAACCGTAATGGCGAAATTGTCAAAACAAAGAATTGCACCTGCAAAGTCATACTGATACAAAAAATGTTAATTCCTAAAAAGCACTTACTGTCTGTGAAATTCAGGTTGAATTTGGCTGTACACAGCATGGTTCTAAGAGACATGATTCAATAACAACCATCACAAAACAGAGTGACACCAAGGTGTGCCTTTATTTGAACCCAAGTCTTACAGGCTAAGCTGAAAAGCACAAAATTAAGAGTTTACTGTCTGACAGACAGGGTGATTTGGGACGTACAGTCAACACAGTGTGTCTGGTACCAAAAATGAGTGACACAGCAGAGAGGTGACTGGATGCAGAGCCAGGGAAGGCATCCACGACTGTGCTCAGAGGGGTCTGATGTACAACTGCATCACAGAACACGATGCAAAATAATACTGAATGTAATCCTCACTACGTAAATACCATGCACATAGTAAATGTAATTACTAAATGTAATTCTCACTATTTAGCTGCATTCTGAGAGGAGTAAATCCAAGCAGTCCTACTCCCCTAAATCACGGGTTAGTCGCCAGTGCTGCCAGTGGCCAGGTGCTGTGTCTCCACCAACAGCAGAGCACCAAGGGAAGGCACCTGAGTTCCCGACTGTCCTTGGCCACACACACAATTTTTATTATTTGAACTAAAGGACAGAGACACTCTCCACAATTTACTGTCTTTCCAGCCATCTCCCACTACCCACATGTAGGGTTGTGTATCAGTGGAAAAAAGAGTCAGTGACACAACTCAGGACGTGTCTCTCTTTCCAAAACTCCTAAGCCTGCTGGTTCAGACACACTGCTCCAGCACCAAACAGACCAACAGAGGAATGAGGGTAAACAGCAAGGCACTTAAAAACACATTTGTGGGGATAAAATGAAAGCCACATTTACAGATTTTGGACACACACAGTGTATCTTAGTGATGACTCGTAAGTCACCATTTAAAATATGGATAGATAGGAGGTAAAACGAGTCTCATCCTGAAAATAGTTACAGAAAGACAATGTATACTGATACAGAACATCAAAAATGCTGCAGGAAGAATTTCAGGCAACACTACAAAAAAAAACAAACCCAAAGAGGTTCACTTTACAGTTAAAAAACAGGATGATACTTAAATCGAGAATATAATGCAATACATATGAGTACAGTTTTACTTAATTTTTAAAAATTTTGTACTATCTTTATCTTACTTGAAAATCAGAGGTGTCATCCTGCTTCAAAGCAAGGCCCAACACAACGGGCCACAACGGTGTTTAAAAACCTTCTAAAGACAATTCGACATGAGAATGATAGCAATATTTCTCGACGCTTCCACACATCAGGGAGGGAATTATGGAAAGCCATTCCCTTCCTACTTACTATTGGTATCTTCTTTAAGCCTCCACTGAAACCCACTGTATTTAATATACAAACGGGAAGGGCACTTGGCACATTTTTCCTGGTTACTACCGGGTGATTCTCTTCTTAAATAAAGGCAATTCATTCAGGAAGCACATCAAAAGATAGTTTGACCCCTAAATGTTCAGTAATAAGGTTTTTGTAGCCTGGAAATGATATGTGTGATTGCTCTTCTCAGATGCATGGACAGTTCCCTCTGGCAGGATTTTCGCACCCTCCGTCAGGAACCGCAGCCCTGCAACGGTTAATTTGGTTAATTAATGGCTCAGTCACAGCCTCCTTTGCAGGGGTGCTCTACCTGTTTCCTACGAAGCAATAAACGGCAGACAAAACCACCAAGGTGTAAATACAACCCACTGATACATATTTTATCGCTGATGAAGTGACCTGCCATTCCAATTTAGCTTAAGAGAAAACAGACTAATTAAAAATTTAGTTGGCAGAACCTTTCTACATTCAATTCAGAAATACTGGAGCTCTGGCAGATTATTTATATCATATGAATACTCCTTTTTTAAACTGCTCCTGACCCATATTCTAATTCAAAATGGCAAGCCTAGCAAACAGTGAAACGAAGACAAACCATAACAATAAAATCAGAAGAAAAGAATCGTTGATGTCATTGCAATATCTGTCCATTTGGATTGAATGAGGTCGGTCGTGACTGACACATGAAACATCGACGAGGATACACCGAGTGCCAGCAGCACCTACCCTGCAGCTGCCTGCAGTGGCAGCAAACTACCATCATTACAGTATAATATTCAGGTAATTACACGTGTGCAACAGATTAAACCTGACATATTCAACGGAATCAAAGGTTTCCAAACCGAATGCTTCGACTAATCATTTGGCTCAGAAGTGCACTTTGAATCACCTTTTGAAAATTTCTATTTTCCCTGTGTAATTTTCGTGGTATTGAAAATATCCCAGAACATAATAGAAATGTCAAAGGTCTTCCTTCAATCCATTAGTAATGCCACAGGAAAATAAAACCTGGAATGTCTACACTGAAACAAGAAACATGAAAATAGTTTCACACAGCATTTTTTAGGTGGTTTACTAATATTTTTTAGCCCAGGAACCTACTTCTAAAGCAAGGACATACTCAATAGACAGGCTTAACTTAATTTTCATTTCTGTAGCACAATGAGTCCTCAAATACACTAAATCCTACTATTGGATGGGGTCTTTATAAATATAAAATGTATGTTTATGATTTTCCCTATTTATTCTGTAAGCAAGATCCTGAACCATCCTCCATCTATGCATTAAAACAAAACATACAGAGGGAAAAAAAAAAAAAGTTTTTAAAACTAGGACATATGTCTGCTATACGTAAGTGCTGATATTTTCAACAGACAACAAAATTCCCATATCATGTAATTAATACTTTATTCTTGTGCCATAGATTTTACTTCTCTCCATGCACATAATGCATAGAATAGTAGGAATATTGGGATAATTTTGGGACATATCTAATGTCTGCTCGGAAGGAATGAAGCATGCTTTCCTGATTCGCTTTAAAAATAAAAAACCTTGGCATTAAAAATATTTCTTGTCAAAAATATTACAGGACCAAAGGTTTCCAGGGAATTTTCCAAAAGAACTGCCTTCCCACCTTTCAAAAACATCTCATCTTTGCCTTGTTGTTTCCTGGGCTCTCATAAGCTAAAATCCCAGGGCAACGTAGTTTATTGTTTTAATATCTGTCTGACGCAAAGCAAAAGTATTCTCTGGTGAGTGCTTATCTGTCACATGTACTTCTGTGAAAGGAATATCAAGATAAATAAGATGTTCTAGGGCATATCATGGGATTATGAGCTTGGCACTGACTGAATTCTGTTTAAAAATAGTTGAAACAATAAATACAAAAAAACCATCTACACTGATATTTTGAGGATGAGAGCTTGAAGAGCATTGGGTTTTAAATATTTTAATTATAAGGGGTTTATGCTATTTTAGTACGACCAGAAAATGAACACTCAAGTCCGTAAATGGGACAAACAAGATGAGAGGAAATAATATTCATAATTTAAACAGTTAGAACAATAAAATTCTATTCTAATGGTACAATGAACTGTGAACTTACTTAGTATTAATTAAACTCAATCTAATGGCATTTTCTATATTGAAATGAATAACCAGTGATCTGGAAATTCATTTAGACCATTAGGTTAATTACAGAAACCGATGGAAGTTTTATCAGACAATTACAATTAAAGAACACGAACAACGTGGGACAGATTTATAAGCATTTGTACCACCTCAATCATTTTTGCTGAATTCCACCACCACGACTTCTTCCAAAACTGTAATCAATATATCAATTAAAAAATGGGCCATCAACTTCATTTGCCCTTGAGCATGATAAAATAAAACGAATTAATATCGGATTCTGCATTTTCATATTTTTCTTCTTTTAATGCTATCACTTGATTGCAGTAGGAATGATTTATTTAGGAGCTTATAAGCAGGCTTGCTGAAGATGAAACGACTCTAACATTTAGGAAATCTAAGCCAAAATTGACTTCAGTTTAAACTGTACTCATTGAAGTCAAGGCAAAATTTTCTTTTATGGGCACACTAAACATTTGGGATATAGAGGCGTTCATGTGCACAGCATTCTGAACCAAGGCATGGAGAAACTTAAAATATTTTACTGTACATGTGAGCTACCCATGTAGCTAACAGTGAACTGTCCCTTCAATATGTGCTCAGAAAAATCCACTAGTAGCTACACACTCAATAACTTGAGTACCTTAATGTTCACTTGGAACTAAAATAAAGTCTAAAAGTTTCAGAGATCAAAGTGCTGATTCAGAGAGTAAAAAATATTTAACTGCCTTTGAACTTCCCTTTAAATTTGAAATTCCATCTGTCTCCCGTTGCCCTCCACAGGGCCTGGGTGGGCACAGCTGGACATTCCTGAGGGATGGGATGCACAGCTTTGGGCTGCTGCCTCACCACACCAGCGAGGGCTGGGCGAGCCCAGGAGCGCCGGGAGCCAGTCCGGAGCACAAGGATTTCTGCCGGAGATGCATCTCCTCTTCCATACCCTGCCACGAAGGACAGGACACCATCAGGGGGACAGAGCCAGGCACACGCTGGGAAGCCAAGGGACAACAAACGTGACTTGCAACCAGAGAGGTTTCCACGGTCAGGACATTCAGTCATTGGAACAGACGACCCCAGGAGGTGGTGCAGTCTCCATCCTTAGAGGTGCCCTGGTGCAGCCTGGTCCTTCCATCCTGAATTACTTTACAAGTCTGCAATCTCCTGTCTTCCTTCTTCCCCGTGCTTTGGCTCTCATGAGCTTCTACTTCATTCACATTTTCAGGCACTTTTACATTATAGAAAAATGGGGAAAATAGGCACAAAACAGTTTTTAAAAGTTCTCGCATAAATTCAGATTTGTATTTTTGCCTTTTTGAACCATACATACCCAGCTGTGCTACTGTCCTTGGCAGAACAGGGATGCAGACATTCAGGGCCAGAACTTTTTTTTTCTTCTTTTGAATCTTCCTTTCGTCCAGCAGGGTCTTAACATTCTCATGGATCCTACTCATGTGTGGCTTCAATTTGGAAAAGTTCCAAGATTATTCTTGATACATTTCTTATTTACCAGTAGATACAAATTTCTTCAGGATTTTAAAACTCCCTGTAGAAGCAACTATTCTAAAGAAGTGAGGGTAAAAAGAAACTGTCAGTTACGTGCAGCCAAGCTGCTTCTTTTCCTTTCAGTGAGATATCCTGGGCCTCTAGGAAGATTCCAGTGGGTGTTGACTCACTGGGATTTGGTGAACTCCAATCATTCCTTGCTGGAATTCCTTTCAATACTTGTCTGCACTCTGCATTAGGCAATGATGAAGGATTTAACTGAAATCTGTTGTATCAGTTCTGCCCTGGAGATGCCAGTCCTGTGGGAATCTGCAGCAGCCAAGGTTTCCTGCCCGGATTTCCTGGCCGTGGTTGTCAAAGGAGCTGTCCCAGGCAGGGATGGGAACACATTGGCATGCCGCAACTCTGCTCTCTACATAACAAATTATCTATTCCAACAATAGATGTGCAAATGAAAAACTGATCCAGATCCCATCTTCTCCTTCAGCATAAGAGAACAGATGAGGCATGAGAGACTATTGCTGCTGCTGATTTGTTCCACTGCTTGCAGAAGAAACAGCTCATTTCTTTCTGTATTATGCGAAGGGCCAGAAGAGATGGAAGGAAGCAGGGCTGTGTTTCCATCCCCTGACATATTCAGAGGTGCAACTAATCATTGTGCTGGGAATGATGTGATACATAAAATATATCCTGGAGAAATAAAATATCGGAAGGGAAAGAGCAGCTCCAAGAATTGCAGTCTGCTTTCCGGAGAGCCAGTGGGTAAAGGTGCTCAGAGCCATCAGAGACTACCAGTGGCCAGTACAGTTACAAACCAAGAAGTTCAGTGAGAAACCAAGCTAGCCAAATTAAGAAAAATACATCTTACAGCCATCTTCCAGTCCTTCATGCTTTACGACTCGGGAGCAAAAGGCGAACAGTCAAGTTAGACAACACTTTGAAAAATGGGGACTACCCTCTTGCAAATATCTGAAAATTCCTAAATGCCATTAACACTCAGTGAACTTCAAGTATCTCAGATGGCTTTTGAAAAATCTCAGCAGACTCTTTCCCTTCTGATAAAACAATTACAAATTGAAAACCTCTTAATTCTTACATTGTAAGCAGTTGCAAAATATCACCCAGTTACAATATCAGCAGTAACAGAATAAACGATTAACAAATTATTCAAAAAGGAAGGCTGCAATATTGTTGTCTACATGGAATGATAATAGTACAAGTATTCATCTCCTAGACACTAATGTTGACTTATCAGGTATAATTTCAATATTACAAATGTGCATAAAAATGGAAGATAGAAGATCTTTAAACTAATAAAAGAAACGAGACGAAAGTCAACCTTCGTTTCTATTCACTTCTAGGGGAATTTCCTATAGAAATGAAGATATTTCACATCTTCATTGAAAGTTTTGTAATAAGGAGAAATAAAAAAACCTAATTACAATATTTAGTAATTGTAGTAATTTCGTGTTATTAGGAGTTGTGACCCTGTAGAGGAAACTGCATTTTGGCAAGAAGAAACTCTGTACATAATAAAGGAAAAATCATGACTTGCCAACACACAGATTCAACAAAAGTGTAATAATTTCTACTGCAAGGGCTACCAGCAATGTCTGTTATGAAACTGTGTATTACACATTGCCCAGTGGGAGGCAGATAGGCAAAGCCTGTTTATTTATGTATTTGGCATAATTGAAAACAAACAGGTGTTTGTTAGGATATCATTATTCAAGGAGCACCACTGCAAAATAAGATTTTTCAATGGGGCTGACTCAGGAGACATAATGGAAAACAGTGAAGTCCAGAGCTCAGCTTGCTCTTTAGGGAATCGATGTTAGTGGAAACATCATCTGATGGAAACAGCAGCTCCAGAAATAAAATTCCTGGGGTACAACTCAGTGAGGCGATAGGAGCAACAGGGTAAACTTATGAAAGGCTTTCAAAGAAGAGGAATTTTCAGAAAATGATAACAAACACTGCCCCCTCTTCTCTAAAAGAAGCTCCTTAATAGTGAGATGAGTGAAATGTTTGGATCGTTTTCTAGGAAAACAATTGTCAGTCGGAAAGGAGGAATGCACTAAAACTGTCCAAAAGGGAGCATTAATTTAAACTGTAAGTACTTCATATCTCTGTGTTACTACAAGAAGTAAAAACCCCCACTTCTAGGAAAAGGTGACACATTAGAAAATATTCTTGGAGCACCTGGAAGCAAATGCAGACTTAACTGACAATTTAATTTGCAGTTTAAAACACTTGATGCATTTGGTTAGTTCACCATGCATTTGCAGACTCCAGACTCCTGATTTAAAGGGGATCCCATACAAATCCCAAAAAAAGCAGCAGCTCTAGGGATGCCATCGATAACGTTTGACTTAAGAGAATTACAGACTGCAGAGATGATCATTATGGAACTCTTTTGTCCTAATTCGTGGTTTTAATTTAAAAAAAAAAAATATTTTAGTAGTCTAGATAAGCTCTAAGAGAGTAGAATTGCATTCTGGATTGAACACAATCTTCATAAAGAGCATATCTGATAATGTTGTTAAATCAGACCACGTATTTTCTCTACAGAGGACTACGATGAACACAGAGCCAGGGCTGCTGCGAGCAGCACTTACTGCTCCTGCATTCAGCTCCAGGCTTCTCATCCCACTAGATGCCAGAATGAGCATCAGTGGTACCACCAATCCAATCTAAAACACTCTCAGAAGAGGTTTCTGCTCAGAATTTCAGAGGACACACCTCCACTCCGAAGTTTTGTATGGAAAAATGGCTGATGGCAGCATCCATCATGCCAGCTCGTCTCTGCTCTTTTTATTAGGGCAGCTTTTTATGGCTCAAAATACCCCTTTTCATACAGGCTGCTCCTTTTGTAAAAAAAGACTTCACATCTATTTGCTTACTGACCCAATCAAATGGTGGCATGATAACAGACATTTTGTGTATTACATCCCAGCTGTGAGCAGGACAGAAGGAGAAACACAACATCTTCTACATGAAATGCAGAGCACGCAACAGTACTGGATTCCAAAAACTGTCACTGTTACTGTAGAACTTTTGACCATTTCTGTATAACATCACAATACAGGCAATTTTTCTCTTTTTTCCTTTTTTCTTTTTTTGTTTTTTTTAGATAAAATATACTTAGAGAATAAAGATGCAACTGAAAACACTGAAATATCTGTCGACATTACTTACATATGTTTATAAACACCACATTTACAAGAGCTGTTGGGAAAGTTGACATTTTTTAGGGGGCTTCATTCACATCAATGTGCTTTTGTCACAAAAACAGAACAAAAAACGAGCCATAACACTAGCTTACTTGTGGATGTGTATACTAGTGAACTGGGGGCACTGTACACGGGAGATCCCTCCTGGTTTGCCTGGCACAGCAGCACCCTGCCTACAAGAAAGAGAGAGAGAGTGGTATCTGGTTTTGGAGCACTTCAACTAAACCTCAGTTTTTATCTCAAAACAGAAATCAAGTCACAACCGCAGCAGTGCACCGAACCAGGGGCGCTTCTCGTCCTTTGGCTTCCGAGCAGAAAGAGCCCAAATAAACACAGTTTGACATTGGAAAAAGCAGAACACAGACATGCCCCCAAACACCGACACCGCCGCTACCCCGCGGGAGCCCCGCTGCCTCGCCCAGCTGCTCTCTCTCCCTCTCACCCTGCTTCTCCCAAAACTGCCGCCCCTGGGAGCACCCACCCTCCCTCCCCGGCCCTGGCTGGAGCCAGGCTCCTTGAGCCAACACAGCAGGAAAATCACGTGCAGCATTCCCAGGACAGACACCAGGCCAGGTACGACCTGGCTTACATCGCTCCCGTTATCACCAAGTGACACACCTGAATTCAGTATTTTTTGCTCAGAGAAATGCACAAATATGAGCTACTTTCCAGTAAATAAGCTGGGTTCAGGATTAAGAACAAAACCAGATAAAACAAAACACATTTTTTGTCCAAAGGAATAAAAGTAAAAGCAATAACCAAATCCATTTAAACCAACACTTTCGCAATGCTCATTTTGAACAAATGACACAAGTTTAAGGTTATTTCCTTTTTTCCTCTTAAATGAACTTAAATAAAACACCTCAGTTTTTCTTAAAATTGTATTTTAGCAGTCTTAGCTGAATACAGATTGAACATCGATCAGAGGTAGAAATAACTGTACTTTCAAACTAGGAAACAAACTCCTGCACTTCTGGAATGCAGCCCACCAGGAAAAGTGGGACATGAGACATCTGGTTTTGCAGCTCTATGTGCATCTACCTGTATTTACACGCACAGGATTTTACACACGCATACAGTGACACGCTTCAAGCCGTCAGGATTTGTGAATCACACAATTCAAACCCATCAAATCTATGTGGACTCTGTGAAACTTTAGACATTGGGCATTGACATGTGATGGAACTGCACTGAGTTGAGTCCAATGTGTTTGGAAGGACAGGATTAAGTACAAATGCAAGGCACGTTTTGCACAGTATTACAGGAGCAATTCTCAACTTCCATTCACCAGGCCAGAGTTCTTCCAAAATATATTTTACAAAAAATTTCTGCCATTAACTAGTTCTTTGATTCTTGCTTGCAGCTGTCACTTGAAGGAGAAATATTGGAAATACTGAAGAGTAATAAAATAATTCTTGCGATTTATGCAATTTAACTACGGCTGTGACTACTGGAAATCTCATTAATTACCAGGCTCCTAACCTTCCCAGACAACAGCACACCTTTAACTAACAGGATTTAGAGATGCTTCTTTTTTTCCAGCCATCCACAACTAATATAAGAGATCAAACATAAACCAAGCTATTTTTTCCCCTTACTTTAAGCCAACACATCGTTGACTGTATCTCTATCTCTCTCAGCCTTCAGTCCTCATGTGGAAGCTGGCAGATGAACATGCACCTATTGAGACCCTAATTCCAAGCAGCATTTTCAGGTTCTGAAATCACCAGGCCCTATCCACGTCCTTGTTTGAGCCCAGGAATGTGGAGTATGGATGAATTCAACACCACAGATGCTTCAAAACCTGAGCTACTGCAGAAAGCTGAAAATGAAAGTGAGCTGAAGACCCAGAGGCATTCATCCAGCTGAGAGAAACACATTAGGAAAATCAGTCATTTTCGTTAGGCTTCAAGAATAATATAACTAAAATGACTTCAAGTATGTCTAGAAAAATACTTTCAGAAATCAAGGGTTATAGTTTATTTACATTATTCACCATAAATCCTAGATAACACTTGGCTTCCTCCATGCTCCATAGGTATTTTCCTAATCCTTACAGCTAAAATGCTTGTATTTTTTTCTGATTTCATCCCATACAAATCTAATTTTCCCTACTCTAGTTGTCTAATTTCTAATTAAAGTACTTCAAAACAGATGCTTTTTTCATCTGTGCTACTAGAGTGTATTTAATTTCTTGCACAGAGCCTTCTAATTATATTTTGACAATCTGCCTTTGAATTTGTACATAAAATTAATACTGATAACTAAAACATTGTTATTAGATTTTGTTAGAAAAAATATTGAACTTTTTAATAGACTTTAGTAAGAAAAGATTATTTCTTCTGCATCTAATTTTGGTATTAAAAATATTTAAATTGCAATTAATACAACTGAGGGAAGACCGAATTATTTACAGTAAGATCTTGGATAAACCTCAGAACACAGAAACAATCTATAAATTCCCCAATGGGAAAAAAAAAAAGTATTATTTTTCCTCCAGAACACTAAATTCTAGTGTGATGGAATAAAGGAGTTGGGTTTTTTTTTTAAGAAAGAGGATTTTAATATAAAGCTTTGAGGGAGCAGTGACAGAGGGGACACTGAAGGGACAAGCCTGGGGGCAGGGACATTGCAGAGACTCAGCCCTCACGCCTGGAATGCTGCCTGGCAGCACGGACAAAACCAGACTCGCCAAGATCAAAGACTGTTCCCACTCATCCTTCTCTTCCTCCACTGTTTTCTCCTCCAGCCCGTGATTAGGAATGTGCTGTTTGATGAGGTTCTTTGCTGAAGCACCACAGTTATTTTGAGAAATAATTACTCTAAAAGTATTCAGGGCTGTGAAAAAAAAAAAAAGTGATGTGCAGTCATTAATATTTTTAGAATACTTGAAATTCAGTTCCCAGCGGTTTCAAGATCTCTGACTAAACGCATTTTCCCACATTTTTTCGTACTTTCAGAAATAAGTTTTTTGTGTACAGTTATTTACACGATGCATATAAACTAATCTACAGAAATACCAACGTGCTCGTGGTGCTGCACAGAGTACTCACTGCCTCGTGGAAAACAGCTAAAAAAATCACTGCGTTTCTCAAATACTCAAAGAGCCAAGAAGTAACACCAAGGATCAACAACATGTGGACTCACCCACTAAATTATAAAGGATTTTTAAACCCTTTCTGTTAAAAAGAGCTTTTAACTGGAACCACTGTGTAGCCAGCACTTCAGGCAGCTTGGAAGTAAAGATCTGCAACTAGTTTAAAAGAATTGACACTATTAGCTGGAATCTCTCATGGTATTGTTTGAGGAAGTATAAATTGAAATAAGATTTTCTGCAGGAAAGAACCACATACCATCAGCTAAAATCGTGCTGTTGGTGTAAAATTAACAATGGTGCAAGGCCTCGATTACGGGCCCAGCTCTCTCCTGTCACAGGAAGTTGGTGAAACTTCTAAAAACTTTTACAGGCAATGGTTTAAAGTCCATATACCATGGCGGAGAACCCGAGCCTACAATGCACCACCTCACCACGCACGTGGCATCAGTACCTCGGCTCATGAACCAAAAGGTTCCAGTTTACAGTGCTGGTATTTACCGCCCAAGAATTTGGGGGGAATCACGAAAAAGAAGGGGACAGACGCTGCTTATTGAGGGTTTGCCCTGGAACACAACAAAGAGAGACGCGGGGGGAAACGTTCTCCTCTCACTCCAGGAATCCTGAAGAACCACAGCTTCACAGAAAGCTCTTTGAAGAACTGCAAAGTGACAGTGGTGCTGAGCTCCCTACAGCATCCAACTGCTGCCTTCACAATGAGGGTAAGCACAGAGGCATTTTCAGTGGCAGGAATTAGCCAGCTCAGTATCCAGGGCTGGTCTGCACTGGGTTTTAGTGCACAGGTAGCTAAAATGAGCGTTTGTAATACAGGAACTAAGGAACTTCCTACAGACAAGGAGATTCGGTGATGATTGCATTGCTCTAATCCACTGTACTCTCAGCTTTGCAGGTAAATCAGCTGCTCTTTCCACAGATTTTTTTTTAATTGTGTTACCAAAAGGAGCTTCTTGCTGCCTCTCACAACTAAATACCAGTTCATCCATTCTAGAATACTGTTTACAAACAAAGAAATCCAAACAATGCCATAGGAAAAAGTGAATAAAAACCAAAGCTATTTGTGTCTCATTTTGCCTATGTTATTATAAACTCTTGTTTTAAGAGCCTAATCTAAATCTAAAAAATACATTCTTTATTGAATCCAGTGATTGTTTTTCTCATTTCTTTTTTCTCCCAGTCCAGCTGGATGATAGCCAGTGCTCCCTGAGTTAGTTCTGATCATTCTGATCACTCCATTCCTTTGTGCCTTTTGCAACAACTATTACTCCTAAACACTTTGGTGTTCAATGCATGAAGAAAATCATAAAGCTGCATCTCTCATGAACAAATCAGGAGATTTGCAAATGTATCAAGGATCTCTATAAGCAATCCATGTTCCCTCTTGGTTTGCTGTTCTAAAAATGTAATTTAATATTGGCATTTTCAGACAGAAACAGCAGTATTTTTGTTCTGGTCTGAAATACTATTCTGTGATAGATTATTTCAAAATGTCTCACAGAAATGGATCAGAAACACCTAATAAAAGGCTCCTGTTGTACAATAATAGTGTATGTTAGCTTCTATTGTCCCTTCTGACGAGGGAATTTAAAGAGAGCCTCTACAGCCTCTCTCTTGAATACATAATAGTAGTTAAGTGCTCTCCTAGCCCTTCATTATCAATAGTCAAACTACACAGTACGCTTTTAAATATGCTGTTAATTCAAAAAGAAGTGCTCTGTGAGGGCCTTCAGTTACCTGGGATCTCTATAAATTGAATAATAGCCTTCGGATTTTAACACGAGCACTCAGGGATGGTTGTGTTCATACGCTGGATTGTTTCATCCATTATGAACAAGGAATAACGTAGCACAACCCCAAACCACACGGCTGCTTTCTTCCAATATGTTAAAAATAAAAACAAAACCTATGTTTGATCCCAGCAAAGCTTATATACGGTTTCACCTAAACAAGAGGGTAGGGAGGAGAATCTAAAGTAGTTGATGTCTGAAGGTGATTTTCCTAAGTCCAAACCCCTTCCTATATTGCCTTCTGACAGCAATGTGAATAAATATATTCAATTATTGAACAGCCTGGGTGTGCTTGCTGCTGGTAATGAGAATCTGTGCTCTATACATACATTTATGTAGTAAGTCCCTGCCTCACATATAACCTGATATACATTGTTTAAAATAGAGGGAGGTAAAAAAAAGCACCAAAAAAACAGGCTGTAAAGGTGTGGGTCTCTAAGACATTCCCTGGGATCTCTCCACCCAAAAAATTCTATATAAGCTGTTAATTTTCCTTTCCAACACTTTTCTAACTATAGTGGACTTTTCTTTATTATTGCCCCTCCTAGAGTGTCCCCAAAACACCCAACGAACTGAGGCTCTGACTCAGGGAACAGCAATGGATGTTACAGCAACCATCATTTGTAAGCCACCCTCTCAATTATTCTTTCCTGGCCATATCATCCCTTTCCCAGCTTTTGGGAAACAGGCTTCTCTCCTCAGTTATTCCTGTGCAGCATCCAGGATGCTGCCACAAACTGGGGTTGGAAGGGGTCAATGTCATGCAAGTAAAAACCAGACAAGCGACAAAGTTTGCGGCTCTGGTATGAGATAATCCCCCCTAATTCCCCTTCTCCCCACCTCTTCCCTCTGTGGGACATATAATTCACCCCACAGTAACAGGGATCTCTCCCTCTCCTGCCCACTTGAAAACTCGCTGTGTGACTGACTTGTTTCTAATTTCATTACCAAGGCAGCCTTCCCACAGACTGGCTGCATTGCAGGAACAATCCGTGTAATGCTTCCATTCACAAAGCAAAGCAGTTGAAGCAAAACACCCTTTCCAAAAATCATTTAGGAATGATTAATCAGCCACAGGCATTTCTTGTCTGGTAACTGAAATGAAACTAAACGGCACAAACTCAGCTGGGTGCTTGTACCAAAATCTGCACCATGCTTGGAGAGTTTGTGTGTGCTACTTAGTGAACTTTATCACTGGCATCCAAGTGTAAATCCTTATCCACACACTGTCACCAGAAAAGTCTAAAAACTGGACAGACTCTACAGAGCCATGAAAAAATATGGAGTGGGACCATCAGGATTTCCTGCAAAATACATTTACTATAAGATTTCTCTCTACAACCTCAGCTGCACAGAAACTAATCTGTGACATCCATTGCCATTATTTTACACTTGGACACGCGTCCCACTGAAGTTGTTCAGGGTCTTTGAAAAATCGAATCTTTAATCCTCATCTTTCTAGGTCCTCTAGCAGACATGGCACGTAAGGAGGTAAATGCTGGCTATTCTTGGTTCACTCGTAACTTTGAGAAACAAACATGAGAGAAATCCTGAAGTACAAACTTCTGAAGTGAACTCTGAGCTGGAATTATACTCTTCTTGAAATAAGATACTCGAGAACATACAAAATGCACTCGTGTTCTGCTGATGACTAAAATGGGTTGCATTCATGTGACTGCCTGTTGAATAAAGACTGAAACAGGAAAAGAATCACAGAATAAATGAAACTGGAGCCTTTCTGCCCAAACACTAACACTGCAGTTTCAACATGGCCCTGCAGGGATTACAAGTGGATGTGTTTATGCTTTATCCTCTCATATTGTGTCAAGACACTATTTTCTGTGTAAATTACCTATTTCAGTAAATCTGTAAGACAGAGATGCAAATCTAATGCAATTAGATGCAGAGATGCAAATTACTAATCCCTCAGTTCTCTTTGCTTACACCAGCAAATGCTGGTTCTAACTTATAAATAAAATTTTATTCTGAATGACAAACTGAGAATACGAAAGACCAAAAATTGAATCATCGTGCATAATCCTGGTTTTAGCTATTCTAGCTAGTCTATTTCTCTCCTAGCCCAGACACATTCCAGAATTTCAGGAGCATGAAAAACCATTACAAAAATGGTAATGCAATGTTTCCAAACTTTCCAAAGCACTCACTTTTACTAGAAGCAATTCTGTGCTTGGAGATTTCCAAAGAAAATCTGAGAGCATCAAACCAACAGAGCTTGTAAAGCCTGTAAAGCACAGCCCCCTCTCAGCTGCCTCCATAACGAATAAATGAATGAAAACTCTGTATTTTGAAAGTTACTCTCAATAAGTATTATGAAATGCAATTACAGTGCATACTGGAGATCCTGTCATCCAATGCCCAAAATGAGAAAAAAATGCATAAGATGGAAGAGAAAACATTAGCAATATGTTTGGAATACAATTAACCATAATCTTAAACTCCTTTAGCATTAATTTACAGATGTAATCAAGGTTTAACACAGAGCAGAGTTGTTTTCCATTCCACTTAACTGTATTAACTTTACATTTCATATATTACTTTATCACTTTACATTTCAGAATAGTTTGTCTGCCTGACTGTCCATCCTAACACATGGATCTTCCTAACTTGGTTATTCTTCTAATCAGAGGAATTTATTCCTCCACATAGCTGCTATTAACTCATCTAGCATTGCAAATATCCCACCCAGTTCTGAACAAACAAACGTTTTAGTGATGACCTTGCAGTTTGTCTCAAATTTTCCTCAGAGAGATTCTTAAGCCAGTGCTTTTTACATCTATCCATGGCTGGTACTTGGATTACAGCCCCAGATTTATCCTAAAAATGCATCTTTCAGCTTTAGCTCCGGCCCAGGCAGTGCCCACCCAGGCTCACCCGCGTTGCCCAAGCAGCTGGTGAGACAGGAGCAGTAGCTCTAAAAGAGCTGGATTTATATCCAGCCTCTCAACCTACACCATGCACAGTCTGGAGAGGCTGTCACCTTATTTATTTAACTAATTTGATATCTCTCACTAACCAGGAAGCCATAGTACACGCTTTCACTAAGCACCAGAATGATGTTTAAATAAAAGAAGTCCAAGAATAATTTTTCCTTAAAGATTCTCTTAGTGAGTAAAGAACAGCCCTTAACTTTTTTTAGCCCTTTAAAATTTGGTCAACTATGTCCACAATAAAAACATCAGAACAAACACCAGAACTTAGAAACAATGCAATGAAAAAGAAAGGACAGTACAGCTCCTGCTTGACCAGGAGGCTTTCTTTTGGGTTATTTAAGTTAAATCTAAAAAAACCAAGGAAACCTGCTGTGTGAACTCAGGAGAAACATGGAAACATGGTCAGCAGATCAAGACCTACATCTCAGCAAGATTTTACCATCAAGCAAAGAGATCCAAGCACTCACCTCCATACACATCCTTTCCCCTATTTTGAAAGAACTCCAGCTTTCAGCAAATACAGATTTCCTGTTTTTTACAGATTCTGTTTGTGAACAAACCCATCATAATCCAGTATCAAACGGTTCCCCCATATTGGACTGGGGTCAAAATCCACAAACTTTTACACTGAAGAAGCAAAAACTCCCTTCTTAACTGTTTCCTACCTTCTGGCACAAATCCATATCCACGGTTGAAGATTAACAATTAAATAATCAAATCTATGGACTTTCTTTGAGAGATCACATAGATGAGTATCAAAGCCTGAGTATCTCCTGTGTGATATACATCCAAGAGAAACACCTCTAACAGGGTAATACTGACAGTATCTGTGGTGATCCCTTTCTAACGTGCAGCCTTCAAAACAATGGTGAATATAGGTAGATTAATCCTGCTCCAGATTTAAATATATAACCAACTGACTAAATCAATGTTTAAAACAATAAGTCATTGGCATTAGCTTTGAATAAGCCTTGTTTAGCTTCCATGAGGGTATACATGTTAATGAAGAACTCATTATAATGTAGCATAAGGCATAATTAGTTCTGGATTATTATTTTTTTTCTTTTTTTAGTCTATAGCTAGTGCAGATGCTGAGTTCCATTTTTCTACTGGCTTTATTCATCTCTCATAAACCAGGATTTCCTCTATAATGGCCTGTAAAAGCTCCACAGAGTTTTAGAAATGCATTAGCTGTCATCAGTGGTGTTAATCTACGTAGGAAGTCCTCATTTGTACGATGGTACTTTTAACATTATGATTTTTGAAACAACAGTTACAGCTTTGTTTCCTGCTTTGAAAAGGAGCATCTATAGAAAACACAGGCGGAATATTAAACAATAATTATTTAACTGCAGTTAGAAAACTATTTAAGCTGCTTATCGAACACTACTGCAAATATATTTATTTAGGAAAATCTGCTTAGTCAATAGCAAAGTTTGAATCTAAGTGTATGTAATCAAATTGTAAAATGAGTTAATCTGTGTAGCGACAGACAGCTTTTACAAAAATCCTGCTTTAGAGATGCGATACAGTGAACTTTTACCCCAGGATTAGAATTGCTGTGCAAGCGTATAATTCAGCTTCACAAACTCCAAACATCTTCACTGAGAAGTGTTTCTAGGGTATTTGCTGAGCTTATGCAAGACTCATTTAAATTCAAAGAGAAACACTAGAAAGATGAAATGAATCCCAGGTGCTCTCACACTCCAGAAATAGATGCTTTAAGACATGAACAAAGAGAATTAGTATTAGCAAGTGTACAGGAATCCTCTCTTCCCCTGGATTCCTCTTACTTAAGGGCATGGTTTTATACATATTGCTATGGTAGTTCTTTACTTCTTAATTATAGCTAACATTCTATTCCAAACTTTTGAACAAGTTTTTGAAAGGAAGTTTGTCACAAAATCTGATTGTTGGTGGATACTGCTGGCCTCCAAATCCAAACATGCCAAAAAGCCCTGGGCATCTAAAACTTCTCTGTCTTCTGAGGGCTTATAAAACAGTTAAAAACGCACAGACTCTTCCCCTCTCTTTCATTTTGAGTGACGAGGAAAATTTTGCCAGAGATCTTGGAATAACTGCCCAAGAAACTGGGAGCTTGCAATAGCCTTCCCGGGGTTAGGACTATTCATGAAGTGAATACAGCTACTCAGCTATGTGGGATGACTTGAAACAGCTCCTGGAACTCCTAGAACTGAATAAAATTCAGGAAAAATAATAGTGCCTTGAGTAAAAGGAGGATGGGATCTTCTGCTTTCCACTGAGCTGTGCTCCACAACTCTCCCTAATGGTTCTTCACCTCTAATCTTCGGTCCTTTCTTTCTCAACTGTCAACTTAAATTTTGAAATTTCTGAACTATTGTTTCTTGGTTATGATCAGACAAGAATATTTTCTCACGTGAGTCACTGTGAATTCAATTGTTCTCTGAAAGAGTATTCGCTAGGTTTCCAGGTAATTTCTGTAACATCTTTTCCCTCACCTTGCATTTGGGAGCTGCGAAAAATGAGCCTCTCCAACAAGTATAACAAAACCCGTTTCTGCCAGGACTAAAAAAGTCTTTTAAAATGGCCTTACTGTGTCTCAAGCTGCCTCCTTTACAGGACTGATGTGTTGTAGTAACACAGGTGCAACAATATTCTATATTTCAATAAGGAGAGTGCAAGAGATTGCTCAAAAATTCATCATTCCAAAACCCAAAAGAGAAAAACAAAAAGATCTGCAATAACTGAAAGGAACAACATGGAACTCGGCTGTCAGACTGCCTGAGGCGGAAAGAAAGGCTTGGTATTACAGATAAAATATACACTATATAAAAATAAGCAGCTGAAAATGATGTTATAACAAACCACAGAAACAAAGAAAGTACCAGAGCATACCTAGCAAAGAAACCCTGCTGCAAATCTGTATTTTCCCAGCCATAAATGAGTGTACGGGGAAAAGAACAGACTCTAGCTTAAATACAGGGAAACTATGGGATGTATTTAAAACTGGGTGGATATAAAAATAGATTAAAAAATTATCCCAATTTCCATGAAGACTTTGTGAGACAAATCACAGAGTGCTTCTTACAAATTTCCTTATTAGGACCCGCCTAAGAATGTAATAAATATTTCACTGTAAAAGATAATAAATGGATATCATAATTTCATTAAGCATTTCTTTCTCATAAGAGGAAAACCCCCTTAAATAGAATGCTTTTATTTACTAGAGGGAGACTCTGTGGACATAAGTCAATTTTTAAAAAATTTTCTACCCGTGATCGTATAAAGAAAAGTGCAATTCTGTGAAAAACTGGGAATGTTAAAGAAAAAAAATGTGCTTTAGTTTTCTCTGAAATATCTTTTTAGGACTTCCCAGCAGAAGGGTGGGAAGGGCAGGAACTGGTGGCCATCAGGGAGCCTTGGCAGGCCTTGCAAGTGCAGCAGGAGTCTCCAGAGGGCCCTTCCCAAACGTGTCCCTGGAAATCCACACCAACGCCACCACGGCTGAAGAGCCACATTGCCGGGGTGCTGTAATTTACTGCACCACGAGCATTTCACAGGCACAAAAACAGCCCTAGAAAGGCTACCCAGGAAGAAAAATCCCTAGTGTTTTGTAAATTTATAGTATTTTGCAGTCCCCAAGTAATACTTTCCTGCCACAGTGTCTGGTGTGCATCTCGGAGTCTCCATTTCCAGCTGTCACGTGTTTCCTCAGTAAAGGTTTTCCTTCACAGAAGCGTACACCCCGAAAAAACCCCGAGCTATAACAATCATGTCACTGGTCCTACTGTTTACCATTATCTTCAAGGTTTTAGGGTTGATTTACATCGCGTTCCTCCCTATTTGACTTTAATTGTCTGCTTCAAGTTGTCAGGACATAACTATATCTTAGATTTGCATTGCATTAGGGGATCTTCTCCTTTCTCTATTGATCTTGTCTTACGGAGTAATTTAACTCAATTCTAATTTTCCTGTGCATGCGGGGTGCTCTCCATCCAAGGAAGTGAGTTATGTGTATTCAAGTGGTGCATCTTATGAATCTTGTTAAGCTTTACCGCCTTCCAGCCCGCACTGATGGAATATTTAATCACAGAAATGAGTTGGCAGATTTGATGTACAATACGGGGAAGCCTCGCGGCTGCGGCGCCGCCGGCAATCGAGAAACGGGGGAATTTGCCATTCATCAGTGCCATCCTGACAGCTTTGTATAACCTTCTGTTTTTCACTTATTTATGAAGATTAAAGGTACTTTAAATCAACAGTTTCTCTGTAAATGTATCATCTTTATTTCTGAAGTGGCCAAATTTTTCATCATTTATTAGGAGCTAAAGGAACTTCTCGCACCGGCTGTGAAAAAGTTGGTACAGTTTTATCATGACAGTGCTGGAGACAATAACTAAACTAAACAAGTAGAGCTCTGACTGCCTTAAAAATCACATTTCTAATTTTATAACCTTCAAATACTCGATTGCTTCTCTAAAGAGGGTGGAGGAGGGAACCCCCCAAAAGCAAAGATAAGTCACAGTGTTCTATTCTGACATGCAAGAATTGCAGTGCTGTTTTACTGTTTCATTTCCTAACAACTTTAGGAGATCTGCACAATTTTAACTAAACTGTTTAAAAGAAGGTTTAAATGTGAGTAATATCATCTTTTAGTCAATATAAAGAAAACACATTTGACGTGCATTAAAAAACCCAGCAAAACCCATACGTAAACCTGCCTGCATGTATAAACAGAAAAAAAAAAATCTGAAATAAATTAAGTATCTTGATGGAATTTTCTGCAAAGGTGTGGTGGAGTTCGTGTCATAATTCATAAAATTAAATTAATACTCTTCTAATGGTAATTAAAGATTCTCATTAAGAAGGGCAAACACCTCCCTAGTGTTGGCAATAAAAATGCACTTGGGACTTTAGGAGGTTATACAAAAAAATCAATAACCTGCCATTTTATAATTAAAAGACAAAATAAATGTTAGGGAAAAGTCCAGTAAATTAGGAAAATTACCTTCAGGAGAGATTGAAAATATTGATTTTAATTTACAAACTATGTGAACTCTTCATGCCCTACTTCATGAGACAATTATAAGTCAGATTGTTAATTCTGCATACGTATTCGAAAATTGATTACTGTACTATGGGAATATTATTATACTTGTCATTAACACAAAGTCATTTATATGAAATGACTAATAACTCTGACTTTCTAATTTATGCAGGTTCAGGGTTGGTTCACTAACTACTCAAATGAGATCAATGTTAAATTCCTGTTTTCAACACAGACATACATCAGCAAGGAAATAAATTCTGCCTGCACCAAATACTGCAATTCCATGAATGCCAAGTTAGTATTTTTATTATACTGTGCCACTTTTACCCTAATTGGAACATTTCTATCTATCTCAGCAGAGGCACTTTTTTAACCACAAATACCTGTTTGTAACAGTGCCCTTTTCAACAATTTTCATCTCTTGAAGTCCCTCAAACTAACAAAAGTTTTCCAGCTTTGTCAACTGGAGACTCGAATATCCCCATGAGTGGAGATCCCCCAGCTTCTGCAGGCAACCTCTTCCCATGCTGAACTACCATCCATGAAAAATGCTTTCCTGATAGCTGTTCGTGGGCAGCGTTCAAATTCCTCTGGAATCAACTGGGTTTCAGACTACAAATAAGTTTATTTTCCATCCTGTCCCTAAAGCACATTGAGAACCTGGTGCTAGCCATGACTGACTTCCAGCAGACAAAAACTGAATCTCTTTAACTCCAAGTTGCAACCAGAATCAGACTCTGGTCTCAGTCAGGTGAAAATATAGATTTAAAATAGAAAAAACATCAAACTGAAAAACTAACTATAAAAATTAAAGAAAAAATGCTCAGGAAAAAAAATTATAAATGCAGATATTCTATACCTATGTATGCCTACATACATGCATGTACAATACATATATATTTATAGATAAGATTTTTTTCCCATTGTTCTTTACTAAAGAATTCCTGGAAGAGAGTGACTGTACTGAAATATGAAATAAAATAAAATCTCATGTAAGACTAGGATATTGCAGTACATTTCAAGTTATACTATCCACTTTCCAATAAAAAGGTATTCATTTATCTTCTAGATAAAGTTTAGCATGCCCAGGTAAGGTAAAATCTTGAATCACAAATGTATAAATGACTTGTAAATAGTGTGAATCACACAAAGAAACCAAACCTCACACCAAACACAGATTCTGCAATTTTGCATGTTTTAAAGAATACTAACATCAAATATGGCCAGTGGGACAATCCTTACCTGCATAGAACTCTGGACTATAAACTGCACCAACAACTGGATTTAATTTCCAGCCTGCAGCAAACAAAAACATAACAGTTAATATTGCAATTAGTGATAATAATAACAACAACTATTTTTATTATTACTATTACTACTATCGTATAGAAAATACAGATAAAATGACTTCAAGAAAGGTCATTGTAATTCCAGTTTTATAGGCACCTCTGATTACTGATCTTTAACATCCGAGTCTGAGGTATGGAAATAAGGCATGAAAAAAGGTATTCTCCAGACCTGTGGTACTGGAGTAAATGGCCAGGTGAATCACCTTGGCTGAAATGCACATGGATTTAGTCCCTTAAGCTTTGGAGTTAAGCCAGCACTAGTTCAGGTATCCTCACAGCATCTAGGACAGAGCAGATGGTTCTCAGCCACTGTTTTGGCTCTCTGGTTACGAGCCAGAGGGGCCAGGACAGTTCATTCCGCGGACACAAACATTTCTGATAAGCCTTTGTTTGCGAGGGTTACAGGGCAACCAAATAACGGGGGCATTTTGATTCTACCCTGGCAGAAATGAAAGCACAGGCACAGCATAGAAATGTCTGTTGTGACAGGAAGGAGAAGCTCTGTGGGGTCCAGTCTAACGCCAGGACTTTGTCCCTGCGTGTTTGTACCCCTGGGTGCCGATGCTGACACGGGACAAGGGCAGACACGCCCCAGGAGCGGCCGTGCCTGCGCTCAGAGCTGAGAGCAGCAGGGGAGAGAATCCTGCAGCGCAGCCTGCAGAGCGCTCAGGGGGCACAAACCAGCCACTGCCTTGCTCTTAGATAATCACTGTCCTCCCACCGCCAGCACAGAACCAAAGCACAGAACTCACGGACCTTCTGTATCTGTATTCTGGGCCGAACTCCAAATTATTGCTTACACTTTACACCTGAAGCAGCATCCCCAGGCAAGCCTGGAGTAGCCGGGCTGGCTGCAGACACAGGGGTGTGCAGAGCATGGGGGATGTTAAAGATAACCGGGCTGGAAGGGCTGGAGGGGAAGGGGCAAGAGAAAGTGCTGCAAACTCGTTAGTGTTCTCAGCTGTGGTGCAGTGCCAATCACTGTGGTTTGCTCAGCCACGGGTAGATCCATTCCCAGTTAACTGCACACTCCACAGAACATCCCCCCACCCACTCCCTCTTTTTCCTTAAGTGAACAATTGTTTTGAACTACTGGAACTGAAAAATTAGGGGTTTTCCTAAAGCACGCTCAAATCAGAGGAGTGGGAAGCACTTTTTGTAAATGGGAATAAAGGAAAAAAAGAAAAAAACAAACTTAGCAAAAGCGTGTTGCAAACTCCAGAGCTATGGTACTTAAAATAGAACTTATAACTGCTTCTGGAATCAAAATACGATCCAGACACTGACAACAAGGCTTTTCAAAATCACAAAAGCCAAGATCAGAAGAATTTAAATGCACACTGGGTTTATTCCTGCCTTGGCCATATCACATAATGCAAAAGCACAGTGGAAAAATCATAAAACATCTGGGCATTGTAAGACTGAAAAAGTGCAATGCAAAATCTCAATAACAAACAAACTACTCCTACCCTTTCAAGCTACCTCCACCTCGTGCACAGTAACTATTTAGCAGTAATTAACTGTTCAGTAATGGAGGGGAGGGGTGGTTTTGAAAGGCAACTCATGAGTAAGTTCAGAGTAAGCAGCTTTGCATGACACCTTTTCTGCAGAAGTGACTAAAGGACAGTTAGGGAAGCTGGAAAATGCCCAGCCAAAAAGGGCTAAAATGCTTTTCCTCCTGAAAATACCACAGGAGTCTTACCTGATCCTTCAATTTTACATACTACAGGATTATATTTAGGAACATCAGAGTATAACATATCTCTTAGCCAAATTTTGAGACTTTTGGTAAAAATCTAACTTTATATACATTAGGGAATAGCCAATATTTCAAATTCAGTACTTCCTCAGAAGACCACTGATCAACACCACCCAAAATGAAAGATTGGACAGAATTTTAGATCTGTCAGCTTTTGCTGTCAAAGCAGCTGACAGACATGTCTCAGCTTCTAAGTTACACTAACAGCTCCACAATTTGTCTGAGAGAAAGAAAAAAAAAAATCTTGGAAGACACAGATTGTTCTTCACAGCTGAAAGGCAGTCTCATATTTCAGCTCCTCACCACTCTCCCAGTGACGGCTGTCTCATCTAACTTTTTTGAAGCCTATGGAGGAAATACTTCATTCATCGTGAAAATAACAGTAATTAAACTTAACTTTATCTTGTCAGCCAACAATGTGCTGGCCCATAGCTGTGTGGGTTAATCAAGTGTGATGGGAGTTGATGTATCCAAGCGAGCAGCTGCCAAGTAACCCTTCTGCAGCAGCTGGAGGAGGCAAATTCTCGGCTGTGGGTGTAATTTTGTACATTTTTCTTACTGTCACAATATTAATCTCCTTCTCAAGTTGAAACCGTAAAAGCTTGAAACTTAAAAACCAGCCAAGGAAAGAAAAAACCCTCTGCCTGACCCAGCTCCCCAGCCTGTGCAGTCGTCCAGAGCAGCACATGTCTGGCGTGCTGAAGGGAAGGAAATGATGCTGGGGTAACAAGCTGTGGTAGAAAATGGGGCACAGAAACACGGAGAGGATTATTTTTGCTTCACAGACCAGAGAGGCCACCATGGCCAGAGAAAGGCTCGGGTGGGAAGGAACCCTGTGACTCCATTTCCTTCCCTTCTGTTTGCTCCCCAGGTAGGGGGGACAGGGAGTGGGAGGGGATTTAACTGTGCTAATAGGCACTGGATGCGATCTTGAATCTAAATTTAGAGCAACAGAAGGCTCAAATCCAAAGCACCACCAGTATAAACTTCAAAATACACTTATCCTTTTACAGATCTCTGTTTCATGTTCCTCCTTTATTGCTGCAGTTCTCTGAATGTACTTGTCCATAATTCTCTGTACCCTACAACCCTTGGATGAGCATCCTGAATCTCAATATGGGCATCACAAGAGAGTACAACTGTGAACTGGATAGGCTGGAACATCTAAAAATGTCTCAAATATTTTTGCCAATGTGTAGCGCTCCTGACACTTTGCAAAGAGAAGGCAGTTGTATCTCCAAAGCACGAGGTGAGCCATCAAAATCATCCTGACTGATAACAAACCCACAAAGCAAAGCTCTCCCAGCAACTGCTCGTTTGGGGAGTCAAAAGTCACTGGAAAGCATACTTATTTCAAAGACCATTTAGGACACAAAAGCAAACCACTTATTTGAACAAAGCTGTATATTTAAAAAAAAAAAAATCAAGTTTTTGTGCCTTGAAATCTACTGACTTCTGCAATCTTATTAACAACATGAGCCCTGTTATCAAACACCAGGTGTTCAGGAACGAAACACAAAACAGAGCCTATCTTGTTTTTAAATTAAAATAAATATCAGTTCCTGACGTTTTGATAGAATACAACATGTGCCCCAACTACCTTTTGAATACCTGCCAACAACATGCCAGTCACAACACACACTTTGTAAGATAAAGAGAAGCATTAAAAAGTAAGTGTTCCTGAAGCAAACAAAAAGGCATGTGCAAAAAAAAATGTCTCTGGTTACCTACATCAGAAGAGTCTTGCAAATTTTAATGTGCTGGTAGAAAAAACTGGCCTTATGGTTTATTTAAAAGATGAGACCTTTACTTTAGACAACAATAATCCTCAATAAATAATCAGCTCTAGCACTAGTTAATTCCTGACAAAATGATAAAGAACTAGACTCGTACCATGCCAGGATGACTGATAGTACAAGCACTGATGAACCTAAATGAAGCACCTTACACGTCTGCACTTCATTCCATGTTGCTTGTGATGATTATGCAAGAGCAACGTGATTGTCCTTGTGTATTGACTTTAGAGGACTTCAGCCATTTGAAAAAAAATAAATAAAAAAGATGAAAATAATCAAAAGCTATGAACTGCAACCAGAGGTTTTCTTGGTGGATACCTGGCAAAAGGTGTGCATAAGAATATTCTGCATGCAACACCTCGGATGTCTGGGTTCACAATAAATAAATGCTAATTATTTATGCACTGAACACGGTATTTCATACTTTCGGTGAGATCTAGATTGGATGGAACGGGACGGAAAATGACACACAAAACACTGCAAGTGGGAAACACTTAACAGCAAATTTTGCTCATCCTGGTCTCGGATATTGATAAATGAGAATGTGTGACCTAAGTAATCGTGCAGGGCATAGACATGAAACTCCTCTAAAACCACATGGCTAAAAATCTCCCATCTCTTATTGCCAGCATTCTCCTCCTTCAGCACTGGTTGTGCTGATATGTAATACGTTATTTGCTCATGAACGGTTTTGTAGCCTTTGATATGAGTGAATGCAAAATATGCATCATCATTTATAGAAAAACTACTTTTATCATTACAATATAGCAGGCAGAGTTCGTAGTCTCATATGCACGTGGTTAATTTAGCTCTGTACTGCAACAAAATCTCGTTATGTGATCCACTCAAGCCTCGTGTCTCTCTCTAGATTCACTGGGATGCTTTAAAACCAGCAACAACCGAGGAGATTTTCCCATCTGCGCAATTTGCTGAGCTTCACATTTACATACAAAATGAGGAAGAAAACAGTTTCTAAGAAAGCATGAGGAATTTCAGCCCCTTCTTCCCCAGATCATTTTAACTAGCTCAATTATCACGTCACATGAAAACCAACCCTGTGTTTTATTTTTCCTGTGTTACGAGAAAATGATGAGCCTTTCGTTAAAAAATAAAGTCACTGTGTGCCCTGGATTTTAGTAAAACCTCACTAATGAGACCTAAAATACAGAAAATATGATCCATTATATTTGAAAATGGAAAAGAATCTAATCTACCTCGGGAAACTTTACGTGCACATTTCATCTGCTTTCTACTGGATGGGAAAAACGGAATTAAATTGATAAGCAAATACCAACAGCTACACAGTCTAGTAAAACTGAAAGCATAATTGCAATCAACTTCAGTTCATGTGTTGTTGTTTGACATGGCTGAGTTAGGAACTTGTTTGAATTTGAGTTTTCTGAACCAGCAAATGCACACTGAAGCACGTGATCAAACACTCCCGAAGGAAACATTTAAAAACTGTATTGTTTCCAAACCCCTCAAATAACTATGGATTTTTTTTCTGTCATTAATTTACAACATTACACCAACTTAGGTCAGTATTAGAATGAATTTTATTTTTAGATAGCTTGGAATTTTGATTTTTCCATGGGGAAAGGAAAAGCTGGAAGCAGCACCCAATAACAGTCTGCCCTTCTTCTAACAAACTGTGCAAGGGAGACGGGGAAAATGATCTTTGACTAGATGTGCGTCCCAGTACTAAAAGGTTCTACAGGAAACACATTCTTGCTGGTCTCCCTCCCTCCATGCCCCGAACCAAGCTGAGTCCTCCCATCCGTTCTCTCATCGCTACATTAACACTGCACAGAGCCAGGACAGAACATCCCTTTCCCATCAGGTCCACTGCCCTCCACAAAAGCCACCGGGGTCAAACACTGGGATTCCCGTCAGACGGATCCATGCTCTGCCCACCCAGCTGGGAATCAGCCAAGCTCTGCAGAGGCGGAATTGGTGCCCGACCCCGTCACGTCGCGGGACTCTGAGCCCCAGGAACGCGGAGGGGCACAGCTCAGGAGCAGGGGAGCGCCCCCGCGGAGCAGGACTGAGGTTTGGCATGCAGGGAGGTTCACCCAGAGCAGAGGGCACATGCACTTACCATTCGTGTAAGGGTTGACAGTCTTTTTATTTGTCATTACACGTGCTGTGGCATTATTTACCTAAGCACATAGAACAGGGGATTAGAAAGGGTTACGGGGAGGGCCCGTGTCACTATTAAACGCATGCATTATTACTGCTATTAGTCATGTAAAAATAAAATGCAATTTAATTTATAGAAGGCAACAGGTGCATAACAAAATCATACTATTTATAATTACATTTACTTTCATAACCATTTTAACTTACAAATCATTTCAATAAAGCAACATCATATCATTTAAACTTTAATAAAAAGACATTAAAAGCAAATTAAAAGGTACTGCATAATTTAAGACTTAAGAGCATGCTTGTATTCCATGATAACACTGATACAATAAATACTCAAAACAGAAAAAAAAAAAAAAAAAGATTATATGAAGGAACATGCAGTGGAGTAGAAAGGAAAGAGACAAGGTACAAGGAAACAAAGAAAATGTCAAAAAAGGGACAAACGAATTTTAGCAGTGTGCAACATAACCCTTTAGAAGAGAAGTACCATTGGAAAAGCAACATCTAGCATTCAACACTTGGAACAAGAGCCTTTTTCATTGCAAGAATTAACAAAATCATTCAAGCTTTAAAATCACAGCTAACAAAAGGATAAAAAGAGGGTGCATTATTTAACACAATATGGAGTTAACAATCTGAGTAAGATGTGCACGAAGTCATATCCTCAATCCAATCAGTGCCTCCCAGGCTTGCTTAAAACGTACACTCAATTACAGGCGTACCAATATATAGAAAAAAATGTAGCATCAAGAAAACTTAATACAACAAGTCAAAAAAATCCACGTGGTATATCAGCGCTAAATACGTGAAACGGCAGATGGACTTCTCCACTTACCATTCAGCACCATCGCCAGCATGGGTATGTATACAGTTACCATGGTTACTGAGAGTTTGGTGAGGGCCCTAAGCGCTACCGTCGAGGGGGAAAATGAAAAGGCAAAATATGCAACATCTTACTCAAAAACAGAAAGCATTTTCAATTGGTATTTTTTTTTTTTTAAATTTTTTAAATTTTTTTAATTTTTTTTTTTTTTAAATTCTAACAAATACGACTGAGGCAGTGTTGAAGGGGATCCAGTGGCATGGAAACGCACGGGTGGAGGTTTTTGGAGATGGGGACGGCTCAGGTCACCCGGCCAAAAGAGCCTCATGGCTTCGTTAGAATTAAATGTGAAAACTGCTCGGTCTCTAGTCTGGCTTTGTTTCTTGTGCATCTTTTGGATGCTTCTCTCCCAATCTGAATTTTTTGAAAGCCACTGTGGATCCCACATCAACCCTGCAGCAAAAAAAAGAATAAAAAAAAAAAAGAGGAAAAAAAAAGAAAACAAAAAAAAGAAAGGAACAACCTTTTGTTTGTTTTTGTTTTGTCTGTCACACTTTTTTTTTGTTGTTGTTCTCAATTTTTTTAATTTTTTTTTTTTTGTTGGCTGGTTTTTGGAATCTACTGCACCCATTGATTTACAAAACATCCAAAATAATAACTTCAAAATATTAAAGCTTTCTTTTTTATTTTTTTTTCCAATTCCGTCATCCACCTTTCAGCAATAATGACAATAATAATAATTACAAAAGAAATAATAATAAAAAACCCAAGTAAGGCCAGATTCTCTCTCTTTATATATAAATATATATATAAACAATGGGAAGGGGAAAGGGGAGCACACAGAAGACACCAATGATGCATCTGAAACAACAAATGAGAGTGAAGCAGACATTTATAAAAAAGATGAAAAGGAAAATATTTTGAACATGCACCTCGATTTTACGGCCCTCTACCACGGTGCCGTGTAATTTCTCCCTCGCCCTGTCCGCATCAGCACTATTTTCGAAAGTTACGAAACCAAATCCCTGCATGCAGGAGGGAGAAGGGGGGAAAACAACATGCACATTATTATTTCAGTCAATGACCACTTGTTTGCTTATGTTCTCTCTCTTTAATTTAATATTTTCTTGTCCTCGCTTCATTTCTGTAACATGCAAATTAGAAAAAATATAATTGTATTGAGATGTGCAATAAATAAGCAACAAATGTGAACAAATTCTTTTTCCTGTCATCAGTTAGATAATACCCTCTGAGAAAGTCAAAGAATGATACCAAAAATACCTTTCTACATGTCACTACAGAGGAAAATAAATCTAACAATAAGAAAATGAAATTAAAATAAATTACAGTGTCTCCACATAGAAAAAAATGAACTAATGAGAAAAGAAAATGAACCACATTTTAATGACATGCAGATATCTCAACGAAATAAAAAAACGTGTGCACAAAATTCAACACTGAATGTCAATATACTCTAAACATTGCCTAATTAATCATGCTGTTGTGATCATAAGAAACACTGTTCCCATGCAACACTAGGGTAACTTAAACTTTTGTCAAACTATACAGCCTTTACTTATTTTTTTATAAAAGGAAAAAAGAAAAAAAAAAAAAGAAAACCACCAACGAAACAAAAGTACTTTCAGAACAAAGTATAAACTTTCTTGTATTAACAGATCAAAGAAAATCACATGATGTGAATAGAAAAAGAAACTCTGATAAAAGAAGAAAAATGCAAACGTTTTGAATAAGTTTAACTGCTTCATTTACTTGTTCTGCATATTATTTTCCACATATAGAACATGCAACTGGTAAAACTCCAGAATCCCACGTTAGCGGGACAAATCTGAAATTCTGCTTATGACAAACACCCTCCTTTAGAATACTAGGCTAAAACAAACATTTCAAATCCTACTAAAATGCTTTTTATGGCCCGAGTTAAATTAAACACTGTTCAAAATGGCAAATATTTTGGAAAATATCTGACAGCGGAGAACATTTTAGAAACATACACCAACCCTTTGAAGTAATTCTCGCATTAGCGCTACAATGCCTTTGCATGCCTCCCTAAGCTATCCACAGACGCTCCTCCACATCCCCGAGCTGTCACACCCAGAGCCACCTGCAGGTTGCACGTGGTGCTTTGTACTCAGGCAGTGCTCACACAATTTAAGTGCTACTAAAATCGGGTTTTTTTTAAATTTCTGTTTTAGCCTGAACTCTGTTCTGCTCCTGAGCAATCGGCCACGCACCACAGCTCCCCATCTCCCTTTGCTGAGTTTTGTCAGTGCTCACCCACTTCCTCCCTGCCGTGCTGCCTGTTATACAAAGTGACTGGTTAAAAATAAAAAAGTGGGGGGAAATAATAATAATAAAAAAAAGGAAGTGATTTCTACATTCATTTACACAAAGGGGAGACCAAATATTAAATTAAGGCAAAACTGACACCAGTGAGAAAAAGAATAGGTATGAACTACAGGACTAATTAGTCAGCCATCAAGCAAAAAAGTTGAGTAACTCTAAGGATAATTCCCTGGGTTACTCGGGTTATTTCACCTACTCAAAGTACTAATTTATTTATTCCCATTTATAATGCAAAAAGTGACATTTATGCACAGCAGTGGCTTCTGTTTCGTGCTCTCCAAAGCAGCTTAAGCACAGCTACTCTTTTTTTCCCCCCTGTATAAATCCAGCCTGAAGCCTGAAGCGCTCTGTCAGCAGCCACACCCCCAGCTGAAGCCACTCTCAAACACCTGATTCCACACATGTTCTCCACACCACTCGCCACAATTTCAGCACAAGGCCACGACCTCACTTGCCACAAGACACTGAGGATGTAACTCTCTTCCCCCCAAAGCACCAGGAGTGGAGAGAGAAAGTAAATCCCCCTCCTCAGCCCTAATCTCCGCGGTTTAGATGCCTGCACAGGCTTTTCTTACACCTAAACCCATCCTCAACTTTAAACTTTTATTTCTTTTACAAATGCTTCTTCCCATCTTGTTAAAGCTCTGTAAAAAACCCTCCTAATTTAGGATGCCATTAAGAAAATTTCACAGCAGAAAGCATCGCTGGATCCATGGATCTAAGCAGCCTAACTCCATTCAATAGCAGAAATTCCTCCAATTCTGTTTGTTTTTCTCCTTCTCTTGCATGAGCAATTGTCCTTTTCTGGAATTGCAAACTTTTGGTGGGAGTTTAGTCAATTTTTTCTGTCATTCTCCTTAGCTCTCAGCACTACCAGTTAATTTTTTGCTCACACAGCTAAAGAGAAAGATGAAAACCTAATTATACTAAAAAATTAGGAAAACATACAAAGTGGAGCCGCAAACCAAGATAAGACAGGAACTTCAAAGATTCTGAAAATAATACTCATTGTAATTTTTTAGTTTCTTATGTTGTACTTAGTCTCATAATCAACACTACTTAATTTAAGCTCTTACTATTTATGCAAATCTTTACCTGGCTGACAGAGAAACTCAAGAACAAAACACAGATTCACCCATCACACACTCAAATACCTACACATACACTTTAATATCAATTTAATATGCAGCTGAGTTAACAGCTGTATTCTATTAACTGGTAGTGCAAATAGATGCATTTTATTTTTAACATCTGTCAGGTGATTTAATGGTAGCCAAGTTAGTGCGTGAGAAGGTTCTGATTTAATTTGGGAGGCACTTTGGAGTTCTCCTTATTTGAAGAAATAGGTGTTAATATAATATATACTAGATACACATTAATACATACACACATAAACAGATTTCGGAATGTACAGATAGAGCTGTCGAGAGCATTGATTTATAACTGATAGAAAATGGTCAAAAAAATTCAGAAGTCATCAATGTTGCCGTATATTTTAGCAAAGCTTTCATTATTATTACATGTTCAATCAAGCAGAAATTTGTAGTATGAAACTTGCATTATTTTAGGGTTTTCTTTTATGGAAGCATTCCCTTCTGCAAAACGATTTTATACTTTACTGTGGTGTTCTAAGGTGAAGTTTTTTGAATATGCAATTCCATTTTTCTTAACTGTTATGGCATGAGAATGAGATTACTTCTGTCGTTTTTGCAAGAATCCTTTAAAACATTAACTATTAGAATAAAAAGAAAGAAGAAGAAACAGAAACAAAAACATATTCTAGCAATTCTTATGCCAAACTGCAGCTAGAAACAAATTTGAATTCTGATCCTGCAAACTTTGTTACCTGTACTGAGTCTGAAACCACTTAGTAGTCCTTTCAGTTTCAGTGGGATTTTATGAAAACATAGATAAGCACTGCCAGGAATGGGACTTTAATCTGGTGCATCTTAATTCCTACAGAATGGACACGAAATGGTCAGATTAAAAAAAAAAAGAAAAAAAGAAAAAGAAAAGAAAAAGAAAGAACAGAAAAAAGATGTCTCTCTCATTCCTAATACTTCTTTTTCCTTAACTTTCTATTTAATTGAGAGAATCTAAAGGTACTTCTGCAAATCAAAACATTATGGAGCTATACTTGAAATAACTCTGAGCGAGGTGAGATGCACCCCAGCCCTGCCTCAGGCACGTTCAGCAGCTGCCCTGGAGACGCCTGGGCTGCAGCCCTGATGGGGCAGGAGCATTTACTGCCAACACTCTGACCCGAGCAAGCGTGCAACTGAGGCAGTGATGTCACAAACCCAGCCAGGAAAACTTCTTCCCTCTGAAATCCCTTCTAGGATCTTGCCTTTAGCGCAAGGCACTGGGATGTTTTCACTGCTGCAAAGCCAGCATTAAAAAAAGCTCAATTTGGAACTACCTCCTTATGCCATCCCCCAAAGCTTTAACAAAACCTTACTGTTATGCAGCCCAGTGCAGGTGTGGTGGTTAAAACCCCCACCTGGGTAAGATTTAGTGGCTAAACAGAAGTTTAAAGTCCTCCCACATGTGCTCAGCTCCACCCCACCAGCACAACCAGCAAAGGTGGCCAGTGGGGGATGGCTCTGGAAATCCATGGGATTATGCAGCAGCAGCAGGGCTGGACAATCTGTGTCTTTTGCAAACATTACTGAACAACCATAATGTAACAATGATAAATTTTGGCCAGAGTAGGAGATTCTAAGCCACCAAATTCCATCCATTTTAGTTGTTTACTGAAAAAGTGATGAATGTTCCAACTGAGTTTGGGCTGGCAGGCAAGGGGACTAATTAACATCTGAATAATAAACCAGGAGATTTCAGCTGTTCCATTTAAGTACAAAAAAAAAAAAAAGGCAAAGGCTTTAATTTCAGAAAATAAATATTAACACAATTAAAATAGATCTGATTTAAGATAGATTTTTGATGTATACGATTCCTAAAATGTGACAGATTATACATCTAGAACAGGAATAACACTCCGTCGCTAATAATAAATGATACATGAATTACAGGAAGATTGAAACATTAGTGAATAAACTTTTTAGTGTGTCTGACATGGCAAGAAAAGGAAAAAAGATATGCATATGACAGACATAAACCCCTGTAATGCAGCTGATATCACAGGTAAACACACTGGGCTACAGTTTTGCACCAGCTGATGCAGTCATGGCCATTCTACCTTGCTTTATTTCTTAAATACTGAATAAACTGAAGTATGCATTTAAGGCAAAGTAATTTTGGAAAGAAAAAAATATTAAATGTTTGCAATACAATAAGAACTCTTTTAATAAAATAAATGCTAAAATAGATTGTTTTCAAAGGGTTGGTGTACTAAGGCTTTGACTAAAGAGGAAAACATCTGCACTTAATCTGGAACAATCACATATTTTCTCAGCTAATTACTGAAGAGGATAGTTATTAGGTATCACTATCATCTTTCATTTCAATAAAGGAAAAAAATACTTGTACTAATACAAACCTGCCTACAAATATCTTTTAACTATGGACTCGTGTTAAAAAATAAACAAAATAATTACCCTTGAAGAATACGGACAGCGAAAATCAACATTCCCATATAACAGATGACAGTTTGGAGTAGTTAAAATTACCCCCTTTAAAAGATATGAGTCCAATGATTTTCATACTGCTTAGAAAACTGACTGACAACTCAGAAGATGTTTTCACTAACGTAAAATCTCAGACATTATTTTGTCACAGCAGTGCAGTTGTTTCCTTTCACTCATATATTTTCAACAAAACAAAAAATTCCACAGGTGAATTAAACTGCTTACCTTTGAGCCTCGCTCATTAAAAATAATTTCAACATCTAAGATTTTACCAAATTGCTGCAAAGAAACAGAAAAGTTACATGAGAATAAGATAACTTCAAGCTTTCTACCATATACAGTACAAATGTTTGTTTCGGGAAACAGTACAATGCTTTAAAAAAGTTAAATGATATAAAACCAAATATTGTTAAACACAAAAAAAGACACACTAAAAGGAGTCAGATCAATATTACATCTAAGTCGTGTGCATCATTATGCTCATTAAAATCACTCCACAGAAGAACTTGAAGCTCAGTGAAGCCCCCCGACAGGGAGGAAAGAGCATTAAACCATGATCACAGTGAAGTAGAAGTCCCAAATTTCTGCATTTTCCGGAACAGGTGAAGGAGTTTGGTTACTTCTGCCTTACAGCAACAAGATTGAACCAGGTGGGAGTTTTGTTGCTGGCTTCAAGGACTGAGGATTTCTTTCCACCCTTGCTGAAATGGGTAACCATTATTCTCAAAGAAGTTTTGTCTTACTGGAGCATAATTTGGAAAACTGGAATGGATACTCACTATGGGGGGATTTTTTGCTCAGATGCTCAGAATTGCATTTTTATTATAATATTAGAGGTAACTGTTACTCCCATTGACCTTCCAATAGCACTCAATTCCTTGGACGTTGTTTGCACACACAAAAGCTGAACACGGCTGCTTGTCCCACAGGAAAAGCCCTGCTGGACTTGGCTTAGGAAGGGAATAAATGTAGGACTCGGGCAGAGTTTAGTTAGAACACTTTCTGTCAGGACACGCTTTGTGAGGTGACAATGTAATGCAGCAGGGGGTCATTCCTGTTATTTCCTATGTCATTAACACGCGGTACGGATCAGTGCTGGCACTGGTAAGTGACCAAATCTATTAAACAAAAAGGCAGAAATTAGAGGCAGGCAACTGGAGAATAATCCAGCAAGAGTCCCAGGAACTGCAGAAATGAGCCTACACTCCAGCCTTTAAAGATATAATGAACAATTACAGGCCAGAAAGGACAGTATTCGTTCTGTAGCTTATTGAAGAGCTTCGACTTGGTCATGAAAAATCAACCATCACTTGGCATCCTTTGGCTTATTTCATGTTATTGCATGCGCCATTTAATTAATGTTTTAACTGCAGCTTCAGCCTCGATGCAGACATGGACTTGATATTTTAAACAATTCTCCTCTGCTCTATTCATGTCCACGTAAAAAGATCATCTGCTGTGTGTGTAACGTGGACATGATGCAGACCTGCCGTATTTCATATGAGATATTTCAACTCACACATGCAGAAATTTCATTTTTCTATCATTTCAGAAGCTAAAAGTTTACTGTGACCAAGACATTCTGGAAGTCAGCTGGAAAACTCCAGCCATTCTCCAGTATCAGTCTTTTGAGACCTAAGACTTAGAAATATGAAAAGGAAATGTAGTTTTTATTCATTTATAAATCACTACAATACCTGAAAAAAAAAATCTTTTCATTTAATGTTTTTTTTTCAAATAAAACCTATTTTAAGTGGTTTGTTTAGTTTAAATAAATTAGCATCTTTTTCTCTAGAGGGCTAATTATTATGCCTTCTGCTATTCTGCTGATGAGCTGGAAGCTGCGTTCAGGGGAAGTAACTTGTACCAATTCAGATCCAGCAGAACAGACAGTCATTTCCCAGTGCTACACCAGGATTCTTTTTCCAGTGACTGTTTCCTTCAGAGGAATAAATATTGAGAAACACAATCTTTTGACTCACATACAAGCACATTAGAAGAACTTAAAAATCTGAGCTGAACATGAAAGATGGAGAGAAGTACAGAGCCATGGAATACTCGGTGCTGCACAGAATAACCAACTGAAATACAGGAGAGAATTCAGGTTTAGTGGGGCAGAATAAAGAAAGTGAGAGGAACATAAATACTTCCGAGTCCTGACTGGGGTTCTAATAGATGATCAAGTACTATTTCTAGATTATGTTTAGTGACATTTCTAACTAAACCTGAGAGTTCTTGGATCAGGGAGTAGAAACCCAGTCTAAGCTCTCCTGGTTATAATCCTATTGGTGATGGCAGGTCCAGGGCCTGTGTGAAACACAGGGGATGTGCTTGAAGGCAGCTGTGGCCTGGGGGGAAGCACAAACTGAGAGACTTCCAGAAAAATACTGACAAAAACCTTCAGACCTACAAAACCTGTGGAGATGGGTGAGGATTCCTGTGTCTGAACTTTGCGCTGAAATTCAGCCCATGCCTTCCTTTTGGGTCCCTTACTCGTGAGGTCAGGCACTGCCTGTTTAACATCACCTCTCCAAAACCAATAAATGCAGGCAGATAAATTTAGATGTGTACAGCAGCAATATGTATGCATTTAATATTTTAAACCAACACAGATAGCTTCTTGTGAACGTAGTACAAAACACCCAAGTGCATCACATTCAGCAGAATCAGTGTAATTCCTTTTCCCAGTTGTGACTGGCAAATCAGATGTTTGGTTATACATAGATTAAAAGGGAATCTTTCCTGAAAATGGTTAAACAGCCTCAATCAGAGATACAGCCCTCACGGCTGCCTATAATACAAAATATCTATTGCAATGCAAATGTAAAAAAAAAAGCAGAAATAAATGCTGAGCACTTACACCAAACATTTGTCTAAGATCTGGATCCCGGAATCTGAATGGTATATTTGAGACGTGGAGCCGTTTTGGCTGTGATTTGTTTTCTGTGTTTTCAGAAGATTGTGTCTGTTGCTGGCCATCGGTCTGTGCTGCATCATCTGTCTGCTAAAAGGGGAAAGCAAAACAAAGCACACTGTAAGTATTTCTGGCAGTTTTAATACAAGAGGGTGGGCTTAAATTCCCAAAAAAAAAAAACCCAACTGAAAAGTAGTTAAATCTGCTTCAAGGTATTGAGGAATGCCAGAAGTTTAAATACATGAAAATCAAATCCACTTTTGTCTCTGTCTCAACAGCATACATTCTCAGTGATAATATGTATCTGGAATAAACTGGAGAATAAGTAGATTAGTATTTGTAGCTTTTCTTAGCTATTCTTAAATAATGAATAAATATATCTCCCTATAAGACTGCAGAAACTCCTTTAACCTGTTCTGTGTTTGCCAAGGTAAGGAACTGAATCTGCAGTCCAAATAGTGCCTGCTCGCAGAGCAAGCCAGACACTTTGAAATCAGAGGAGTGCTTTCCTTCAGAGGCCACTGGGATTCTCCACAGCGGGCAGGTAACACATCTCATCCTAGCTGCCGTTTCACAGGCAGTGCTGACGGGCACTGGAGGGTCATTCTGTCCAGACAGACTGGGACCATTACGGAAAAGGCCTTGAGTCGTGAGAGAGAACAAAAGTTTAATCAGTGCTGAAGGTTGCCTGACATAAGTGTGAGACCCAGAAACAAAGTTTTACAGATTTTCTTCCTGGCCAAAATGAGTTTATGCCATGGTACTTCTTACCAGAAGGGACGCTGTTCCCTGGTTTTAAAATTCTGGTTTAAAATTGAAGGACATTGCCGTGTATTATCATTTAACAAACAAATTATAAATCTCCAGTGAGATTAGGAAAAAACCATAAAACACCCCTCATCCAAAAAGTAAAACTAACCAATGCTGGTTTATCAGGATGTTATAGAAATTACTCATCTCTGTTCTTTTTAATTATATCCTACAGTGCCTAATTAATTACTGCTTGTACAGCACACTCACACTCGTTTGCATGGGCAGAGGGATTGGGAAGAAGAGAAGGGGAAAGAAAATAGTTGAATGAAAAACTACAAGGATGATCTGACAGCCACTGCTCTCTTTGCTCTGTCCTTCCTCTTCCTTCTGCCACTGTTGTTTTTCTAATTATTCCTCTTTCTCTTGTGTTCTGATGTTATGTTCAGTTTGTCTTTCTGACTTTTTTCATTTAAAGAAAAAAAATAGAAGAAATGGCCCATTTCCTGCTAGTATGAAATTTCTTTTAAGAGACAACTGTTTAAGCAACATAAAAATGGTTAAATAAAAGAAACCTTACCACACAGTTTTAGTACCAACAAGCCTGTTGAAGAAGAAGCAAAAGAACTCAAACAGAACACATCATTTACATCAGCAATAACTACATATAAATTGAATTCTAGCAAGTTAAATTCAACAATATTCTCCCTAGGGACTTCAAATGTTCTCAAATTTAAACTACTAACATCTATATTGCCAATAATTCTGTGCTAAGAACAATTTATAAATAAAGGTTCTCATTTCTGCAGCAGCATCAGTCCATCAGCAGCATCTTTGATATTTCACAGGATACGATGAGGCTCAAACAAATACAAATTTTTGTGTGCATTGAAGAAAGATTTACAAGTGATCCAAACAAATAATGGGATCAGATCAAGTGTAAACCTAAAACTGAGTCAGTGCCGCCACATCTCTTCATCTGCTACTCCCTGAACTCACAGGCCCACAAAGTAAATAATTTATCTTTATGAATATTTAGTGATTTAGATTGAAAAATATGGTATGTAGCTGTTAAGAAACAAAAATGTTCCATGCTAATCTATTGTTATCTAAAATCAACTCGAAAATTCAAAATTTAGATTTTCAGGCAACTGTTCCGTCCAGAGGCACCACAGAGATTATTTTCTACCTTCAGGCATAAAAGGAAAGAAATGTGAAAGAAATTGGGCATGTGAGAGAAGGTGAGGGATGACAGACTGGAAACTCTTGAAATACAACACTCCAGAAGAATTTGAGGTCAATTAGATTAATCTGAAGAGAATTAAAGAATCCTGAAGGTGCTGTTGAGCTTCAGGAACAGAGGGGGCCCCAGGAAGAAATTCTATAATCAGGGTCCTGTACAAATGCAAATTGAAAAGAGTAATCTCTGTTTCATTGTATTAATGAGGAGTAGGAGGGCTGAACTGTGCACCATGAGCATCCCAAAACACTGGGAGCAACTGCCCTGCTAAGCAGCTGAACAGATTATGGTCAGCAAAACACAGCGAGGTTTCTGAAGGCGGTGTTAAAATGGAGCTACAAATTGTGGGTGAAGAGGATAAATCCAGGTACTGTTATTCCCCGGGCCTTTGGTTGGTTTTACCACTTTTTAAAATCATTTTTATTCTAAGAAGCCTCAAATTTACGCTCTCGGCAAAGAATGTCTCAGAGTCTGAAAACCAGAAACTTCAGCAAGTCACTGTCATCAACAATTCATAACTGTCCATGACCCTCAGGATCCCTGGGGCAGAATTAACAGGGCTAAACCATTTAAAACATATTAAAAGCCTTGGCAATGGAGCAGTCTCTGTACAAAGCACATCATCATCCAGAAATCCACGGGTGCGCCTGCGAGATCCGCGCCGGGATAACCGCGAATTGAAACGGGAACGTGAAGATTATGCACGAATTTCCAAGTACCACCAAGGAGGTAAAACACACACAGGGCAGAGGACAGGCTGGATTTTGAAAAATCCCAGCCAGGCAACTGTCAGAGCTCTGTGGACTCACAGAACTAGAATGTAATTTACCTCACACATACGTAATACATTTCAGAAGAATATCTTCACTGCTAGAGGACCTGAAGGGTGGTGTTTGATATTCCTTTAAAAATCAATTGAAGTTAGGATGTGGCATTATCCTTCCTCCATCCCTGCAGTCTTGCATGCAATCAGACTGCTTTCTGGTCCCTATTCCACCACATATTTGCAATTATAAAATATTAAAGCATCTTAATATATGATAGTCTTAAAACTGATAATGAAAGTGATAAATACGGAATGCAGAAATAGGAGACCAAATTCTCACTCACAGCAAAACAAATTGAGGTGATCTCCCTTTACTTCAGTGAGCTACTGAAGGCTTAAATGTTAAAATAAATTAGAATTGAAACCATTCTTAAGGGTAAGCAAACCCATATCAAAGAGGGCATTTCAGAAAAGGATTTTTTTTTTCCATGTAAGATTATTTCACTAGAAACATCTGGTATCCTTTTAAACCAAATTCGTCATCAGGCAAGTTAATATCTATCATTTTCTAAAGAAATTCTTTACCTTTAGCAAAATACTTTTCTGTTTCCTTAACTCAGTTCTAGAAACAGAAAGCTTCTATTATTTAAAAGACTTCACTCAATTTCTTAAAGACTTCACACTGAAGTAAAATGGTTGAAGTAATTTTTCTGGTTTCACTTCTTAGCTTATTCCTGGGAATTTAAGAAACAAAAATATTCAAGTGAAGAAAACTACTAAACTAAATACTTCTTTGGATAAAATAAATATGACGATTTTTTATTTGGAAAAAAATATATATATATTAACTGCACCCCCCCACACACACCCCTCTTCTTTTTAAATCCAAATTTGCAGCAAATTTCATTCAAAAATACATTCTAAAACCTTCCTGCAGCCTCAAATGCTTTACCATTTCCCAGCTGACTCCTGACTGGACACTGGAGTCTCATCCCCCACCTTCAGCACTTGTGGCAAAGGCACCCCACGCGATAAAGCAATGAGCAGTGAACCTGAAATCAGAGAGGGCCTTGTGCACACTGCTTGGGTAGAAAAAACCCCATTCCATCCTCCTTCCTGGCTGATACAAATTTCCCGTATCCCTTTCCATCCATCACTGCCGACAGCCAGCCCTGGAATGTTTCTTACACTGCAATTGTAAGAGTTTCACTTTCCCTCCGTTCTTTTTCACTGACTGATGGCTTTCATCCCCTACAAAACAACGGTGGCGTGGACAAAATCTTTCACTCTCAAATCCTGTTTCCAGTGCAGTGAAATGCAGTCACAGAAGTGCTGTTTGCACACCACTACACGAAGAACGCTGTCCTCAATCTCAGCTTTTACAGAGTGAATGGAACACAGACAGTGGGAATGCCTGAAATGGAAATAAACCTTTTATCTCTTTCCGGACAAAGTGAAAATAAGCAGTATTGGAACATGAGAAAGCTTTACCAAGTCCTGATCATTCTGCTGTAATCTGTAAACAAATACAAATCTGTTGCGTATCTTTTAAAGCCACACCAAATCTAGAGGAAGAACAGCCTTTAATTCTAGCAGGAATAACCTCTAAAATATTTACAGGGAGAAAAGAAAAGGGGAAAAAAGAAAAACAGATTTTTTAAAAATATGATCAGTAGTAAATCAGGGGCTGAGTATCTCATGTATACATGCCAGCACGGGGTAAAGCTTTTCAGAATTCTAAATTTAGCAAAATAGAAAGCACTCACTGAATTTCTTAATAAATGCTCAAAACAGCACCTGTTTTTTCCTGCTGCACCAATCAAGTTATTTCTCAGAGAGAAAGAGCTTGTGAATGTCTTCTAGGCATTATTTGATTAAGTTGACAATATTATGTGAGCAATGGTTGGGTACCCACTGTGCTGTACTTTTGACCAAATTGATTTGTGTAATGAACACTTGCTCTGTCTCTTCTCCAGCCTGAACAGGGCTCTTGATTTAACCGGTGGTGCTGGAAGCCAAGTGAATTTACAGCCCCCACAGTCATTCTCTCTCAATCTGGAGAGAATAGCAGCAGCAGTACATGAGCAAGCATAATTCAATACATTGTGCTATAAGCACAGAAAATAATATCAGAGCTCTGCAATATACCTGTTTGATTTGATTTGTAAACCCGATAAAAAAAGCAATCGAGAAAAGTTCAGCAGAAAATATATATATACGTCCTGAGCAAAAATATAACCATGCCCAATGTGTACAAACTGAAAAAATCATGCATAGTAAATCAGCTTCATACTTCCCTTAGATAATATTGCACATTTTCCATTTTAAAAGGATCTAGATTCTGGAAAGTTACCTTTCCATTAAAAAGTGAGCAAAGAGAATAATTTAAAACCGAGTTTGGGACTTTCTGAAATTGCTCTTTCCCAGATCCACCACTAAGAGAGAACTGACAAAGTGATGGGCTTGGAGCTTTCCTGTTTTCTTAAGTAGATCGACTGATTAATTAATCATACTTGTTTTGATAAATTTATATTCTGAAGAGTCCCAGCTCTGCAACGTGCTTCCCAGAAGCATAACAACACACGAAAAAAATGGAGTTATACACTCAGATCCATCTGTTTGGGCTTAAATGTTCACACAAAGATGTACACAGGAAAAAATTCTGTCATTGTTCTATTTCACAACGGTGATAAACATTACCAGAAGTAGCAGAGACTTTTGTTGTGTACTGTATCTCTGCTATACTTTTCTCATGAGTAAGATCAATAGCAAGGTCTCATTGCTTTCAGGATATTAATAGTTGAGGTTAATTCTTCAAATTAGTTCTAAAGATAAAAATATTTCAAGTACCTCCTACTGCACAGCACACAGCCCATGCCACATCCATTTAACCCCTTAAGAATCCTTTCCTGAAGAGAATGTGCACTGTTCCTTGTTCTGATCTAGTGCAAAAAGCAGATGTGGGACTCGCCACTATGCAGAAAGAAATAAAGAAATGCAATAATATAATCATGACTGCATTGGATACTTTGGAACTAGATGATCCTTAAGGTCACTTGAACACTAACTCTTCTATGATTACGTTGCTAAATTTCTGGTGTAGCTCAGTATCCCACACTCTAGAGATGCTTGGCTACAGAGACACTGTGACTGAAACCCTGCAGGGCAAGCCCTGACCCCCTTGTTTTTAATGATAAAATTCCCTTTTATTTCAGCTGGGTCCAACTTCACCCTGATGCTATACCCACTCGACAAAGTAATTTCACCATTACATTAACTTCACTCTATTTCCCAGATTACAAAAGCCATAATGAGCCTGGTTTCATATCCTTTACGAACACATTTTACTACCCAAGGCACCAAATGCAAACTGACCAAAGCAATTACTGTGTGACCGTACCCTGGGACAGCTCTGAAAGAACCAGGCAGAGGAGCCAAGTCCCTGTTCTGAAGGCTGAGCTGTCCCCTCTCCAAAGTGCTGAGCTCTCACCCTGGCCACTGGCCAGTCTATTAATGCCTCAGAGCCATCCTCCCTTCCACTGCACTACTGGCAAAAGTGTGTTAGATGTCCAGTTGTGCCTATTACTCTTCTTAATAAAACATCTTTCGGAGTTGAGGTGAAATGTGGGACACGCGTTCGGCTTGCGAGCGACGCGGGCAGGGTGTCAGTGCACCTTTTGTAAGGGGGGACACACAACCACCTCCCTTCTGGAATATTTGCTCTCAGAGGTCCTTGAGCAGTCACATGAATACAATTTACTCCCAGGGACACAGTGTAAGGTGGCTGACTCTGACTGGGGCATTTGTTTTAGATATACTGCCACACACAAGCGCACCCCGGTAGAATCCCTTAATCCAATTTACTGACAAATGAAAAAGAACTTGAATAATTTTGTGCTTTGCTTCAGCAGTTTCTGATGTTCCACTATCGAACATGCTCTGGGGTTTCAGCAGACTGGGTATTGTTCAGGGCTGAAGACTTGCAAGCAGTAGTGATTATTTCTCTCGTTTCTAGATGGATGCTTTCTGGATGCTGATACCACAGGCTACAAGAAAGCACTGCTATTATTGTGATAGCTTATGCATGGAGAGCTAGCAGCCTAAATAAGAGATCATTAATTCTGAGGACAGATAGGAGCAATAAAATAGGTTTCTTAAGCCTCTGGTACTGCAGGACAACCAAAGAGTAATTAATAACTTGGCTACATTAATTATTTCCCCAATTAATCTTCCCTAACAATATGGAATATAGCCCTTATATAGTGCTTTACATTGCCTCTGCTGGTTCATCATTTTTCTTCTAAAATATTCAGCAGGGTCTCAGGGAATAGCATATCAATCATGTCTGGAGGAGAATCACCAAAAACCATACATTTTTTGACTTCTGAACATGTCTCAAAACTTGGGCCAAATTTGCTGGCATAAAGAGCAGGTATTATTTTTAAAAGAACATTTGTAAAATGTTTTAATAGAGTCATGTGTAACCAAGTCAAGTTCGGTTAAGGACATGCAGCTGACATCAGCATATCAGCAACTTGAAATGGGAGAAGGAATGATAAAAGGTTGCCTCAATGCATTATTTATTGCTTGCATCGATTCAATAAATATTTCTGACCACCTACCGATCCCATCCACAACATCACAACAGCAATTAACAAACCTTTCCCTAATCAGCTGCATCCTGGCTCCATTAGCCAAGAAGGAAATTCATACACATTATGCACATCTTTAGAAGTTTGCGCTACATATAATAAAACTCAATTATTGGGATATTTTCACAAGATAATATTAAAATAAATTCCTTGGATTTATCCTTAAAAAAACTAGCAGACAAATTAGGAAATATTATACTGGTCAAAGGACAAAAGCATTAATTTAATCCAAATAAAAAATCTTAAGTAGAGATACAGAGACACAAAGAAATACTCGATTTTGTTATTCCTCTTTCATCTGTTATTCGGAAGTCTGTTTTTTATTGATGTTATTCTTGTTGCTCCTTAAAAGGGCTTCAATAGCAGGAAGAAAGTGTTCAAAAATAACTTTGTTTCAATGCTTGAAAGTTTAATGTAAAATCCAAACAGGCAATCAATGAAAACATTTTTAAAAACCCCCATGCCAGTAAATATAGAAATCTTGATTGGAGTTGATTAGAGGGTCTTTTATCATTTGAGTGGGAGCTGTAGCTTCACACTGCACAAGCTAGCTTACAAAGTATCACCAGAACAAGATGCCACCAGGATCCTCAGCACTAAAAAATGCCTCGCTCATGACATCTTCCCCCACAAACTGCTCAGCACATTTACACTGCAGATCCATCTCTCATTTCTCTCCCAGTGGAGCTCGTTTCCCCCCGTGTGTCTTAAAAGGCCACACAACACTTCTGGTGTGGTTCCATGAGCACCTAAAGCCTCAACACCACACCTGCCCTTCCTGACACCTCGGGGCTCAGCCTCCTTCCACCCACCCCTCCAGACAAATTGGATTCTGTGAAATAAGATACATAAAATTATATAAAATAAGACTTGGAAAGCCTCTGAAAGCATCAATGGGGAGTAGCTGTGGTATGTTCTAAATATGCTAAAATACAGATCCGCCATCTGAGTAACAAAGTTTAAGGGAAGAGCGGTAAAACAGACGAAGAAATGTTGAAAGGTTTTGTAAAGCTTACAGGTAAATATACCTAACGGTTATGATAGTTCTTAAAACACCTCAAGTTACACTTTGATAGACAATAAATCAAGACACGATGCCCTTGAGAATAAGACTTTCTGACTGATGCAAAACTTGGCATACTTGGTTTCTGGAAATCCACTGATTCTCCCCAAGTTCTCCCGTCAGTTATTACCTTGATTTATGAAGAAATTATTCACAAAAGAACATAAATCAATACACAGCAAGGCAACTGTACTTTTACCTGTGGTCATTCATTCATGCATAAGCATTGCTGTTCTCATACACAACGAGATTCTTTTTTTAAGTGTTCTAATTAGCTTAAAAATTCTTTCAAGTGTTATCCCTTATAAGTGAACATTATAAAATGCTGCAGTGCTGCAATAAAGCTTATTAAACTTTTGTTCTGGCAGCAGGCTCTATCTGGACTAAATAACTTTCAACATCTACTACTACCTTGTACAATGCTGTCACGTTTAACAATATTTGTCTAAATGAAAAATCACTAATTAAATACTGTGCTACACAGCTTCAGAGGACACTATTTCCCTAAAAAAACAAAAAAACAAAAAAACAAAAAAACCCAAAAAAACAAAAAAACAAAACAAAACAAAACAAAAAAAAAAGAGGAAAGAAGTGTCTTTAGATGGAACATTTGCAGGTCTGGCTACGAGTTGTTTACCCTCAGCTTGAATCAATGCACACTAGTTTCTGGCATTCCCCCCTGAACTAGATTTATGTCATGCATGTAAAGTCCCTTTTTGTGAGAGTTGTGTTGACACAACCAACTGCTGAGTGAACTTGTGAGAGCAGAGTTTCATGCTGAGAGAGAATGGCTGATTGCTCCAGCTCGAGCTCATGAAAAGAAAGAAAATGTGACAGCGTGATAAAAGGTTTTTCTCTGTTTGACCCCTCACCTATTGCTGGATCCCTACTGTGACTTTCCATTTGCTCACTTGCATATCTTTGCCCAAGGAGTCAGTTCTTGAACCCTCTGAAACACAGAAGAATTTGAGGGTTCTCCATGTCACAAAAAGACACTTCCGAAATCACATTGCTCTTTTATACTGAGGTACTCACCAACTTAACAAGCAGCAGTTCAGCTCCTTGCAGGATAGTAGTTTCTCAGACTTAGCTTACTCGTTTCATGAAAAAAATAGCTGGATTTATTTTTCTTATTGGGTATGTTTGGTGGTCTCATGTCTTAGCAGGTTGCAGCCAGATGCAAGCAGCATTTCCAAAGAGCTGTGACATTTTGAATGGAAAAGCAGGTAGGTCTGTACCTGCTGTTCTCCAAAAGCAACGTGCCTGAAGCTTCCCACTGGCACAACCAGAGACAGACAAGTCCACATCAAGGAACATTTTGCTTTACGTAAAAATCATTCTTTTTCATCCCTCTCTTCAAGCTCACCCAGCACCCTTCCTTCGTTAATGTGAAGACAATTTAAAGTTTTAGGAAACATCCATTTGTCCTACCTTTCTCCCATTTCAAAAAAGAAACAAATAATCTAAAGAGTACTGGATGGTTCAAAGACTTTTTAAAGGGTTTAAATCACCATTTCAAATCTAGCTGTGAATGCTGATGTTATGATGGATTCTGCTTGATCATACGAATGCAGCTTGTTACTGAGGTTCACAACGCAGCTCCCACTGCAGAATAGGTTTGATTACTGATACTCAAGTTTAAGGAAACATCTTTTGAAGAACTGGAAACAGGAGTCGGATCCCCCTGAAATCAAGTTTCCTTTCCTGGAAAAATTCTCAGGAAAGAGGGCAAAGAAAACATTCTCCAACAGCAAACCTGGAATCGGGAGGATTGGCACTGGGAGTTTAAGGCTAATTTCCATCTTTCCCTCTTGCTCACAACAAGGCTGCCAACTTCATCCTCAAGCACAGCAACCAGACATTTCTCAGCCAAGATATTTCTATTTTCATCTAACACCTGTACAGAGAAGCCATTAGCCATAACAGCCTCAAGCAGTTTTGCTGTCTGTAGCTCCCTTCAGCAGCCAGTACAGGATGGTACAGCTCCCGCAGCCACTGCGACACAGCTTCACCTCCCCTGGAGTTCTCAGAAAGGGGACTCGGTCAATTAATGCTGTTGATAGATGAAACCAGGCAGGGTGAGGTGACTGATAGCCCAGAGGGTTGTGCTGCCATGCAGAGGGACCCTGACAGGCTGGAGAAACAGGCAAGAGGAACCTCATGAAGTTCAGCCAAGTCCTGCGCTTGGAGAAGAACACGCTCCCACGTGCAGGGGAGCGACTGGCAGAAGAGCAGTGCTGCAGGAAAAGAGTCCAAATGCAATAGGAGTCAACAATATGAGAGGGATTGGAGCATCTGGCAGACAAGGAGAGGATGAGAGAGCCAGGACTGTTCAGCCTGGAAAAGAGAAGGCATAAACGCCTGATGAGAGGGAGGAAAGATGAAGGAGCTATACTCTGGCCAGTGGTGCCCAGTGAGGGAACAAAAGGCAACGAGCAAAAGCTGCAGCACAGGACATTCTGTGTAGGAGCTGGGGAAAACTTCTCCTGTGAGTGATCTAACACTAGAACAGATTTCCCAGAGACCTTGTGGAGCTCCCTCGCTGGAGGAGTTCAACACCCACCCGGACACAGTCCTGAATACCTGCTCTGGTTGATCCTGCTCGATTTGTCAGCAGATCGAGGCCAGGTCCAGTGACAATAACCAGCCTTGTCCACCCCAGGTAAGCAGGGTTAGAGCAGGAGCAAGGTCAGAACACCTGCCATGGGAGCCACTGAACGGGTTTTGACCTGCTGACCAGGACCCTGAACCACCGATTGCTGTTCTGACCTTGCTCCTGCTCTATCACCATCACTACCACCCTGCAGGTTATTCCAGCTGTACTGAGGGTGCCCAGACCCTTTCTGTGGTACACAAAACACCCTCCACACACAGAGATCCTTGTTTGCTGTGTCAGACACAGAGAAACGGAAGCCTCCACACTTTAGCTTGGAATTGCAGCAGAATAAACATTACATAAAGCAAATTATCATGCAATAAAGCAATATTATTGTATCAGCAAATAACAACTGTAGGTCACCTCTTCCCATCACTGTTCTCCATCACGTGATGGCCACAACCCAAATAAGGCAGGCACTCTCCAGGGAGGAAGGATTAATGTTACAGGAAGGCACTCCAGCACCACCATTCTCCTCACTGTGCACTGATTTACTTGATTACACTATTTTACCTTTAAAGCTCACTTGGATAGCTAAGATTCCTACGTTCCTCTTGTAAATTCTCTTGACATATAAATTGAGTACGCTGTACAATAGTATAACTGTGTAAGTAAATAAATAAATACATTTATATTTTTGGGCAGTCATGATCGCTGCCTCATTTGTTAGTTCCTAGGATTTACATTCCTTTCCGCATTCCAGTATCCTTTCCACCCGCATAACATAACTGAAGTCTCTCTGTGCACACACTTGGTTTCCCCTATTAGTAACTGAAAGTTGTAATGATCACCTGATTCCTTGAACTATAACTAAAGTCTGATCTATTGTTTCCAGCCAATTGAAAGGAAAAGGCAACATAAAGGAAAACTGACAAGAGAATTTTGCCAGATGCCTATCACAGCGTTAGCTTATTAGCCACCAACCTCTGTGAGAACAATGCCAGGGCCTGAGACCCCAAAGCCAGTCTTTCATCAAACTTAAGAAATTCTTTACTTTTTTTTAATCATATTTCAAACTTCTACTGCAAAAGAAAGCCCCACCAATCCCAGTCAACCATCTCTGTAGGTTAGCGGGCTTAAACTGGAAAAAGGGGAAAAAGAAGAAGAAAATACCTTTCAGTTATTCTTGTGAAACTGCTTCTAAACCTAAGCTTGTCTCCCTAACTTGAGTAAGAGTTCAGCCAAACAGATTTTCAGTTTCTTTAGTGATTTCGGGACACGCAGTTATGTTTAGCTTCAATGTTGCCTCAGAAGATATTTGGTAATCTAACATATACTCAAAAGAAACCATTTCATGGTTCTTTTTTGCTCTTTCCTAGGTGTGGAACTTCCATTCTACTTTATACACCGACTGCCTTTACTGCTTTTTAAGGAGAAAAGAGTTTGGTCAGTCAGTTTGACAACCAAGCCTACACTTCATAAACTGGGCTCCAGGAATGTGAGGAAATCACAGAGGTTTTTTAAGCTATCAAACCAGACTTTGTTCTGGATGAGCCAAGAATCTTTGTGTGAGTAGGACTCAGACACTAATATGAGAGGAAGTTATGGCAATAATCAACAGCTATTTGAAGTGAACTCATTTAGAAATATAATGAACTGAGAACACTTAAGCAGACTTCATTCAGGGAAAGATAAAAGAGTAGCTAACAGAAACACGGCCTGAATTGCATTTACATTTACATCATCTACTTTTGTAACACCTTCCCTTTCCTCTGCTTCTAAAGGAAATGCACTTTGCTGGACTTCCGGATGTGGATTTAAAACTAAAATTGTAAATTACAGCCTTTACTGTCCACTCACTTCCATTTCAGTACAGAATTCACCCCCTGACCACTCAATAGCTAGAGAATTTAGAAGCAGCTTTAATTATTATTTACAAAATGAAAGAAAAGCAGTTCAAGAAGTGAGACTCAAAATGGTCAGTGCAATCTGAAATTCCTTCAGTTATTTGCACCAACCATCCAATGTGTTTTAATGGCTGCAGTTATGAGATTATCTAAATTCATGAAGAATATATATTTATTAACACATATACTCAGCACTTTTACTCTTCCCTGATTAGAATGTCAGGTGAACATTTTAACTGAAGGAAAATGAATTGTGAACTAAGGATGGGCAGCTCTGTCTCACCTGACTCACTCAAGTGAAGAGCCTCTAATAGACAGTGGGGGATGCATTAAATTAGGAACCACGCCATCGAGTTCTCTCAAATTTCCTTTAAATAAAAAGCAAGAAGAAAAGGTTAATTAAGTTCTACCACGCAATTCCATTAACAATATCCATGATTACTGTAGTGTGAGGAGGACATTTAATTCAAAAAAGAAAGAAAGAAAGGGGGAAGAGGCCCTGTTGAAATACTCACTGGTCAATCAGAACGACTGAGCAGTGGGGCTGCTTTCAGGCACTGCAGGCTCTGAGGCTGCTACAGCAAAAAAATCCTCACCAATAAAATAAACAAACAAAGTTCCTGCCCAAAAGTATGACACAGAAAGTCTCATAACCCAATATGCAACCATAAATTGGTAATAGATAACATTTTTTTTCCATTATCATCCAAATCCTGTATTTTGTGCTACGAAGCAGCATTCGACAAGGCCAATCGTGTATCTGTAACTTGATCTACTGGCCTGCCAGGGCTTTGTGATTCGGATTTCTAGCTCGACCAATTGCTCCAAAATAAAGCAAACCGTCTCAGCATTTGTGAAGAAATAGATTCTTTTCAGAGAAATTATGAGGGCTTTTACAAGATGTTTCACTGTCTGGTCTCTCACAGGTTTTTTTGTGCTGATTCTGTCAGCACAGCAACTGTTCGCAGTGTTCCTTGAAAATTTAAATAAGGTCTTAAACTAAAAATAATCATCTACAGAGATTCCTGAAGATATATTTGCACAATCCAAACACTATCAATTTAAACTGTGTCTTAATAAGAACAGAACGTGTAGGTTTTCAACACCTCAAAATAATAGTAAAAAAAAGATGGATATGTCTAAATCAAATATTTTCACTACAACATTTTTCTTGTCTAGTCCCCCAAAACTATTGAATATTCTCCAGATACAGATATACTTTATGAAGAGAATAAATTCAAAAATAAAACACTTCTTTTGTAACCAGAGAGCAGAGAAGGATGAAAGCAGGTATCAACAGCCTGCAATTTTTTTATATTTGATTCCAGATTTTATTAAATGTTTCAATTTAGCCTGGCCAAAACATGGCACTTCATTGAAAAGAGTGCAATGGACTCCAAAGATTAACGACAGTAAAATTATCCTAATCTGTCATAAGCTCTGATAGAAAGCAAGAGGAAGTAATTTGCTTTAGTAAAAAGCAATGATCACCAAAGCATGAAAATTAACACTCCACAGAGGTAGATATTAAATGAGAAATATTAGCTGCATCAGCACATTGGAGACAATTATAAACTGCAGAGGATTTCTGAGACTGAGAAATACTATGTTTATGATGATAAAGTTAATTTTACCACTCCGTAAATGCTCAGTTTGTGATTTTAGTGCTGAATTTCTTTCCCCTCACAGGTAACTTGCATTTCTGCTTTCCAGAATTTATATCACTTTTGTTTCCTTTATGCATTATTGCTTACTTTATCTCATGGAAACTTATTAATACAGAAAAGACAAAAAAAAAAAAAAAAAGAAATCACTGAGTATTACTTTATTTTATTACTTTCTTTGAGCACCCAGACAACACCTGCCATGCTTCTCAGAAATTATATTAGTCAAAAAGGGCTTTTTATCAGTTTCAGTCACTGAGCGTTTATGAGCAGATGAGAGCCTCTCTCTCTTTTTTTTTTTTTACAAAGAGAAATAAATATGAGAAGATAAGTAAAAGTACACAGGGAAGATACTTTGGCTTTACATTCTTGTACTACAGAATAAATCCAAGCTGGAGAGTTTTATAACCACCAGCATTCATACTGAAAGGTGCTAATGCATCATTATGATCTAGCAGGTTGCTCGCTGTGTTTTACAGCCTTTCACACTACATTAACCTTTTGTACCTCAAGTATTTATGACCTCATAAGTAAGTATTTATCAAACTGAAAGCTCATCTACAGCACTGTATTTTAGCTCTCAGTTTTTAGGAACATTTATAATTTCTCTTGGCCTGAATTTAGAGTCACTTTGGTTTACAGTCCATGTTTTTAGCGAAGATATTAATGCAAAGTAAAACTGTTTTTCCCACTATCCATAGAAATGACACAAAACTACCAAACGCCTTAAGCAGGGTCTCATGCCAATGTAAAACGAAACAAAGCAACTTCCCATGCAGATTTTATTCTAAAATAAAATAAGAAATTGTTAGAAAAAGCAAATATAGCTGTTTTGCTTCCTGCAATATTCAATAGTGTATCAGAGCCAAACAACCAGAAGTACTCTTGGTATGAGAATTGTCACAATTACTTAAGTAATAGGTGCCTCACCTGCATATACTCTGTACTTAACACAAAAAAACCCCACAAAATACAGCAATTCAGGCACATGCACAGCCCCATTCGAGAAAAAAAAAACCATAGATGACTAATGTATTGAACAAATACCGCACAAATACAGTATTGGCTGCAAAAATTCTTCCCAGCAATTCACAGTGAAATCTCAGGTATTGAAAGCTACCGTGAGTGAGGCCAAATTGTAACTTCACATACATTCGTATAAAATTTGGGGTTAACAAACACTGCAAATTTTTATATTTCTAAGAGAAATGAGGCCTGTCCAAGTCTGTCCTGTCTTTGCTGTCTCTCAGGTGTGTGTGACAGGGTAAGGCAGTACCCTCCTACCCACAGGCACCGGAGCAATGGCAAAAAAAGAAAAAAAAAAAGAGAAAAAAAAAAGAAAAAAGACAGGAAAGGAAGACCTTGTGGAAAAATGCCATGGAAAGGGAAGAAGGATCTCTGCTGCTCAGTTCCAATCTTCTGCACACTTCTGCAGGGATGGTTGAGAGAACAAGAAGTCAGTCTCAGCCTCTGAGGGGTTTCTGCCTGCTGGTAATTGTACTAAACACAGATCATTCTTAGCCTTGCCTGCTGCAGTTATTGTGGGGGGAAAAAAAAGAAAAAAAAAAAACCAAACATAAATGACTTTGCTACAGAGGGAAGAGATTAAGGAGGTGCTTAAGTGCCCCTCTCCAACAAGATGCTGCCAGTCTTCCTCCCAGTCACTCTCCTGTGATCTCCTGCCACCCCTCCTGCAGCTTTCTCACACTGTGCAGTGCAGGCTTCAACCTCAGCACCCCAGTAAGTCCAGGGCCAGCTCCCAGGCCCCCCTGTCCCAACAGCCCCAGGTCCCTGTATTTGTACAGCTGAACACGTTCATATTTGCTATATATAAAATACAGGGAGTTTTAGACCCCTGCCATGATCCCGGCAGCAGTCTTGTTCCTTGCATCATTTCATGCCCCATTTCTGACTCCTCAATCCCATTCCTCCATGGAGGAGAGATGAGAACTGTGCCAAAGCAAAGGAGAAGATGAATCTCGTCATTGAGTGTGGTATCAGCTCATCACATCTCCCAAGGTGGGGGGTGAATGAAGAGATGGTAACTTCACACTGTCTGTATGGTATGTCTGAAAGTTTAACCAAGCTGCACAGTTTAAAAGAAAAAAAAAGAAAAAAAAAGGAAAAAAAAATTTCCTAAGTAACAGAGTATCTCACCAACATTCTTTCTTATTCATACACCTGAAACATAGCATTCACACAAATCAAGCTGAGACTGTGATCTATTCAAAGCTCAGTGCTCCAAAAGCATCAGTTCAAAATGAAATTCAGCAATAGCATTCTGTTGTTATGGAGAAAAAAGGCTATTTCTCAGTCTAGACACTTGGGCTCAGGACAGCCAGTTTCTGCAATCAATTTTGTCACAGATTTGCCTCTGGCAGGTTATTTAAACTACATGTACCCTAGTTCCTTCTCAACAAAAGCAGAAAAAACAATAATTGTAATTCAGCAAAATCTCACAAAATGGTCATAAGGATTAAATAAATCTTTTCATGAGATACTTGGAGAGGATCATCCTCTAAACTCAACAAGAATCACACTAGATTAGATCAGCAGCAGCACATTCAGAAATATCTCAGTCCCACAGCCAACTCCGGAATCTGAAGAACTCCCGAACATAAAGAAAAACCTTCATCATTTGAGGCCACAGACTTGCAAGGCCTCTATCTCAAATTGTTTTGTGCTGTCCCACACAGCAGAGCGGTAGGAAACGCAATTCAGCTTCCCTCCCAGAAGGAATGATCACCTGGAAACACATCACAGATTCTGGAGAAAACACAGAAGGGTTGCCTTGCATTCAAACCCAGAGGAGAGCGGCCCTATAATGCGCCCAGAGATCGGCCCGTGCCCCGACAGGCTGCTGCTGGTGACAGAAACCCCTCAGCCGCAGCACAGCAGACACCCTCTGCTCCTCAGGCACCACCACAGCCTGTCACACATCGTCCTGCAGCCCCTGGGACGTCTGTGTGAGGGCAAAACCACCGCAAGGTTTCCTAACGTTGGTTACACCTCCGTGACAAGGCAATTCATCAGCCCCAGGGAGCCCGTGCTGTGCTCCTGCAGCACCAACCTCAGCCTCGGATATTCTGCGTATTTCCCACCTTCAATACACCAGAGAGTGGACAGTGCACTTGTGACTACCGACAAAACACTGAAGAGAACTCCAAAAAAACCTTCAAGCCCTCACAGCACTCAAAGCTCTTTATCTCAGTGACAAAATTGCTCTCAGCGTGCACTAGGACATTGTTTGCACCAAAAGAAGGGCACGGTGCAAAGGTATTTTATCAAAGTGAGAGCAACAAATTTATCACCTGGGCACTATTCAAATTACCAAAGAGCTCAACTGCAAAAAATGTGAATCGTTTTTAGCATGAAATAGCTGCTCTTGTACAAAACTGCTGAGCAAGTGCCACACCTGCTTCTGCATTTCATCAGTATGGCAAGGTGTCACAAAGCATCCCCAAATAATTAGTTCTTTCAATGGCATGTTAAAGATTCTCTAATTAGTTTTCATTGCTTCATCCAAAAAGTATGCTCAAGAACAATCCCTTGTAATAAAAGCACAGTTTTTTGGAGGGGCAACAAACTTATCACCAACCAGGTTTCTTCCCTTCTTTTTAGTCCCAGCAGCAACACACACGTGAGGGGGGACAGCTTTCCAGAAGAGAATGGAGGCATTGGTCTGACACCTGTGTGTGATGTGAGGAACCTTCCTGTGAATGTCTTAAATAACCCTGTGACGAAGCAAAAAATCTCCTTTTTCTTACAATAAAAGGCAAAGCACCGTTCTTCATGGAAGAAAATGGATAGACAGATAGCTAGACAGATAACCCAAAACTTGACTATTCAGCAATACAAGCCCTCTTTTCTTCCCACTGAAGGCGAAAGGCTTTAAAACACAGGGCACACTAAGTTCAATCAAAATAAAAAGTATCAGGTTCCTAAATTATGGCTCCTAGCTAGCTGGTTCTAAACTTAGCAGCTCTAAATGATCAGTGCCTGAAATATGTCAAATCAATAATTCAATTAATTAGAAAGCTACTCCAATGTGGGGCAATACATTATGACTGTTTAGGTTAAGGAAACTGGAGATAACAGAGTAGCTTCAGCTTGCCACCTGCATGGATTGCCTGTAGAGATATTAAACAGCTGATGATAGTGGAAAGCAATTTTATATAGTGGGTGGCCAGGCGTACGTGGCTGGGAGGGGTGCCACATTCTCAGCCAGAAACGTGACACACAAAATGACTGATTTTTCCTAGAAACAAGACCTGCCGCACTTGCCTAGTTAGGATTAACATCACCTGTATCATCTGGCACACGGCCAGTAGATGTTACATTTCTAGGCATGCAACAGTCCGTTCAGGAAACTTAACTTTGAATAACCCCAGACAAATATCCCAAATGCTCAAGTTACAACTGGGGAAAATTTTCAGGCGGAAATTTAGATGCATTGGGCTAAGGTAGACATGTGGGAGCCTGGGATATAGCAAATTTGTTGTCCTAAAATTAAGTGTTTAGAAATGAAAAAAACCAAAACAAAATAAACAAAAGAAGGGAAAGTAAAACAAAAAACTAAAACCAAAAACCTACAGTTGTATTGAAAACAGAAGCATCTCTTAATGCACAATAATAAAAAAAATGCTAAAAAAGGGGGCTCTCTCCATTAGGAAGCGCAGAACAGAATCAGTGATTCAGACACTGGTGCCTTTGATTGAATATGTTTTTTCTCTAAAATGCATTAAAATCTTTGGAAAGTTGACTTTGCTGTCCATGCAAAAAGAGAAGTAACACGGGAAATGGCTGCAAGTTCCTTTCAAGAGAGAACAGAGAGATAAAAGGAATGGATGTGCAACGCTTTCAACTCAGTGGGGAAAAAAAGAGGAGAGGGAGCCCAGCTCAGAAATGAGAGCAAGTTCTAAAATTGGAAACACTTGCTGGAGACGGGAAGGAGCCAATAGCAGCATTTTGGGCTGGTGTGAAAGTGCTTTTACTGCATGTGTGAGCCGTTTCACAAGTACAGCTCCTGCCAGCCTGGATGTGAACTCCTGCAATCGCACGGTGCGGGAGCCTGCAGGGCTCCAGAGCTCCGCAACACCTGCACTCCAACACGGCCAGCCAGCAGCTCCCAGGAGCTCTGCACCCCACGGGGCACGGGTCTGTTCCCAAAGCCAACCCCGGGTCTGTTCCCGAAGCCAACCCCGGGTCTGTTCCCGAAGCCAGCCCCGGGTCTGTTCCCGAAGCCAACCCCGGGTCTGTTCCCAAAGCCAGCCCCGGGTCTGTTCCCAAACCCAACCCGGGTCTGTTCCCAAACCCAACCCCGGGTCTGTTCCCAAAGCCAGTCCCAGGTCTGTTCCCAAAGCCAACCCCGGGTCTGTTCCCAAAGCCCGTCCCAGGTCTGTTCCCAAAGCCAATCCCTTCAGTCCTGGCCAGTTCCCGTGGACACCAGCACACAGCTCTTACAGCTGGAGGTGCTTTCAAGGCTTCTCTCTCAGGCCAAACCAGTATTTTGTAGCTAAATTGCTGTGTACCACGGTATAGATTTACTGGGGTATAACATCACCTGCTCATGAGGATCGAACAATGGGCATGCATTAAAAATGATTCAATGTCTACACTGCAAATATGCTGACTCCTCCAATCACACTAATTGCGTGCATTTTAAGATCAACACTTCCAAGGGGTTACTATAAAATGCAAGCTTTTCAATTTGCTCAAAATCTACTTTTTCATCTCATTTTAATTTCTCTTTTACATCCTTTACTTTTCAATACCCGTTAATATTTTTCCCCAAACACTCTGTCAAAACTAGAATACATTCTGTATTTAAAAAGAGGTCAAAAGTGACCTTCATATGTAAACAACCAAGCTCCATTATTTCTGCTGCTCCAACTTGGGATAGTTTTGCCACCTGTCCCTGTCAGATTTTCTTTAAAGAAAAAAAGGAAGCTTATGTATGAGAACAAGGACATACAAATATTCAGAGGTGAAACTTGGCATCTGTTTCACTAAATGTGGCAACACTGTAATTGTAAACTATCTAAGAAAGGAAATGGGGTAGAATGTGTCCACAAGAAACCATATTTCTCAGCACAATAAATATTTCCATACCCCTAAAACCAAAAGAATAAGGACTCTAAGCAAGTAGGCAACAGAACTGCTACGTTTTCAAGTAAATGCATAAGTTTAAAGCAAATTTCTCCTGGCCAAAACTACAAATTTTCCTCTAAGTAAAAATCCACAAGATTTCTTTCTGAGTATCTTCTAGCTTTAAGATGAATACTTGCAAATATTTTTTTTTAAATTGACATTTTATAACCACATTTTTGGCAATAAATCTCTTTAAACAATAGCAGCAATAATATCTTTTGTAAAACGAACATATTAAAAAATAAATCACATCCTCATGAAAAGCACAGTTAGGTGTCCCAGCATTGTTTTGAGACGAGAAAGAGTGAATTTACACACTTTGAGTTTTGTAAATCTCTCTTTTCTCACACATTATGCTGTTATAACCCATAAGATCTTTTTTTAACTTCAGCTTCCACTGGAGGAGCTTAATCTCCAAACACTAATTAGCACAGGCAGGCTCCCATCTTCCTGGCTAGCTGGGTGATCATGCCTGCAATATGTTGCAGCCTTGGTGCACATCTTGTTTTCAAATCAAATATTTAGATACTTCTCTGGAACAGCTGGAACTTACGTGAATCCTTATGAAATTAAACAGTTGACATCTTTTGACGCACTTTTTATAACAGCAACAAAAAAACCCCACAGACATAGAAAAGACTTGATTGTAAGCACGCTCTCCCTTTCTGATTGAATCAGAAGACAGTCTGCTGCTTTTTCCTTTTTTTTTTTTAATCTTTTATAAATCAGAGAATAAAGGAAAAGTGTCTGAATTACAATCCAAAGCAAAAAAAGGACAGCAAGAGAAACCCTCCATTCTTACTTTGGAAGCGATGAGGAAGCTGGGAGGCCGTGCCAGTCTTATCCCGGAGTCTGCAGCCAGGCAGTGTATAAAGATTGAGACGGCCTCAGTGCTGAACAATCCGCTCCTCTGTTCCACAGAGAGAGTTTCCTGTTCTCCCTCTACCCCACCCGGGGGTGTTCTCAGCCCTGGAGGCAGAGGCAGGTGAGGAGCTGCCACACAGGTGCTTTTTGACCCCCTCCTTCCACAGGCATTTCTGCAGAGCTGGTTGCTATGGCAGGGAGGGAGCACTGACACATCCTGCTGCCACTTGCAGGTGGGTGTTAAATGGGCATCCCAGCTTGTGTGCTGGGGTAAACTCATTATATTTCAGAGCCAGTGGCAACTTCCCAGGTAGGGAAGAGACCAGAGGCAGTGGCAGCTGCTTCAGTGGGTGAGATTTAAAGAGGTCTCTGCTGGAAAAGCAAATGCAAAAAGCCCCTTTAAGCAAGAATAGCAGAAGACCGGAAGGACCTGTCTTAAAAAGCTGCTGAGAAGTTTCTCTAAATCAAAAAAGACAGCACAATATGCTGGTGCCTCAACACAACTGCGTGGGATATCAGCTGAAAAGGCATCTAGAAGCAGCAAGTTGCTGCAATTTAGAGACAAAAATACCAGAGGATTCATGTATGTTCTTCGCATCAACTATATATTTCCTTCAGAGATTCCATATTCTCTCCATGCCACATTAAAATCAGTAGTACCTCCTACAGGGGAGGAGGAAATGAAAGCAAGCTAGTAGATAATATTAGAATGAGCAAAAACTGGGAAGAGACAGAAAATAGAGACAAAGCATACATACTGAAAAACAACATAAATGGAAAACAAAAGACAATAAAAAAGGAATAGCATTGTAGAGATGAAAAGGAAGATAAGACAATGACAGTGCTCATAAAGATTAAAAGCAGGCAAGAAGCAAGCAAAAGAAGAGGAAAGTTTTGCAATTATTTTTTTAAAATTAGCAATTATTTTGTATTTGTATATAAAAACCTCCCAATATATTAGGGAGGTCATGCATGGTCAACCCACCACACTGTGTCACAGATTTGTAAAGAAATTGCCATACGCATGTAGGATTAATTCAAGACAGAAAACATCAGGTTACTCTCTTATCCCTCCTTCTGGAATTTCTACAATTAATTAATAAATTCTTGGCCATTTAATGTCTAGATCTGTGCAATTTAAAATGCCCAACCAATTCTTTCTGCAGATCACAGAAAGACCAAATAGAGCGCGATGTTCATGGCAGAGTTTTAGCTCAGTCTAATTCTTTTTCCAGCAAAGTCTGAAAAGAAGAACTTCTAACCCTTCCCTGAATGCATATCTAGTGAATAAGAACATTTTCCTCTGTCTGCTTCTGCCTGCAATGTCTCTCTCAGCCTGTCAAGCCACTGGTAGAGCATAAAGCAGCTTCAAACTTCCAGCTAGATTCACCTGCTTGCGGGTTAAGCCAAGACAGAGGGACATGCCTCGTTACTGTCTTTCTTACACTGATGGATGGCAAAGTTAAATGTTTGAATCAAGCCACTCTTTCACACTGACCCTAGAAAGGAACAAATTAAGCAGGTAGAAGTGGTAAGCAAGCCCACACATGAGTAACGTTTAATTAAAGTAATTCTGTGGGTGGCTGGCTGTGTGGGAAAGCTGAAGAGAGAGATGTATGGGAGAGGAATGGAAACTTGAGAGTATAAACAGGATTAAAAAAAAGTCTTTTCAGGGTTGGGGGGTAATAACCCACTAAGCCATCCTTAGCTGAGACCCACGTGTAGTCATGGGAGTAAGTTTAGCTCTAGGCGCAGACTGGCACATGAATAGAAATTCAGCCTCATGATTCAAGGGAGAAGAGAGGAAGCCTCTCTGCCTGATCTTCACAGCTTTTAACTGCAAACTTTGTCAGTCCTGCAGCTACCTGACCACTGTGACCTCTCTAATGGAGAGGCAGTTTCCTGCAAGCAAGGGTTAGGGTTTTGCTGGGCAACCAAGAAGTTACAAACATATTCTCATGCCGCTGCACAAGGTACTCCAAGCAATACACAAGCTTATACTGCAGTTACAAAGAGTTGGTGAATGGAGGAATAAGCAACTTCTGATAAAGCTGCAAGCCATTAACAATCAATTATGCCAGTTACAAGAGAATGGAAAACATCATTGGTCTTACCTGATCTGACACAGCCACTCATGCATCTAGTGAAAATGAGCTAATTTTCACCAAAAAAAATCCCCCCATAAGGATCAATTTTAATGACCGTGTTGTAACGTGGAGCAAAGATGCAGAAGGTCAAACACACAAGAAGCTGAAATTGGCCATTTCATCACACCAAGGTCCCCTTTAAAATTTATGCTCATTGTATTCAGCAAAATGTGCAACAATGGTTTTTCTCAATATATATGAACCCAAAGCACAGCCAAAGCATTTGCATGCCATGGCTACTTAGACTGCAAAGAGAGAAGAAAAAGTCAATAGTGTAACAAGTAAAATAATTGGTATGGAAAAGTAAAGAGCCCAAGAGACAATACAAAGTACAAGAAAACTTAAAAAACCAATATTAGCTCGGCTCTTTCAGGGACAAGCAGGAAGAAAATCTTAAATTGTTTAATTGGTCAATTAAACTTGACAGATTAGAAATTAATTGGTAATGCTTTCTAGAAGAAACATTTCAAGTTGCAGTAATATGACCATCTCTGGTTGACAGTGTGATTGGAAAGACCTCCGCAATGCTTTGTGCTTCAAATCTGCCTTAGAGCTGGCTGGAATTACCTGCTAAAGTGACCTAAGAGCTGTTAGTGTGCTCTATGAAGAACATTCCGAAGGGTAATCAATGGCATTCAGCTAATTTATTTGAGCAAACATGACTAAAGATGACAGGGCATAATTGCTCTCTTTATCCTTGTTGGTGGGGTGTTTTTTTTTTTTGGTTTTGTGGAGGAGCTTCAGCTTTAACATTTCACCAAGTTCAAGCGTGCAAAAATGAGGGAAGTTAAAATCACAATATCCAAAAAACCCCCACAATAATCATTTTTCCATCTTCTATTTCAACATCATATTTTCTACCTTTTCTTGCTATGAGAATCAAAAGGTAAAAGAAACTGAGGTGACACCTAAATGACACAGATCAGCCACTGAGCTCTCAGAGGAGCCTCAGCCAGTCAGCTGGCAGGGTAAAGCTGCTGTCCTCACACCACATACCCACTCACACGATCACAAAGCCCAAGTTCACCCAGCAGCACAGGAAAAAGAGGGTGGTTATTTATCTTCTTCCCAGCCAAAACAACGAAACACAAACAGGCACTCCATAAACAGCATCGTAGGAAACAGTGTCAGGTTCTGTGTATCCTCGAGGAGAATCTATTTTAGAGCTGGCACTGACACGCAGAGGGGCTGAAGTGAGCAGTGTGTTCCTGCTATTCCTTAGCATAAGCAAAGGAGCACACGTGGGGCACCGTCGCAAAGCTGGCACGCAGGGCTCTCAGCAAGGAAGCCTCTTAGAAGCAATAATGCCTATGATCACAAGTCATTACTGTGCCTCGGCACCCCAGCACAGCATTATGTTATCTATTTGGGATGTCAGTTTTGATCTCTTCACTGCGGAGTGGGAGCTGGACCGGGTTCCTTGCTTCTGCAGCTCTGAAGCACTCAGGGTCTCGAAATAAGCTCCTTGAAATATTTCCTTCAAGGAGCAGTTGGGACCAGATATAATAGGTAGTATAAATGAAATAGCACACCATGCTGATACAATAGCCTGCGCCAGCAGGGTATGATTTAGATGAATAAACACTGCTGTAAGAGTTGTCAAAGCATTATCAGCTATCTGGCATACTGGTGGCAAACATCTAGAGACAAAATATGGCATTGAAATAGAAGAAAAACTGGGTCATTGACACCAGGTGGCAATAAAAAGTGGCCATGGGGGGAATCTGACTTGCAAGACAGCCCCTTTGTGGTGAAAATTCCAGTTCCTTTGCAGGGGGAGCACAGTGCCATCCTTTAGAGAAGGAATGGGTGTGATTTTCTGCCCTGGAACTCTGCTCTGCTCCTTGCCAGCGAGAATTACACAGAGAAGGAAGTGAGCCACTCCTTCCCAAGCCACAGGAGACAGTTCCAGGTACCCTATGGAAACCTCTCAGGCAAGAGCAGAACATTCGGAGACAGGGATAACACGGGCTGAGCTCAGCAGCGCTGAGAAGTGTCCCAGCCACGCTGCAGGCACTGGGCAGGTTGGACTCCGAGCAAGCTCAGCTCGAGGCTCCCGAGCACAGCCGCGGTTACGCCACGAGCCAGCACAGCACAGAGAACTCGGGTTTGAACATTTCTGCCTCCCTGACGCGCTGCTGTGAGAGCAGCTGATGGACACCTGGACACCAAGGAGGATACGGCACGCTGTTTAATGTGCAATAGAACTGCGTGAAGCAGCTAATGCAGCCCACAGCCCCAGGAGGTGGAGAGGTCACGAATGAGATAGTAGGAGAGAAAGAGGAGAAGAACCAAGCGAGAAAAGAAAGAAACTTGGAGGGGGGTGGGGTGGGGAAATCGCTTACACAAAGGACAATAACTTACATAAAGGACAGAGCAGGAAAAAGAGCTAATAAAACCAGAACCATGCTGCAGAAAACTGTAGTAATAATCTACTCACCTGCAGGCTTAGACAGTGCCCTAAAGCACTTCCTAAACACTTCCTACTCCCAGCTTTCTTACCCAAATTAAGAAGCACAACACTGTAATTGGTACACTATTGGTCAGCAAAGGTTGTCAGCCTATCTCACTTCCCCAAAACAGCAAAGTTAAACATGGTAAATAATTTTGCAGTCCAGAGCATCACTAAGACTTCACAAATCCTCAGATGAAGAGATGGCCTCTGCAACATGGCTAAAAAAGGCACAAACCGGGACAAATTAACACAAAGAAAAGAAAACATCAAACTTACAGGCCATTAGATCCCAAAGAATATACAACGTCTCAGGGTAAAGCAGGGCAGATGGAACAACAGGCATAATATCTTATATATCAGTTATATTCACACAGAAGTATCAGGTTCAGTGGATGCCACAAGAGGAATTTTGGTAGTAACCAAGCTGAAATTTAGTTCTAACAGTGAAGTTAGGAGGAAAACACCTTATCTTCCCAGGCCAGAGACAACCCACACCCCTGCACTGCACATCTCCTGCAGGGCTTGGACAGCACCGCAACCCCTATTGCCATGCTGGCTGCTGATGCTGAAAAGCGCCGTGCACGGATCACTCCTCCAGGTGAACTGCCTTTTCCCTCAAGGTCTCCCATCCAAACACACAACTCATCACACAGCTTTTCAGCTTCTGAAGCCCGGTGATGTCTTGGTCCAAAAGAGAAAGACTGCACAACGATCTCAAGTTTCATGCAAAAGCAGAATTAAGTTTACAGCAGCACATTTTTTATATACACACATAAAACACAGAGCATTACTGCAGCCTCAGCTCTTAGCACACCGCGACAGTTACTTCCATTTTTAGTATGATACACTCAGAACAGGAAACACTAGAGAAACATTTACTTTACTGTTACCTGCTCCCTTATACATGCCCAGCTAATGCCCTTTTTATTTATACACACATCTCCTGCTGTCATCAACAGAAGCTGTGCAGGAAAACCACAGGCAAAAACTGAACAAGTTTTACTCAGAACTATTTATGTACAAAACATTTGCATTTGTACATGTACACAGGTAAGGGCTGATTTCATAAAATGATTAAATGTCTTACTTAAAAATAGTTTAAAGCACATAACTATTTAATGTTACACTCTAAACCACTCTACAAAATCATCAGATGTATTACTTTTAGCATAAATTTGTGACATACTTTTCATTGATCCAACCTTCTAGGAAGAAGCCATTTGCTATTTTTGTTAATGCCTTGAAGCACGCTTGATGCTATGCAACTCTAAAAGTCTACCAGCATTTAAATAAGCCACTGCTGGTTGATTATTGATTTTGCACACACTCGGATGCGCTTCATCCTTACTCCAAGTTAACAAACATATGGATCCAAAAAGATGAAAACCAGAGATGCTCAGAGAAGGCTCAAAGTAACTTTTGACAGTATTTTATTACCTACTGATGATTTTATAGTATTTCAGCTAAGTCATCCTGTCTTTAATCATTTACTACCCTTTCATCCTGTCTCTCTTCTCCTGTTTCATAGCACCAGAATCAGAGTTAGCAATCCCTGCACATAGAATCCAAGCACCTCTTGTTCCAGCACTTACTCTGGCAGAACACCGTGTTACACTATTTTATCTAAATAGATTAAAACTGGTCACTGAGAAAGACACTTTCTAGAAGTACACGAGCGTGTCCAAGAGTACGCGAAGTGCTTTTGAACGTGAATTACAAGAGCACTCTGCACAAAATTGCAAACCTGTAATAAAACTGATGATTGGGATTTTGTTCGGTTTGCGGCAAACGGGGATCCTGGCAGTGGTTCCAGCTGGGCCGGGATCACACCTTGTGTTTCAGTTTAGGATTCAAGGGAATTTGCACAGAACCAGTTTATTTTCATTATTTCTATCTTTATTGGGGTTTAGGTGGCACTAGACCCAGAGTGAGCTCTGGCATCACTGTGTAATTCTTTTAGACTAGAAGAAAGAACCTGGGGCACTCAGAGAAAGCCCGGGATGTATCTCGCCTCAGCACGGATTCAGTCCTTCATGGAGGAGACTAAGTCACTTCTGGTAGTAATTCTACAGTTTAGGCAATTGCCCTGCAGTTTTTTAGGTTCACAGTGCAAAATTTTAAGATCCCTTTTTAGCAGTGTATCCAGCTTCACGTGTACATAATCTGTGAGTAAGAAAATTCAAAAACTGGTCTTGCCTGATCTACATTAATCACAACAATATTCTTTCATGAGTGATTGGCCAGTTGATTATTCTTCTTTCAAATGCATGTCATCAACAGCTTACTGAAAGGAAACTAAGTAGAAACATTGGGACCTACCAAACAAATGCCACTATGTCCCCACACCAACTCCACATAAAACTCTCCAACTGGAAATCAACTGTTCTCAAAGCTAGCAGGAACTAGAAAAAAAACAATTTTTCTCCTTCAGCAATAAAGACCACATGGAGGCACAATGTTGACACAGTGCTATTGAAGCTCTCTTTCATAATAAAAACTTATATTATTAAACCTACAGAGAGATATACACAGCTAGACCCTCATAATGTCACAAAGCCCGTGGTAAATCTGCCTGAGATCCATCTGCATATATCTATTTATAAAGCCTCCACATTTTGCCAAGAGCAATGGCTAATGACACCCAGCATAACAGATTTTAAATCTAGGTACCTGTAATTAAATTGTGCCAGCAATATTTGTCTGTACGTTTGTAAACCTAACTGGTGAGCAGTGTGTTAGATGTCAGTGCAGATCCATAGATAAACACACTTCTCGGAAGCCTGCCTTTTCATTGCACTGTTCTTGAGGGAGAGCATCCACAACTTTCAACAGAACATTGCAATTTCGAAAAAAACATCTTTTTAAAAACCAAACCAAACTAAAACTTTCTCAAATAGACCCTAAAGTCAAAAGGAAGGAAATCTAATTCTGTATGAACAGCACGGGAGCTGCTTCAAAATGTTCTGTCCATTCCTCTGTAAGAAAGGAAACCAGAATGCAAGGAAAGGATCCACAATACAAAGAGCAAATAACTATACCATATTCCCTGAATATAACAGGTTCGTGGAATTGAAGTGTTATCCTGCACAGAATGGAAATTCACTCCAAGGGGAAACAGAAGGGAAAAGGTGTCTGACAGGTAAAATACAAGTTGGATAGTAGGAAGGCAAAAAGCAAGTAAGAGCAGATAGCAAAGGACACAAAACCAAATAACAATAAAGCCTATTTGCATATCAGAAGCAGGAAACTTTGCAGGGAATCATTGGATTTGCTAGAGCTGGGATTGAATAGAGCACTTGAAGAAGATAAGGGCATTGCAGACAATCCAAACTATGTCTTTTCACCAGCCTTTGCTATGGAAAATGTTGGGAAAACACATCCCTGACTTCTCTGATAAAGTGACTGACATTTCTTCAAACTGAAAAATCAAAACGGGGTGAGGAAACACAATCAATTGAAAGCAATAAATGGTGAGGGATGAGCTCCTGTCCCACTTCCATCGACGGGTCTTTTACCATTGATTTTAGCACTGTCAGTATTTTACTTCAGGACTGAACAGAAACAGTTTCAAAACATGAAAAGGCTGAGCTGGGCATCACAGTGGATTGTTCAGGGTGCAGCAGTGGTCACAAAAACCAAGCAAAATCAGAGAATATAAAAAGAACAAAAAAGGGACAGTAGGAAAGACTATCTTTTTAGTCAATATCCAATCTCTTCTGGAGTATCTATTCGGTTTAGGATTTCTGCTCTAAACCAATGACAGCGGTATTTGACAAGAGTTGGACAACAATCCAAAATGATTATGGAAGCAAATTTTAAAAGCTGGAAAGAACCAGGAATTTAACTTCGCAAAGAGATGGATAAGAGGGGACACAGTACAGCTGCAAAGAATACTATGAGATACAAGCAAATAGGATGCTCTTCAATTTAAACTTTCTCCCAGCACCGGAGAAAAGGGCAACTCGGGGCAATAAAAAGTTACCAAATTAAAAATGAAAAGAGCAAAACATTTTACTGCATAAACCACAAAAATGTGTAATTAGTTCACAAAGATTTCTCCATGATAATAGCAAGGAATATCCTTCCACGCCTTTGCTATTGCTTTACTTTCTTGCTCAACCCATATCAAGAAATAAGTGGCACGGCAATAAACATAAATTTGCAGAGCTCGTTTACGAGAATGTGTTTTCCCTTTCCTCTTGCCCTAATGCATGAAACCTTTTAGGCTGGGTATGAGCCAGGAAGGAAGGGGAGGTAAGCTGAGGCATGGAGCACGGCTGAGGCAAGGATGAGGACAGTCAGCAGAGAAGTTTCAAGCACTGCCTGTTCCGCTCCATCCTGCCCATGTAACACAGGGGGCTGGTTGATGGCTCAGAAATCTGCCAGCTCTTGGCACTGGATATATTGGGTCCCACTCTAGAATTAAGACAGAAACACTAAACTATCAATGTGTGAAATTTGTGACTTAAATTACAAGGTAGAGCCATCCAAGGAGTCTCTTGCATAATTCATGACGCTTCAGAACTTCACATATAAATCAAATAGAAGGAAAGTCTATCATTTCTGCTCTGTTTAGCACAGATCCACACACAACTTGGGTAATGGCTGCACAAACAAGCTCTCTAGAAAACACGGTATTGCAGACATGTTCTTCACAATACTAACTCACACGGTAAATTTTGTGCAGGATCATTCAATTAATACTTTCATTGAAACTACTTGTGTCGAAAACACAGAGGTCATTAAAAATAATCAAATGGGTCTGGTTTGGGTTTTTTGGTTGCTTTCTTTGGCCCCGCAAATGAATGCCTACAAACACTCATTTGCAATGTTTTTCCATATTGGACTTAATTAAAATTTATGCTATGATTCACGGGCTGGCTATTAATCATCGTTGAAAATGAAACTCCAGGTTTTACAAAGCTCCAACACTTACTAAGAAGCTCCAAAGCCAGTGAAAACACATTCTCCAGGTTCGACAGCAAGCCCTGACAGACTTTCCACCTTAACACGGTGACTAAGCCTAACGCAAATGAAGTGTGTCAAGGAAAAGATGTTATCGATAAACACACACGAAACACAGAGCTTTAGAAAGAGCAGTAACCTTGACTTACTGTGGCTGTGCCGGAGACAGTTTGTGCATTTGTGTCAGCTGCACTCTGTTCGGAGTGTGTCTGAGCAGGAGGGTACATGTTTAACGTGTGCTCTGGAACAGTGGTTTGGCCTGTGTAGTCTGGAGCTGGATGCGGATGTGGGGCTGTGTATTCTGCAGGGATACCGTTCTGAGGTGGAGCGAACTGGGCTGAGGCATAAGGCTGTGCCATTGTGTCAGGAGGTGCTGTAGCTTCCTGATTACCCTGTGAAAATCAAAGGGAAAAAAAAAATAATAATAATAATAAAAAAAGGAAGAAACGTGGCGTGAGATAAAATAAGCGAAGGTCCTGCACCCGTAACGCAGAGAGTGATGAGAGCATCCTGGCCTGGAAAGGGCACAGTGGTTCTTTCTTGAGGACAATATTTCTTATCTGTATTAAATGCATTTTGCTAACCCTATTCAATATTATCATAATTAGACAAACAAATCTGCTGCTCGCTGGATAATTGTAGACTATTCTTTAGGCGGGAAAGGTCAGTGAAATCTGCCTGCACTAATGATGCCTCAGCTCAGACAAGGAACAGGGACAAAGCCAGTTTATTGCAAAGGCTCCTGAGCACAACTGCCAGCACAGAGCTCCGGTGAGCTCAGCCCCCAGTCTGTGATCACTCTGACTGACCATTAGCAGAACACAATGTGGGCAACCTACACACAGAGCAGGATTTGGGTGCATGCTGCTAACAAACACTAAAAATACTGATGTGAAATAACGCCCTGAGATATTCAGAATGATTTGAGGTACTCTGTGTTGAGCAATTGCATGCCACAAATGCAAAATAATAATGAGATCCAGTCAAAATATTAAATATTTCAATCTAAAAATGCATCAGTTCAAAACCTGAAATAACATAAAAGAAAAATTCTATGTCAAAAGAAATAGATTTAAGAACTTTAAAGGTTTTACATCTGAAGACAACAGTGTTTCATTTCCATATCACAATTAGCCCATAGCATTAAAAACACTATCCTCATGTCTTTAGAGAGAGATCCATATTTCCATTTGATATAATAAAGAATAGCCAAGCCTGTTAATTTATCAATTAGAACATTTCTGACTAAATGCTTTGCTCACACCAAAAAGCAATAATTCTAGAGGAGGAAATGTACACTACAATCTTTCTGAACCTATATAAAAAATGTCCAAAATGTGATTTTGCCTGAGACAGCACAGGAGGCCATTAGTGCAGGGACTATCCCAGCCTCAGATAGACTAATTTACAAGATAAAATTATCCCTCTAAATAGCAAGCAATGTAAAAATGTCCACTTAATTTAAAATTTAATTACCTCTTGAACTACTCCATCATTCTCCCACCAAAGCACCCACAAGACTATTGCAGGGATTTTATCTGTACTCATCAGTCTTTGATTTCCTAATTTTAAAATAGGCTGGATGAATAAAAGACATTCTTCTGCACTTTGTACTTAAGGGCATTTCCAGCCAATTTCAACTAATTCAGACATCAGTTCTCTGACCTGAACTCGTCCCATACTCAAGAGCTTTTAAGAATTCACACAGGAGTAAGTCTTGGCACTTGACAGGCTTAAAAGAGAAAACGGAATTTTCCTCTGTAAAAGGCAGTCAGTGTGCCCTAAAAAATTAAAACTTTACATCAGCAATGAAACCCTCTCTAATTTTAATCCCATCTTTGCTGCTGGTTTAGTGCGTGGCCTTGAGCAAGTGGTTTCCATCGCTCCATTCAACCATCTTTAGCACAAAACCAGTGTCATTTACTGACTTCACAGGGTTAAGTCACTAAGATTTGTTTTCCTATCTACAATCATTGCAAGGTTAATGCTGCACTGAAACCGGCCTTGTCAAATTTCTGTGGAGGTTAAAAATTCTTGCAAATGCATACTTTTACCCTCTAACATTAAAATGGTCAAGTTCCTTTCTTATTTCATTTACCTAATATATTCACTACTTAAAAAAGAAAATAAAAAATCTAGGTGAAGCAAAACCCAGGAATGACTGGATTACACCAGAGACATTCATTAAATGTTAAAGAAGTATTTTTAAAACTTGTGTGGGAGGCAGCCGACCTTAAATTTTTTAATCAGCTGTTTCAGGAGGGACTTGAGCAAGGGGTTAGAACGAACAAAAGCAAACCCAGGTTCTGCCTCTATAAGCATTTTCACTGTGCTGGTTGTGAAACACAGGAGCTGGTTAGTGCTGGTCCTTAAGCTATTCCTTCCTGTCAGATGCTGAACATGGCCTGAGAGCCAGCAGCTGTTAAAAAAGAACAGCAATGGCAACAGAGGGACCAAGGGCTGCTGTCCAGGTGCATTTCATCTAGAGGGTTTTGTACCACCTCCAGTCCTAAACCAGATGTTGCTGAGACCCCCACTGTTTCTCGTTAACCTTGACAGCAGTTCCACGAGGACCCTAATTAATATTCAAATCATCCGCACCTAGTGCTAATTGCAGCTCATATTTAATTAAGAGGGTTGAACTTTTCTATTCTTTTTACCAGCAACTCCAAACTTTTTAGATTTAGCACAAAATGGCAAATTGCACTGGCAGTTTCAGAACCTCCACAATGCTGAGACTCTTCCACCTCTTTCATTAGACTTGTTCAGCTGAGGTCTGGCTCAGTTATTTATAACTGAGATCCCATTAATAAGTAAACAACGAAGGGTCAGGGATTTGTTTGTCTTTTTTCGTACTAACTTGTACGTACTCAGAGATTTACAGCCTTGCCATTAAAGAAACCAACCCCGCTATGCTTACAGCAGCAAACTGACACACGAGATTATCAGTGCAGGCTCTGCAGGTTCATTAAATTGTTGGAAGACAGGGGACATTAAAGAAATTAAACTTGCACATGCTACTGCAGGCCCTAAGTTTAAAATGGTAGTGACAATAAATCTGAGATGTTCATCCCTTGAAATAAGTGACTACTGAAGCCTTTCCTAACCTTTCAAATTAGTGTGAATTCATTATTCATAATTAATTCAACAGACATGGTATTACAACATAATATAAAAGCATGTATGTGTAAACGAGTTCTGTACTGTTTACTTGGTTAATAATACCCAAAGCTAATTGTTCAAAATACTAATTTCTATCAAGAACAATGAAGCGTCAGCTATCACACATTTGTATATACATGTGGTTGATGGAAACCCCAGACCACACAACAGTGAGATACACTTGAATATATTCTAAAGAATCAAAAATTCTTTAAATAGAATCACCTAAAACGTTCCTTTATTGTGCTCTTTAAAATACAGTGAATTTAAATGAAGAAAAGCAATAATAAATTCTAATGCATTAAGCTGAAAATATGAAATGGCTCTAAAAGCAACAGGAAATATTGATCCTAAATTAGCCTATGAACTCAGGTATTAGAGTAATTTCAGAGCTGTGTGTGACAGTACACAGGCATGGCCTAGTACCACCTAGGCAGGAGAGGTTAAACAGAAGTTGTCCCTTCAGAATCAGTTCCAAGTATCTTTAGGATTAAATGACCTCTTAATGCTCACTTTGTGCCTGGTTTTTTAAAAAAGTGGTTGTTGGCAACAGCAAGGAGAACAAAGGATGGCAGACAGTCAGGCTCTGCTAAATGTTCTGGCCCGAGTCTTAATGAAAACCACATTTCAACTGAAAAATATGCTTTACGTGGCAGTGTATAAAATCAAATTTATTGCTTTCTGGTTAAACGTTGAACTCTAAAGAACCAAAAAAAAAAAAAAGATTCTGACGATGTAGGTAAGTGAAGGCTCTCTTATTTCATCCATGTTACTCCATTTGAAGAAAAGCTTAGAATTTAAACTGCTATCTCAGATCTCAGATGCCTTTTCAGCATCTCCTGCTCTGAAAGGATTTCATAATTAAGAAATGTATAAAAAGTGTCAAAACATAATAAAGCAAGCTTGTTATGTTTGTACACAAAGGAGAGAGCACGGAAAACATTGCTTATGCAGTGTTCCTTTCTTTAAAAACACATTTGCAGCATAAAAATGTATTCAATGAAAACCTTTCTGCTTGCCTGCATTTTGAAGTCGAACTCACAGTTTATTGTTTGTTTTGCTCTATTTTCCATTTGGTGCATTTTGTTTCTCTGGCAAGAGATATTTCACATTCAGAGAAAGCCTCCTGTACTGTAGTTAAATGAGCCAAACTGCATCGTATCCTTAGGGCACGGAAACAAAGAAGAAAAATGCAAGATTTCTCTGCAAACCTGCTGCTTCTAAGGGCTCAGTTACATCTATCAAGCACATGATCCCCCCTAGCTTGCCCTCCTTCAGACTTAAGCAACAAAGCATGGGTTAGAAGTCTTGCATGCAGTGGTGCAGCTGGTTATAAGAACTGCCCTGGCTTGACTAAAAAATCGAGAGTTTCAAGTGAAAATAAAAGTGGAAATACCTGCTGTACCATGGTGCTGCCTCTATTCTCCATAAACTTAGCAGCTGCTCTGGTCCCAGGCCATGCAGCATCTGCCCAAAGCGAGCATCAGTGCTGGCTGAGGGCGTGTGAGCGATGCAGGGCGTGCAGGAGAGTGGGAGATCGGGGTGCCGAGGGAGGGGGAGCCGCGCAGGGCTCGCTGACCTCCCTCTCGACATCTGACTGCTCCCAAAACCTGATCCAGATGGGGCTCCTTCAGCGCCGGGCCTCGCCCCATCAATCACAGCAGGCCACTCCTCTGGCTCCTGCTACTGCTCATGGAGTGCACCACTGAGCACATGATTACACAGAGAAGGAGGAAAAAAAATCAGCTTGACTACATTAATAGCTGTTTAAAAAACACTGGAAATGCTACCATGGAAGTTGCCGGAAGCTGAAGGTTTTTGTTTGAAAATCAACGCGGCTGTATTCAAAGTTCCAAAACACCCTAAACTTCCAGGGCTCTGGCTTTGGGATAGCTACGATGTCCAGTTACACATTTGCACCTCCACGGGATTAATTCCTCCTCCGTGTGGCAGACTTAATACCAATAAGGCTCCTGTTTTAAAACTGCTGAAAGCCACAAGCAAACCGTCGATACTGAACTACCCTGCTTTAGATTAAATGTACTTTATCCTTCCATTCAAATGAAATATTGTTTCCTTTCTTGTTTCATTTCACGACATCCCTCTTGCTTAGCAGGGGAAATATTTCAGAAATGCTTCCAAGGTTTAGTTCTGTGAAGCACTTTAAGCACCCTAATGCTTCACTGTTAAAGGAACTTTCCTAGATGCTCTAGAGATAGCTTCAAAATGATTGAACTTCTATCTAAAGAAATAAAGAAAAGCATTAAAAAAAAATCAACCTAAAAAGATTCAGAGAGCCCCAAAGAATACACATCTACTGCCACTCTGTTGCAGACTGCCTACAGACATCAGGGTTCAGAAGCAGGGCAGACACGTAACACTGGAATTATTCTAACAAACCTTCCAATTCTAAGGGGTGGGCAGAGCAACAAACAGTCATCAATTCATCATTAAACTTATATTCCAACTGAACTACATTGGAATTCTTTAAAGTGGCAGTGTAATTCTTCCAGATTTGTTGCTGGCACTCCCCAGTTAATGATAATAAAAGCAGCCACTTCAGATTTTTCAGAAGGAATCAGACATCCAACCACACTGGACTGATAATCACAACTGACTGACTCGGCGAGCTTTCTCTGTTGTAGCTTAATTATCTGCCCAGGCCACTTGACTCGCATCATTTGCTTCTGCAATCACACACAATGAATTCTCCAGCCACCTCTCTTTTTTGGAAGGTTCAGGACAAAGCCAAATTCGGTTTTCAAAAGTAAGAAAGATAACGCAGAACAACTTTTTTCAGAGAGCATAGGGGGAAAAGATGACAGTAAGTAAGCAAAAGAGAATTTCTTTACTAGCTTAGCAAGAAAGTACCATTTCTTCTCTCCCATTGCAGAGAAACGTTTACTTTTGGTCTTTTTCACATATAACATACCGTATTCCAATAAAAGCCTGTGCTCTTGCTGCTGCTGCATATGTGTTTGATAATGACATGTTCACTTTGTGTCAGCGCCTGAGGTATGGAACAGACCAGCAACCGAAACATCCCAACAGCCTGCAAAGGACATTTACTTACATTTCACTGAAAGCAGCAAACAACTTGCCAAAACCTAGTCTTAATTCCTGCCTGAATTCAAGAGCACATAATACTATGGATACACCAATACCCGCAGAGAAAGCCTTCCCTCCAACACCTTCACTCGTTCCAACTGCTGAAACTTTCGACTGCCTTTTTGATGCTGCCATTTATTACCAGAGCTTTCCTTATCCTACATGGCAATTCCTTCTCCTGCTATTTCCAATGGCCCAAGTGGACGTGACTCTGCCACACTGATTTGTTTTGCTTCCACAGTAGCACCTAAATCTTTCTGTTAAAGTTTTCTGCCTCTCCTTCACTTTCTCCAACTCTGATTCTTAAGGTCTTTCCAACTGCAGTTCAACCTTGTATTCCATCAACCAGAATTTCCCTTGGAAAAAAAATTATGTCACATTTGAAAAACACAACTCTCCAAAATGGCTTTAAGAGCCATATAGCAGGACACTTTGAAGAACTCGAGTATATCTACAATGAGAATTGATTCTTAAAACTTTTTTTTTTTTAAGTGTAAAAGGATCTTTTCATTATCCACAAGTCAGTATAGGAAACCCCACCTCATTTGTTTTTTACTAGAGCATACTGAGGATGATGCAGCATGCTTGTACCCAACTAGCAGGGAGGGAGGGCAAAAATAAAGGACTGGATTGTTAACATTAAAGGTGCACGAAAAGCCATCTGGAATACTGGCTTTTAAAGGGGGTAGCAGTCAATCTTCAGAAGTTTAACTCAGCTATGCGTTCCAGCCCTTGGGCATCAAGACCAGGTCCAAAACTGTTGAACATCTTCACAAAAGACATACGTGAAGTGTCAGAATGCAAATTCACACGGGACAGCAAACAGGGAGCAGTTACAGGGCTCTGCAGAAGCTACAGGAGTGGACTGACAAGAACCTGGCCAAGTCCTGCTCTTGGGACAGGATAATCCCTCACCCTGGCCCAGGCCCTGACTGCCTGGCCACAGAGCAGCTCTGCAGAAAAGGATCTGCGAGTCCTGGTGAGCAGAGCTGGCTACAAAGCAGCGCTCTGCCTTCGAGGCAGCCAAGGCGAACTGCTCTGCAGGCTGCATTAGCAAAGGGTGGCCAGGGAGGAGAGCAGAGGGATCATTCCTCCCTGCACAGCACTCGGGAGAGCATCTGCAACACCAGTCTGGAGTGCCCCAGGACAGGAGATGTGTTTGAGAGTTCAGTGGTGGGTTGCCAGGGCAGCTGCAGGGCTGGAGCACATGACAGAGGCTGAGGGAGCTGGTTCAGCATCGCCCGCAGAACGGAGGGCTCACACAACTTCATCGCATCTTCTTCCACTGAACCAGGGGTTACAGAGACAGAACCCGCAGCTACAGAGTGACAGAACGAGGAGCAACAGCTAAAAGTTGCCGAAAGGTAAATTCTGGTCAGCTCTAAAGAATAAGATGATGAATATTAGGGAAGTTGGGCACGGAAAATGCTGCTCAGAGAGGTTATGGCATCCTGGAGACTTTCAAACCTGGACTCTAAAAGCCCCTGAGCAACCTAATCTGTGTAGTTACCCCCGATTTAAAAGGGATGTTTGGATTAGATGGCTTCTGAAGTTCCCTTTCAATCTGAATCATTCTGTCATTCCATGTGGTTTCAACAGCAGCAGAATAGCTTCAAAATGGATTTTATACTTTTATCCTATTTGATGACTTTCCTCATAAAGGATTTACTGAGAAGGAAGAGACTAGTTACAACTTCTAGCCTGCTTCTGTCCTCAAGAAACAATGTCTCAGTTCTTTGAGATCTATTTGTGATGTTTCCTTAGAAAAACATGTTTTCATTTGTTTAATCCATGGCCAGAGGAGTATGAAAGTGGCAATCCTTAGAGTGCAGGCAAGACGAGTTTCACAAATGATTTGATTTAATGCTGTGAACTATGACACGTTTTCATTTTCTGCCAAATGTTACCATTCTCAGCATATGGAGAGGAACACTGCCTTACATCTCCATAGAAAGGAGGAGTTTTCTCTGCCTTCTGCATGACCTCTAAAGCAGTAACTACAGCCATGTAAATGTTCTAATTTTATCTAGTTTTTCATCTGAAATAACGTTTATTTCAAAGATTAATTTACTGAAAGCCACTGCCACCTTTAAAAGCTGGATTGTAACAAACTAGTACTTCCATTTTCTTACTTTTCTAATAAAGTGGTTAAAAAACCCTTTCTGGTTTTTTTTTTTTTTTTTTTCTTTACTGCAACACTGAAGATATGGGACATACCAACCCAGGTGACAATCCATGCTTATTCAGCGAGACTACGTCTGGTCCAGACACAAACCTGCATTGTGCTTTGCAACCCTTTCTTCTGGATTCCACTGATTCCCGCCTTGTAACCCATGCACAGGCATCAATACTTCCAGAATTTGAGTCAAAAAACTTCTCTAAATGACACCTTACTGGTAAAGGATTGAACTCTGCAAAGGTTTGAAGAGAAAACTGAACAGCACTCAAATCCAAAAACAGTTGCAGATACATGGTTTTCAACAGATTGTTTCTAGAAATCTGATAAGTTCTTATAACATAGCTAAAATAATTAATTCAAGATTTATTCTAAGTAGAATTCAACACCTCAATTCCAGTTTACTCAAAAAAAACCTGACCGAATTTTTCAGGAGATTGGGACTGGATACAGCTGGTTCTTAAAAATGTCTAAGTGGAGCAATTTGATCTCTCTGATATTAAGAATTGCCACCAAGTTATTCCCAATTTAGAGATACCACCTCATCCAGAGTTTCAGTTGGCTTTGCAATGGACACACCAGAGAACAGACCAAGTATTTCCCAGATCTGCCAGCCACAGAAAGTGGTGAACCTACAGCCATGTGCTGACAAACCGTTCTTGAGAGCCATTTGCGCCAGAGAGAAACGGGATCACAGTTTCAAGCCTAATTAGTGATTAGATGGTGATAGATTAACCAAATACCAGGCAGGGTGAGTGAAGAGTGCCACAAGGAATACACACAGAGCACAAGAACACAGAACTGGAGACCCTTGCAGACTTCTGTGTGCTTCACAAAAGCACCAGTGGAGCGGCTGCACCAGAACGAGCAGAGCCACCTCCCCAGCCTAAGGGAGCAGCACTCACTGGAGTCTGAACTGCCCCTGTCACCTCTTTAAACTGGACACTTGAAGTGACCTCTTCTAACCAGGGGCACAGTCTTTCACTGCTGAGCTCTGACGGAGCCTCGGAAAAGAACGGGGACATGTCTCTTCATAATCCCTCCCAGTGAATCACTTCCTAGGGCAGCACCACAACCACCACAGTTCATCCATCCTGTGTGATACAGGTCCGAGCCTCCGTATCACAAATGGGAGATCATTACTTGACTCACCTGAAATAAAACACGGAACACAGTCAGCTAGTGAGGGAAATGAGAGTGCAGTGCCATAAGCTGCCTTAAGCAGCAAAGCTGACAGATCATCCCTGCTCAGCTATTTGGATACGGGGCTGCTCTGAAAGCCAGAACGAGCTGGGTTAAATGACAATTCCTGCAAAACTGTGCCAAATGATCAAACACAAGCTAGTTTGTTTTGTTTCACTTTGCTTAAACCAGGTAAATTTAAGAGTTTGATTTATGTGGTAAGCTCCATAAAGACAATGACATGACTGACTTTGGGAATTTGGAGGAAGACCAGGAAAATCAGTCGTAGAGTTATGACTGGGCTTCAGAAAAAGAGACTTCAGTACATCCAGGGAAGTGCTATGAATCCCTAAGGTCCACCCAGGAGAGGAAATGGTCCAAGGCTGCCTGATTGAGATGTTGATTAAAGAGAACTTCAACATGCAGGAACAAACCATTCATTAGGAAAGAAGATACTTAGCAGGCCTACATGGCTATGAAGAACGTTTCTTAATGAAGACAGACACAAAATGTGAGCTTACAAGTGATGCTTGGCAACAAAAGAGAAGCACAGAAGTATTGCTCAAGTATTTGAGGATAAAAATGGGAAGGTTTTTCAGTCCAGCCTAGCTAGAAGTAAGACATTCTTAATTCAAAGACGTTAAGGGTGACAAGAAAGGTTTTTTCCAGGAAAAAAAAAAAAATCTAGACGTTACCTATTTAACATTGCTTTCAGAAAATACCTGTTTCCAGTCTCTGTTTAAGATTGCCACCATTTTGTTATTTACAACTGAACGTAGATGACCTGAGCTGCAATGACCAATCACCACAGCAATGCCATCTTGTTTAATGCCAGTTAAAGCAGCGCTCGGTTTCTTGGCACCGGAGTTAAATGATGGAACATGATCGCTGATGTTATTTACTCCTAAGATTAAAATGACAATCAAAATATCATTGGGCACAAGGAACAGACAGATTGGCTTCCTGCCTCAGCCACACTTTGCTATGCTTGTTTATCACCGAGATCATTTGCATACTTCAGTGGATGTTTATGTTGAGATGCTGCTGTAGCATTACCAAGGAACTGTTTATCCAACAATGTTTGTCATCAGCAACCTAAGCCACAGCACTGAAGGAAGGTAGAGACCTTCTCAACGAGGAGGCAAAAAAGGCACCGAGATGTGTTTACGCAAGGCAAAATATGTTTCTAAACAGTGCTGCGTGTCACAACTGCCTAAAACAAATAAAAATCTATTAATAGCGCGCTGCAAGGAATCTCCAGTTATGAAGAAAACGAACAAAATCCTTTAACGGTTCCTATAGCAAAGGAAAGACTTTCACTGACTACGCTGACTGGCAAGCTCAATGTTAAATCTCTAAAAAGCTTCTGTTACTATGAAAGGAATAGCCAGTTTGTCCCTTCATTTCCACAGGGACTAAAACTGGTCTCAAATCTGCAAATCTATACGGCCACTCCTTGCACATCTCCTTTGGAGATTTATTTTACTGCTGGACCTTCTCCACAAGACTGAACATATTCATATGATAGTAAATCTTGCTGCAGAGCTGGTCTCTGCCTGTGCTACAGGTGCTTAACCCTGGTAGGCTTAAAAACCACTGCTTGGAACAATACATTATTTTAAAATAATATCTATTGTGGGACTGGATGAAAATCACCTTTCCCGGGTTGCAGTTGTATTTTGTGCCTCTGTGGGTAAGGAAGGGGTGGCGCAAGGAGAGGTATTTCCAAAGCTGAAACAGCACTGAGAAAAGCTCTGGCATGTCGAGCAGAAGCATATGGCTAATCTACAGCAACCACATCCAACAGCGTTTGTGTTCGCACAGTGCAGGGGCCTGGCCAGCAGCCACAGCATCCACACTCCAGAATTAGTGAAAATACACACACCACTTCTGGGAGAGAAAAGTTATAGCCTGGAAACTGTTTATAATCAATGTGAACTATGTGGCTTTTACAGTACAACATTAGATGAAATAAGATACCAGAAATATTGAAGCAGTTCTGCATTTGCTGAGTGCGCACCCAGTGAGATGGAGAATACAGCAAATGCTTTTGCATTTTAGCTGCAGAAGAAATTCAGATTAGATGCTGCTACACAGGAATTGATAGCGAGTAGGTATTCAATCAGAAAAGTGGTTTTCTTTTAAATATTACAATCACATGGTATAGTACATCACTTGTGTCAAGTTAAATTTAATCATATCAGCGTACTTAAAGGAAAAAAACTTGAATACCTGCTCATATACCCATGCCAAGAGGGATTATATGAGACTTGATGAAGCTTTTTCCTTTTATTTAACATTCTGATATCTGTATAGAACAATTTTGGTATGTGTTATACCCTCAAACTAATCTATTCCATTGTCATTTTAATGCACAGCAAATGTGCGTGAACTCATGGTGACAGCATCGTGTGTCCTGTCAATTACTGACGTTCTTCTCCCGTGTAACAGCAAAGGCATTTTCCTTGGAACACCAAAAGGCATGAGGAGTGTTGCTAATTTTCCTGAGAGCAGAGCAATATCATCATCTGCTTTTAAATGTGTTAAGAACACATTTAAAAAGGAACAATAACCTATGTGCTCACTAATGCTTGCTGATTTTGGTCAGATTTAGAATCGGAGATGTGAAGGGCTGTGCTCTGGAAAAGGTGCCTGAGCAATGCAATACACAAACTGGATGGGTTTTTACTGAAATGCACTTTTTCTACACATGTTTAATGGCTTATCTGAACAACAGTGAAAAATGATCGCTATATAATCCATCAGAAATAAACCAATTTTCAGCTGCCAGAGACTAAATACAACAAAAACTCTGAAACATGAATTGAATTCTGGGAAAGCAATCCAAACTGTTAAGTGACACACATGTCAGGCATACATGTGGGCAGACTGAGTTCACCTCAGAAGACGTGAAGACTGGATGGATAGAATTCAGGATCCAAAATAGGCACCTAAAAGGCACAACCCACCTCTACAGATGTAGAGTCTATTTTGCCAAGCCTTTTAAAGAATTCTCCTCTCTTCTCATTCAGATCCTGATTCACTTTTCCCAATATTTTAAACCTCCCTTTGTCCACTTCCCTCTTCTTCATATTGTCCTTCTTTACTACTTCCTCTTTGTACACCTACCATACCAAACTGATTCTCCCCTTTGGTATTTACTGCAGCAATTGAGAGTACAGTAGACACAAAATGTTATCTGATTGGCATGGGAACACGTTAATTCTGCCTAAGTTACTGAATGAAAAGCAAGGGATGAGCTCCACATGTATCTTAACTTTGATGCAAGATATCTCATGTAGTTGGGAGCTACTCTGAACAGAATCAGGCTACAGGACTGGTATAATTTAAAGAACTTCTTCATCTGCTCTCATTTTTTTCCAGATGCCGTTGTAGCCAATTGATCCAGGATTTGGAGGATGAAAATATATTTTGGAACTCGACACAACCTTGGAAATAGCCATTTGTTGGTCTTGATGAAAGGGTAAGTATATTAACTTATACTGACGTAGTATATCTATATACACCTACATGTATTGTGTAAATAACCACAAGGGGCTCACTGCTCCTCAGCTGACTTCATGTATTAACAAAAATGTTCCGTGCTTGAAATAGATTCCTAAATTCTGCAGCTATTAATATGGCCCCTGCCAACAGTTCTAAAGAATACTAGGGGGGGAAAAATGAAAAAAAAAAATCAAATCAGCTAATTTCAGTTAATAAAAGGTCAAAATGTAAATTTAAATCCTCCAGTAAAGAGTTCTGCAGTGACTAACAGCATCAATTAAGAAAAGCAATGCACACTAAATTCAATTTTAGTGTCACACACACATATATGTGTTCATGGTATCAAACCAAGAACCAAATTCAATGGAGAGTTATGAAGCATAGTAAATTGATCTGAATGTGTTGTTTGCTAATAAGGATTACGAAATAAAATTTTCAAATTATTGTTTTAACTTCATTTTAGTAACACAGATTGAACACCAGTTAAACGACCTGAACTCAAGGCCTCTCACACGCTTCAGAAGCAAACAAATTATGATATAAAATATTTCCAATTAAACAGAGAATAAGACATTAATTCAAACAATTCAAGCAGTGCACATTGTAAAAGCCTCTATTGCTCTATGCAGAAAAGTGAGAGCAAGGGTGAAGCTACCCTGAACTTAATCTGACTTTCTCCCTTTCTTGGTCTTTGACAATTTAAACTATTTATATTTTGTTTCTATTTCTTACAAACATAAACCAGAAATTTAAGAGCGCAGTTTGCTGCTGGAATTTTCTTGCTAACATTTTACATCCTGTGAATCTGAAAGAGCAACATCATTGCACCTTTGCAGTTAAAATAAACGTAAAAATAAATAAACAAATTAGCAAGCTACTACACACCCTGAGCCACAGAGCCCAGCTAAACAGGGGTTCCCATTGTCTTAGGGACAATGAAAAATAGAATTACACAAAACAAGAAGACAAATGGCTTAAAACTAAAGGCAGAGCAGCCAACAGTCTGTGCAGAAGCTCAGAGGAAGTAAACTTTCCCTTCAGCAATGCAGATTTCTGATGCCAACAAACTGCACAGCAACACTGTAACTTGCAGGCCTTCAAGTTGCCTTGCAGAGACACTTAAGATTTGAAAAATCTGCAGTTATGAGCTCAGAAAAACAAATACCCTTGCTAGCTTAAAAAAAACACATTCACTCACATGAGGAGAAAGGCTGCAAAAGGAATAAATACTTGACCTGAGAGATTGGAGGTGACTGGAAAATGGGAATCTGCCCAAAGTCTCAACAGAAGCAATGGTAACCCTCTAGGCTATACAGGTGCACATATAAGGCTGTTATTTTTCATAGTTTAAAATATTTCTTTCCTTCTGTTTGGGTTCGATGACACTTTGATCGAAAAACAAAAGGCTGACGGAGGATGGGAATGAACAGGAATTCACTAAAGAGACAGGAGAAAAGTGGCAGCTGGACCATCCCTGAAGCGGCAGCAAGGCAGTGGTAGGAGAGCCGGGAGGTCCAGACAGCATTTTAAAGATTTGCATGTCTGTGTACACCCATTTTTATCAAAGCACTAAAGACAAAGGCTGTGCAAACTCTCCAGACAACCTGTTCCAATGCAAAGCTGTTATCACGGGCAAAGTTCTCCTTCGTAACCACTCATTCCAATTTTGCAGTATGTGTTGTCTCTTATCCTCCCACCACACACCTCTGGGAAGAGACTTGTTCCTTCTTGCTACCCTCTCTGTAAGCATTTAAAGGCAGCTCTTAGGTCATACTGGAGCCTCCCTTCTCCAGGCTGAACAAGTACAGTTCCCTCAGCCCCTTACCATATGCTCCAGCACGTCTTGGGGACCCTGTGCTGAACCTTCTTTCTGGTATTGGCGAGACACAAACTGTGCCAAATACCTTGGATGCAATTGAACAGGTACCAGGTAAAGGGAGAAAACCACTTCTGCCAATTTACTGGTCACTCTCCTGCTCATCCAGCCCAGGACACTGTTGGCTTCCTCTGCTGCCAGAGCAAATACACTCATCCAGTAGAAATTCCCTGCTGGAAACGCTCACAGGTGCCTGACACGGAGGTCTGGTCAGATGTGAGCACATCCAACTGCTCCCAGGGACACGAGGTCTGAGGGCAGAGTGCCGATGGCTCTGTCCTTGTGGCCACGCACACTGACAGCATGAGGAGCTTGGATGGCCCTGCTGCGGCCTCTCGGCTGCAAGCAGGAAACAGCTCTGCATTACAGAAGTTTCAAACTGCAGTTAGAATTTCAGTAACTCAGGGTTCTAGTAATAAGGATGAAAATATGTCTATTTCTTTAAGAAAATCCTGAGCAATTTGTTTTACCTCTATGAATAAAAGAAAAAAAAAAGCTCTACAGCCATTCCTCACAGCAGCTACTACCTGACATGATCATTTTAACACAACAACTGAGATAAATAGAAGAGGGAAAGGGTAGGACAGATAGTGGGTGGTAGAATATATATTTTCAAGGTAAAAAGAGATAACGATGTTACAAAACCCAGCATTTACATGTGGACTCTCATCACCCACCATAAACCCATTATTTAATAGGTTGCTTAAGAGCTGGGAGAGCTCTTCAGCCTCCCCCTACCCCATTTAGCACATTAGCTTGTCCTAATGGGGAGCCGTGATCCAGAAACGCACAGCACCTCTGCCGGCGGGTATTGCCACGGGATGGAAATGAAGCTGTAAAGAGAAATCAACTCATCAATCACAATCACAAGGGGACACTGGGCAATGCAAAAGGATTAGTGTTTCAGCCCTGCTCAGGTCTTTCCTAGCTCCACTCTGCTTTAATTAAATACCACCTCGAGTGCTTTATTACCATCAGAAACCTCAGCGCTGAAGGCTGGCATGCTGCAATCTAAGTGCTGCAGCTAATTAGAAATGAGAAAGAGAAACATGTTCATTAAAAAGTGTGGGATTCCCCTACCAGAAATGATCTACACCTCAGAATAAAAACTTGCCTTTCTGTGGATTTAGAATAATATGTTAAATAGCTTTTATTAAGGTGAAATCTTTTGCTTTGAACCACACGCCTGCTATTGTCTTTCTTAAATAAAGCCAGATTTAGCTGTATCCACCAGACCATTGTTAGAATTTAAAAGATTCTTGGCTTATGGTTAGCTGATAAGAGCCTTAATTCCTCTTCTTCTAACATTTGATACACTAATTTAAATTTTTTCAGACTTGGCACACTCAAGGGCTTTTTGCCTTACTTCCCTGGATATACATAAGCTAGTCATTACTATTTATGAAGGCGATGAAAGGAAACATTAAACAGTCAAAGAAATATAAATCTTAGATTCTAACACAGAAAGTGCAACAGCAGGATTAAAAACAAAACAAAATGAAACAAAAACCTGAAGCAAATACAAAGACATTTGCAATTTAAAGCAATACAATATAGCAGAAAAGCAGTTTTCTCTTCCACTTGACTGCCAAGTGACCTGACTCAGGATTTTATGGCTTCTCCCAGGAACAAGCTGAGAAAATCAGTAGCATCCAAAACTTAGCAGAGAAATCACATTATGGTGAGCAAAAGCGAGGAGGAGACAGAACTTGTGATTTGAGTGATAAACTAAATGTTTTCCTAATTTTTAGCGACGATAATATGGAAATAGAAAATTGCTTTTGGCCAGCACCTTCTTAGATAAATTCACCTTTAAGGAAAAGACCTGAATGAGGCCTATACATGGCTTACGTCCCACTCAGCTAATTAGGAGGAGGCTTTCTTGTTCAGTTTTGTGTATCACACTTATTTTTAATGTCTGAGTTAGGTGACTGCCAAATGCAAATAACACCTCACATATTATCAATCAAAAAACCCTACAGCTTTTTAAATATACCATACATTGTTGACTGAATAATGTCCAGAAAGATCAACTTAAACTTAGCCTGAATTTAATTTTTCAACTATCAGCTAAATGCTAAATACTAATGAAAATACTCATACTTCCAAGGGAAACAGATGGCTTTAAACAGTTACTTATTTCAACATATGGAAACCAGTCCCTGAACTATGAAGAATCAAACGGCAAACTCTATCATTATTAATTTTGACTAATAAGAAAAAATACAAGAAAAATTCAACACATAAAAGAATCCAGCTTCTAATGTCTGCTTGAGTTTAAATTGCAACAGAACAAGGAAGGTTTTAAAAATATTTGTTTGAGCTACAATGTTAGATTCTGCTCAGAGCACTGGTTTAGGTTGTTTTAAAAGAAAAAAAAAAACCCACACAATTTTTGTAGAAAATAGCAATTTGTGATGCATGTACATTTTTACATTCATCTACCACCTCAAAGCCCCAAAGATTGTAAATCCCCCTGTAAACAGTTCTCTCATGGTGAGCAGGCATAGAGGAGCTCCCGGAGCTTCCTCTGAACCAAAGCTGCTCCCCAAACAGGACACAAAAAGCATCTGCAAAGGGAACAACTGACAAGAGATTTTCTCAGAAGGCAGCAAAGGAATCCTCAGTGCAGGGAGCAGCGAAGGTGTGGGGGAGCTGCACGGGCGTCCCTGGGACCGGCCAGCAGAGCAGCGCTCCCTTTTCTCATCTGGCAAAGCAAATGAAAGCTGTATTAAACTGCAAATCCAACCACAATCAGCACACCAGCGTTGCTGCCCCTGTGAAACGCATCGTCATCGGCAACGGAATGACGGCTGACACTTCGGAAAAGTATTAACAGCAAATGAATCTTACCCTGGTCTTATCATTGCAGTTCTCTTCAGTCAAGGATGTAGAGGTTTGCCAGCTAAATCTGTGTCAGTTTTTTGACTTAAATATAATATAGCTTAAGTGAATTAAACGAGTTTATTCTGCCATCTCAGGCAGCTGGCAACTTTTCTAAAGCTGCAGCAAAACTTCACCATTTTTGCTTCATTTTTTTTCTATCAGCTTACATAACAATATATTTTAAAGGTACCCCTACATTATCCTCAGCTGGTGGGCAGAATTGTGCTGTCTTTAGAATAGTTTTTAGGAGTCTATTTCTTAAAAAGAAAAAAAAAAAAAAAAAGGCTGCTTAGGCGTTCCATGATTTCTGTGCAGAACATTCCCTATGTGGGAGTGCCTCATCTGCATAGCGGCATGTGGGTAGGATTTGGACAGGCGCACTGAAGGATGTGACAATCAAAGAGAGATATGTGGGAAATCTCTTTTAAATGTAAAAAGACCTCGCCCAGCTTTCACTAACTTAAGTAAACATAATTTCCAAGGGAGGAATGAATGCATAAACTATCATGAGGCAAAAATGAGCTTCGAGCACTGCAATTTCTGTTGCGTACTAAAATACACCCAAGAAAAATTTCTTATTCTGTCCTAGGTCTAACACAGCAAAAAATCGGTGAGAAATGGAATTTTGATCAATGTTAAAAATTTGCATGTGATTTTTTCCAGCTAATGGCATGCAGAACAAGCTATAGCTGATTTCTGCCACTGACATTCTGTCAATGTAATAATAGATCCCTCTTTTGACGTAACTTGACTGCCATTAGCATTCTAAATATAGTGAACTGTTTTGTTAATATCTCCTCAGAAAACTGAAGTAAAAATCTAAAAGAGAAGGCAACCCGGGCCAGTTTCTTGTGCACAGAACGTGTCTCTAATGCACTGCTCTCTAGAAATGTGTGAATCCAGCTCCTTGCCAGCCTGATAGAGAGTAAATTTCCAGTTTGAACCAAACTGAGATTAATAGCCTGCAAAAAATTCCTCTGCAGAAGCCAACGTGAAAGCTTGACTTCTTCAAGCAAGAGACATTTTGGAGCAGTCCATGGAGCTGCTCTCTTCCTTGAAAACCGAGCTGAGCAGCCTGACTCATGCTCTTGGCTGGGAAATGAGACATTGTCACCGCTCCCTAAAAAATGGTCAGGACTGTTCCCAGGCCTATCTTTGCATGATGTAATCACCCAGCGACTGCACCGATTCTAGAGGCTCTGGCAGCTTTCATGAGTTCCCAGCCTGGTCCACTCTGCTGTGGTGTATTTGATGAGGAGGTGTTGGACAGGGCTGGGGGTGGAGGACTGGGACTGTGCCAGCACTGCCGCTGCACCCTGGGCACAGCAGCGCCAGCAGAGCAGCACCGGCTCCTGCCAGCCCTGCTGCTCCACATCCCCTGCATCCTTCACGTGCTGGGACATGTAAAGCACATGACATGACTGCACTAACCACCTGGGCTTCAGCTCCTCTGGGAAACAAACACTCTGGATCAGCACCCTTGGGTCCCTCAACCCCAATTTCACCAAACCATTCCTACTGCCAAAGCAACTACCATTTACTCCCTGTCAATTTTTTAATTAACAACGGAGGTTTGTGTATTTCTTGTATTTCCTTTGTGTTGTTGTCCTAACTCCGACAATAGAGACTTGCACAACTCTAAAATAAGGTCACTAAAATGAACACGTTAACGTAACTTGAGAAGCTCCTTTCCAGCAAACACGAACCTCAGCTTTCAAATAATCCCAAACAATATCTATTGTAAAACTTCTATATTTTGTAGTTCAGACACAGGTTAGGACGTCCTAAAATACAGAAATGTTTCTGTCTCCTCATTTTTATGTGCCAAAGTAGTGTTTGTAGGTAACTTCATTCACAAACAGTGGCAATAAAATAAACTATAACCTAAGCCAGTGTGTTCTGTGCTACTAAACAGTTCCTTACATTTTCATACATATTTGCTATATCACTATTACATAAAAGATGCACCACTTCAATTCAATGTTAAATAAACGAATGTAAACCAATTGTTATTTAAAGCTACCACAATCTAAAAATAACACATGATGGAAAAAAGCAGGGGAATGGAATGTTATAAACAACTGGTGATCTGGACTATCCAAAGTGACCAACCTATTCTATTTGTTATTATCACTCTCTCACAAAAAATTCACAGCCAGGTTTAAAAAAAACCAAACAAACAAACAACCTCCCCCCCCCAAAACAAAAAAAAACAAAAACAAACCCCAAAAATACCACAAAAAAAAACCCCAAAAAAACCCCCACCTCAAACTCAAACCACCTTTCCAGAAAGATTAAAAAAATTCTCAAAGCTGTGGTCAGATGGCATTTTCCAGATTAACCTGAGGTGCTGAAGACCTCTCAGGTGTTCTTCTCTCTGCTGTGCAATGCCAGCACCAGTTCAAGCCCAGTATAACCCTGCCATCTTTGAAGTGCCAAGACAACTCATAAGATTCAGTGGGAAAAAAAAATAAAATCAAGAATGTTTCAAGTTTCCCTATGAGCAGCTTAGGCTCAGACTTTGCCTTTGTGCAGATGAACACTCACACCTCTCCCTCTGCCAGCCCTGCTGTAACCACAGATTGCTGCATCCAGCCAACCTGGATGTTTACAGAGTGAGCCTGAGCTGCCTCTGCTGATAATTTTATTTTATTTTATGCCATTCCATGGTCATTAACATCCAGGTCTAGCAGAGAAGCCGTTTAATTGTTGAGTCAAAGAATGGATTTCAATTTACTGTTATCCCAGTGGCAGGACAAATTCCTACGGCCTAGTCCGTACAACAGAAAATAAAAAATAAAAAGATGCTCACTTCACAAACACAAGAGATGTACAACTGCAGCATCGAGTGATTCACATCAACGACATCCAAAAGACATGTGAAAAACAAAAGCAAAAGGCACCTCTATGGGGTTTAAATCTAAAATAGGTCTGGGCAAAATAAAACCTGAGTCGGGAAGAGGCACCGCATGTATCTGCTACAGCTGCTCAAAAAGGCAGATGTCTGAATTTTGCAGCAGATTTAACAACGTGACTGTGGTGTATTGTTAAAAATCAAACCCACCCGCCTTTTTATGCAGAAGCAACATTAAAGGCCCCTTCTCAAAGGCAGTCCCTACACACTAACCCTGACCTGGTGCAGCAGCTCGGCTGCCACACTGCCTTCATGTGGTACCTGCAGCAGGACAGGGGTGTCAGGAAAGAGAATTCTACTAGATCTGAGAGAAAGGGCTCACATGTTTGCTTATGATAAATTCTTGACTGGGAATTTGGTCTCTTTTTGTTCAGAGACTTGAAATCTCGCCTTTAAAACACCTGCTGTAAGAACATCCACCCCAATAATGACTCAGTTGACATTTCTTACACATGTGCCCACAGGAGCATTACAAATGTTGTGAGAAACAGTAATGAGGTAAAGCCTGTTGTTCCCAGCTCAAATACTACTGGGCTTATTTGGCACAAGCCTACATTATACAATACAGAAAGAAACAATGCCTCAGAAAGCAAATAAAGAGGTGGTTATTGCTACAAACTAATCTACAGCTAAATGCAAATTAACTGAAGATAAAAAACATTAGAAATGACGTTGAGGAAGACACAGATGATTTTAAACATGTGACGTGTCTGAGAGAAAAATCACAGTTTTCACAAACTGATTCACACAGCTGCAGATAAAATGGGAATTGTGAAGATGTGAACAGGGGCTCCACAAGAGCTTCTCTTTCTGGAAAAGGGAGGAATGCAGCACTTGACTGAAGGGTCCCAAGTGAAGATCCTCACTTCCTGCTATGAAAGGGATGCAAAGGCAAGAGCCTCCACATAATTGAATCTCCCAAATCTAAAACCAGTATCTAGAAAAAACACCCAAACCAAACAACAAAACCACACACTATTTCTCAAAGAAACAAGAAAATCCATAGGGAGAGACTATGACACACCATTGCTTGTCTTAGTCAACACAGTTACTTTTAATTTAAATACAAAAATTAACTCACAAAAGTTTGGGGATTTTTGAATTTTTTTTTTTTTTTTTTTTTAAATTTGAAAATCTCACATCAGATCGCTTCTAGTCCCTTTTGCTACTATGACAAGAAGAGAAGATAAGACAAAGGAAATTTAGAAAGGTTACTCATCCTTGATCTTTCTTTCAGGTATGCACATGCTCCTGAAAAACAATGTCAGGCAGGAACAGGAACAGCCAAGGAAACCTCAGCTTCTACTTTCATTTTCTTAGAAAAATATATCTGCATCAATCCCAATACAACAACACCAATTTAAACTCATTTATTAATGAACTATTTTTTGCAGTGCCTGTACTTCATAGAACAAGCACTAACAACCTATGATACTTTGTCCATGTTTTCTAAATTCCTTTTTTTCTAATGTTGTGATTTGAAGGATGGTCTGCTTAAACCTACCAGAGTAAATTATTTCAGCCCTGTGAACCCACTCAAAAATTACAATCAAAGAATGAATCTAACACCAAGATTTTTTTTTTAAATGACAAGTACTAATATTTTATGTGCTTCCAGCACTATTTTCTTTCACTAGTATTGAGGCAGTTTAAGAGAACCCCTTTTCTGTGACTGATTATGGCTGTCTGCCACACACAGATCTCAATGTGCAGAGAAAGATCCTCAGCTGCTCTGCATTCTCAAAAATGCTCCTTCCAATTCAGCTCAATATTTTGATATGGCCAGAATATAGGTCTGCCATTTTTAATACAGGACAATTAAACTATTTTGTTAACAGCCCAAATCCAAACAAGAGACAAGTGACAGTACGCAAAGGCAAAAGGGAAGAGAGACCAGGCAACAAATAAATTCACATTGTTTCATCACTTCTTTTCAGAAATCTCTCGTGGTCTGGTCCGCTTATAGCACCTGCTAAGCCTAAACTCTTCTTAAAAAACTATCAACAACTGAGCTATAGATTCATTTTCAGTTCTGATCCCTTGCTGGTGTAAGCACCGCTTGCAAAGCAAAGTCATCCTTCTGGTCCTGCTCTAATTCACATGCACAAGAAATGGTATGGATTGGTCTCGAGCAGAAGCCAAAAGAATTCAAACAAGCCCCTGCGAACTTGCCTTGCATGTAACTGCTGCCATCTTAATAAGGTGAGAGCAGCTTTTAAATCCCAGGCAGCTTCAGAAGCTGCAGCCCAGTCCCTGCCATATGGAGACAGCCTGGAATCTGTCAAGTTCACTTAGTGAATTTTATCTTTGGGGAGTCAGTCAGGCAAGCTAGATCAGAATAAACAGGATGCTGTTGAGATCTGGAGGCTAACGCTGGTACAGGCTGGACTACTGAACCAAAAAAATCAGTTTGAAATAAACATGTGGTACCTAGAAAAATTAACAATAATTAAAGCTGTATAGGCACGAAAACAGCTATGTGGGATTCTTACTGGGCTCTGAAAGATGCTCTTCTCCCTTTGACTACGGGAAATAGCCAGACTTTCCATTATTCCTAATATAGAAACATATAATGACAACATTTAATGCTTTATATCTGCTTTAAATATCAATCATTTAAAACATTCTAGTTAAACACTGTGCTTAATTAGACACCCTTCTTTATAAGGAAACATATCACAGTGAGCAATGTCGTGTTCACACAATCTCCATGCAAGCCCAAGCTGCTGCTTCATGCTTCGATAGGAGATGAAAATGTGGGGTCTCCAAACCTATCAAATTCTGTTCTGATGGATGGGGATAAGATAGACTTTGTTGTGCTCTGGGTAAAAGCCAGAATGTTAAATGTAATCTTCTGCACATGCTTTTACTGATATTCAGCATAAAAATAAGCCTTATCCATTTTTATTAGTTGGTCTGAGCCAGAACCAATTCTTTTGATGTCACCTAGCTTATAAAATGCAGCACTATAGGCAAGGGAGGTTTTAAAATGCTTCATAGACTTTATCCATTACATTAATGGGTTTCAGATTGCAATCTGTGGAGCACTTTCTGGTGCTGATCCACAGGCAGCTGGCCAGTCACCTGGAGCTGGCTCCTCTCCTTGCTCCCCTCTGCTTGTTCCCTATAAAGACAGAGCTGAAAAGGAGCTAACAAAAAAAAAGACATAACGCCATTTTTAATGCTATTTTTCTAGATAAACACTTGCAGTCCTTGCCACGTGACCATCCTGAGAGGACAGGACTGGGCAGTTAGGAAAGGCACCACAGCTTGCTGGCACCGTGGACTGTATCAGACAGGAGAGGGACGAGGAGGAGACAAGAGAAACAGTTGTTTTACTACAGGATTAATTTGATTAAACTTCAAACTGAATTGTTAAAACAGCTCATTCTTCAGCATTCCCCTTTTTTGCAGGCAACAAGCTGAATTTTACCTCATCCCCCAGCAAGATGAATTTGCCCTGCCTTGATATTTTTCAGAATTATTTTCTGTTTAAGAATGCACTGAGAAAAACTCTTTAGAAATGGCATCTCGCACTGGAAAAAAAACCACTTTTTTGAGTACTTTAAGTGTCACTTAGGATTCATCCAGGAAATTCAAGTTCTCTCTTTATATAAAGTAAGCCAAGAAAGCTACATGACCTGGGTCACCAGGGTAGGAAAGGCTTCTTGGAACCTAATGAGTAAATCATAATTAACCAGATAGCTGTATTTACCAAATTACCCTAAAAAACAGAAGTGTTTCTACACTAATAGCCTTTCATTTAAATTGCTTCTTATTTTCAGATATGCATTTTTTATGTATTTTATCTGCCTTTCCCTGGCTTTATCACTTCATGTTGATGGAGAAATATAGCGACCACATGAGATTTTGGAAGTGGTGCAGTCACACCAGTCAGCCAACCCTGACAGCAGAGTATTGCTTAACAGTGAACAGATTCAACAGCTGAAATCATTTAAGCTATCAGTAATAGCCGTTATTAGATCCCAGAAAATATTTGTGAGTGCATGCCCGAGCAGATTATAAATAGCACACGGCAGGAGAGAGGTTCATTCAGAGCAGCACTGGAACGTGGCATTTTCTGGTCCCAGTTCCACAAAAGGAGGCTGGGGAACAGCCAGATCCGTGCTGCACTGGCACCTTCCACACCTGGGAGCAGCCAGATCCCTGCTCCACCTGGGAACAGCCAGATCCCTGCTCCACCTGGGAACAGCCAGATCCGTGCTGCACTGGCACCTTCCACACCTGGGAGCAGCCAGATCCCTGCTCCACCTGGGAACAGCCAGATCCCTGCTCCACCTGGGAACAGCCAGATCCGTGCTGCACTGGCACCTTCNGGGAGCAGCCAGATCCGTGCTGCACTGGCACCTTCCACACCTGGGAGCAGCCAGATCTCTGCTCTACTGTCACCCTCCACACCTGGGAGCAGCCAGATCTCTGCTCTACTGTCACCCNCACACCTGGGAGCAGCCAGATCCCTGCTCCATGGGCACTTCCACACCTGGGAGCAGCCAGATCTCTGCTCTACTGTCACCCTCCACACCTGGGAGCAGCCAGATCCCTGCTCCATAGGCACTTCCACACCTGGGAGCAGCCAGATCCCTGCTCCACAGGCACTTCCACCTGGGATCAGTGGGGCTGCCTTTCCCAGCAAGGAAAGCCTGACTGAGAAAGCACCAGGGAGGCAAGACAGCTGATAAAAAATTCTTAATCCTCATTATTTGGTGTGGAGATCCACCACTGCTCCACCATAACAATATGGGCAGCTTAGCTGAAATTTAAATTTAAGGAACATCTGCAAATGGCCCTAGTTTGTCCTTTACCATGCAGCCTAATAAAGTCTAAGATCTAAATATTTGCTATACATGATGATTAAAAATCCTTGTTTTTCAATGAAGCAACATCCTGCTTAAACTTAGGGTATCTCTCAGCCCAGTTTTCTTTTCAGAAAGATGAAATCTCTCACAGTAAATTAGATGTGCCTACTTCAGACATCAGGAACAAATGATTTCTGTCTTGCATCTTTCATTCAAATATATATAGATCATAACACTGTAATAAACCACTTCTTTGTTTCCAGTGATAACTTTTAAATAATTTAAAAATATATTCCAAAGTATTTTTCACGCATTCATGTGAAAAAAACCTCCAGATTATAACTTTTCTTATGGATCGAAAAAATAGTTTTGTCAATTTTTATAGGTTTTTTCTTTAGGGAATCTTCATAGACAATGATATACACTGGTCATAAAAGCACTATAAATGGGTAAAGCTTTAGCTAGTTACCAGCAACAGCTTAAAAAAAAAAAAAAAAAGTTACTAAAAAAACCCAAAATCTGTTCTATGCTTGTAGCTCTCACTTCAGAGCATTCTACAGAAACTAGGAGAAGCATCGGTAGCATCTCATCCCAACTTCAATACGTAGTAAGCAATGATCCCCAAATAAGTGTGCTTTGTTTAGAATCTGTTTTTCTCACATGGAGGAAGAAGCCATAAGCAGACGTTGCAGGATCTCCCGTGATCATTTCATGGCAAGTTTTATAAAATGCCTCAAAGCCCCATGACCAGGCAGAAAAGCAAAAGAAGTACTAAGACAGATCCACCTTAAAGAGAACAATTTTCCCAGATCTCATCATACATGATTTATCACACCAAACACAGATCTCACACGTGTTCTCTGTGAAACAGATTTGCTCAACTGCTCTGACAAACACCTGAAATTCAAATTGTTCCAGTGGGCACACAGAATCAGTGAATCACCATTCACTGTCAAGAGCTTGATGACACCTTTCATTCATAAATATTAAATTAGAACTTTTCCTTATAGAAAAAAAGTTGGAACCTTCACCCTTATTCCCATCCTGCCACATCCTGCCATGCTTCACAGTAAAGTCTATAAACAGGTAAGGATGCCTGGACTTCTTGCCATGTGTACCTGACTTAGATATATCTGATTTGGGATTCTCGAGATATTATTCAGCAATGTTTTATTCTCCTGCTCAATATTAAATAAATAAAATTGTATAATATTTAATTTTCAATAGGACAGTTTTACAGTCTTGAATTAGATTTTCACTCTGTCGTTAAACATTTCATTCATGGTCCTAGGAGTATCTTTATTCACAAGCCAAACATACTAAAGAGGAACTCTTTTCTTTTACACACTCTTTAATTATTGAGCAAAAATGGATAAATTACTTTGTAGGACTCAGTGACTGGAGACTGATGAAGGTAGACCATGACTTCCACTAAATTAAAAAATAACAACAACTAAATCAGTTAAAACAAACTGTAAATCCACTGACTCAACTTGTAAAGATGCCATAATATCTTAATCTTTACCTCCACACCTTCTCTGCAGCCTTCATGTCTCCTTTTCCTTTCATTTTTTACTTCAGCAACTAGAAAGTCTACATTTTCAGAATTTACAGGAGGTTCTGAGTCTGGAGAATCCCTGGGTGTGTTCTAGGAAGTACCAATTTCAAAGCAGTCTGAAAATGATCTTAAAAATCCGGACAGTGCCCATGACAGCAGTGAGGAAGTTGAACAGTCCCTGGTTATCTCGGTCCTTCCTTGCAAGAATAAACCCTCCAGAAGTGTCACTGGGTCATTAACAAGTATCTATTCTCCAATATACTGATTTTCAATTTTTTTAAGTGCCATTAGCCATTGCAGCACTCAGGTGGAATGAAAACGTGAAGAGGGAATGAACGATTCCTGGGGAACACATCCCTTTGCAGCACAAACCAGTACTGCAGGGAGATTTCTGCATGTGGGTCTCCCAGAAATCTGCAATCCTGAAAGATGGGAAGTAAAACGACAACTGCAAACGTGCTGGCAGTGACAGCATTCTGCTCTTTGCAGGCTAAGGACGCAAAGCTGGTTCCTCTCAGTGACCTGAGGTGTGACCGGGCAGGAACAGGACAGGGACTGGCCCAGACACTGCTGCCTGGGTCAGTGACTGTTCCAGCACTGGCTGCTGCCATCCGTACATTCAGAATTCATGCTGCTCCTTCTGCAAGCACAGGTTTGCCAGAAAGATCATGTAGAATATCAGCACAACATAAGCCAAAATGTACTATTTAAAAAATAGTTCTCTTTCTGAATTAAAATAGGTATAGAGCTTAATAGATGCACAATGATTACAGACTTATGAAGATTTTTGTGACACCTGATATTTAGGTTTTTTTCTTTAAAGGTGCGGAAAAAATAAAAAATAATTATATGTTTTGCAGGAGACTTGTAAGCAAGGTTTCTAGCACACTGTCACCAATCGTAAATACACTTCAAGTTTAGTTTAAATTTAAGGTAGGTCACATAGGATCTTATTTCAATTCATTTGCAAAATCTGTATTCCTTTATGTACCTATGAAGACAAAAAACAGGTTACAGAAGATGGGATATTTTCATTCTTTTTGTTGTTGAACAGGATGTTCAAAGGCTCTGTCAAACATTTTTGCTGGATATGTTTAATCCTAGAGCTCTCAGACACAGCTTGTTACCTTCTTTCCACTTCAGCACAGTTTCCTGATGTATTTATGAGGCTGAGACTAAACTAGGTCTGCTTGAAAAAAAGTAAAACCTCAGAAAAAAACCCCTATTTTAACCTGGTTAAGCTGAAGCCCTGTTAACCAGTTCAAAGTTCTATGCTGTTGTAATAACCTGGAACAGCAAAGAAATGCATTATATACAACACGAGTCCAAAGAAAAAGCAGCACATTAAGGTTTCATTGCAAATATTGCCAAATTTTCTAAGATCAGATTATAAATGTGCATTTTGCTATTAAGACACTGCAAGAAATGGTGGCTGTATGAAAGAGAGGAGCAATACACCAGAGCCAGTGCTCTGAACGCAGCTCAGATTCTTGTTGACACCTGCTATGGCAAACTTACTGAATGGTCTGAATCTGGTTTTGTTCAGGAAATGGCTCTTTCATACCAAACAATCAACACTGACTGTGTTGCTGGTGCTGTTATCTCAGAAATCAAGCTGAGAAATGAACCAAAATGGCCAAGCCCCACCATTCAGACTGAGGGGAGGATGTGTCTCCATCAGTGAACCATCCCGCTTGTTTGGCATTTCTGCATCCTGGAAGGCTTTTTGGAGATGAAATTTAAGGGTGCAGCTGCAAATTTCATATAAATATAAAGGTGGTGAAATTGGAGATGCATCAGGTACCAGAGGAAAAAATACATATTGGAAAGAGCCCCAAAATGTCTTCATGAAGAGATTTTGTGAAGAAAATGGAAGGAAATGGAAGAAAAACAAAGAGCCCAGAACTGCAGCTTTTAACAGTCTGAAACACTTGAGACTTAACAGCCTAGCATTTCCTCAGACAATCAGAATTAAGTCCCTAAATACTCCACTTCCAAAGACAAAGTCAAAAACATAAATCAAATTGGTGCGGCGCAATGTTATTTGCCTACGCACTGTGCACTACTGCACCTGTGAGAACTGTGGACTCTTCCACCTGGGCAAGGCCCCACCTGAGGACAGCTCTGAAGTTAGTGATCCTTGATGCAAAGGAATGGTGCTCACACAACAAGCAGGAAAAGGAAAAAAAAGCTCAAAAAGTGAAACAGAACCTATCATGCAAAGATTCAGGGTTGTAGGTGGTAATAGCACCACTGCATTTCTGTGCTTTATTTTTCAAATAATCATATTGCTTGCAATTTTAAAATTTGAAGGCGTGGAAAAGAGTTTTTAAAAGCTTAAAAAATCAAATCCTTTCCTTCCTGACAACTGAAAAACCTGCACACAGCAGTGACAAGTGAACCTGTTCTCAATTAGTGTTCTCTTACAGAACACTGCTGTATCACTAGGTTAATATGGCATTGAAATAGTTGTACACACGATGTAAGTGGTTCCTGCTGCCTATAAAAGATGTCCTTCCATCACGGCAGGCAACTGCAAAAGTTATAAAGAGCAGCTCCTTTATAAGAAGAACACAAGTGCAGCACTTCTGGTTCAGATTTCCCTTCTGTAGGCCTTTGATTTGCATGTTTGTTTTTCCTGGCCTCTGAATGCCCATCAAGCCTATTCCACCATTTACAGGAAGAGCACAAGGAAATCTTTTCAGGGACAATTGAAGTGTGCTACATTTACTCCATTTTGCAGCAAACCAAGAAAAAAAAAAAATCCACTTTTTACTCAACTTCCACTAGACCTGAAACGATTGAATTGTTCAGAGGCAGCTCTCAGTGACGTGAGGTCTGCCAGAGCCAGGGGAGTGCATTTGCCCTCTCTGCAGACACAGCTCCCTGCACTGCCTCTGACCTCCCTGGGCTTGTCCTGGGGAGCCTGGGGAGCCTGCAGCTCCCAGCAGCCTGTCCCTCTCCTCTGCTTCAAGAGCAACACCAAAGCTCTCTTGGAAAAACAGGTGTGTGCCCACTCCTCGACCAAACTGAAGAGGATGGTTCCCAGAGCTGATCACTCCCCTTGAGTACGTACCAATTTTGCTGAGAAGCGTTAATTTTCAAAAAAAAAAAAAAATCATATTATGCCCATTTCAAATATGGGAACTGAAGCATGGAGGGGTTTCATTAATTGTTCAAGGCCACGCAGCTCCTCAGGGCCATGGGAAAGTAGGGTCCAGTAATACTCATCTATAGACATGAGCTGAAATTCTCTTTCTTGACATTTGACAATACCATACAAGCAACATTAGCACTCCAAAAAGTTCCAACCTAAGTATTCTAAATATCTAAGAATAGGATTTCAAAAGTTACTAAAAACATTTTGAAGCAGGCTAACTTGTGGAATGCTATTTTCAGTTCCCCAAGGTTTTTATCTCCATATAACTTGCTTTGGCAGTTCTGAAATCCTAAACAGGATTTAAAAGTATTTTAATTCTCATCCCAATGACCACCTTGTCTTAAGGTGTGTGCCACCCACACGACAGAAATAACATTCGGGCCATTTTTATTTTACATTTCTGCTGTACAACAATGTGGAAATAATACATTATTTGAATATATCTGTGTTATTTCCTTCACTTTAAAGAAGGTCTGTTCTTGATCATAAAGGCATGGAACAAGTGAAGAACTCTAGAATTTTCAGACTGTTTTGGGAACTGATCCACATCCCTGCCTGTCCTTGAAGAAACAGATTATATTGGTTACCTACAACATGCACATTGTCAGGATTACAGCTCCTGGGGTGCTCTGAAAATTAAAATTCTGCCCATTGAACTCTTCTTTCTATTTTTACAGATACTCCAAACATGCTGCTCTCTCTCTCCACAGAGGAAATTTTATCTTACAACCAGGTTAAGAACTTTCCTCAGCGAAAGCTCAGAACTACACACCCATTTATTCACTTCAGACTCCTTTCTATTCAACTTCATATCTCCAGTATGTCAACTTAAATAGTTCTAGGGAACACAATAAAATTGAACCAGCTTTAGATCCCTAAGCGTTGTCCTTAAAACCATATTCTGGACTGCCTGAATAAACAACTATGATCATCTCTATGAACTTCTGTGGGTTTGTATTTCAAAGCAGCAAAGTCACAGGAATGGATGTTTAAAATTTACCTCATCTTCCCCACCTCAGAGCCATAAGCTACAGCCAGCAGCTGAGAGTTAAAAGAGCAAAAAAAAGATACCCTCAACCTCTACGAGTTTCTGGAAGTACATCCACTTTAATATGTTCATGCTCCATGTCAAACATCCCCCTTTAAAAGAATTTCATACCATGTATTGCATTCAAAATTGCAAATATAAAGTATCTGATAACACTTAATGGCCTCTAGGTATAATCAGCATAAAAACAGCATAAAAGGGACTCAATATGAATACGAAATGTTTAAACCAAATGTGGTGGAACCTCGTGGGGAATTCTGCCACACATGCTGTCCTTTCTTCTAGGAGGTCCTTCACTGTCCTTGTAGGGGGTACAGCAAAATGATGTGGGAAAGAAAAGAAACCCAAGCACCGTGGTGCTGCAGCAGTGTTTAAGCACGGCTTCAATGAAGCCAGCTTTGATCACTTCTGAGGGAAAAGCAACGACCTGTCCTTTAAGGAGAGCGTTCCCTCCTTTGATCTGAACGTCGAGCTCATTTAAACTGAGTTCTAAGTGTTAGTGTCTTGTTTAATACTCAGTTATAAAAATATCACATAAACAGATAGAGATTCAGGACACTCACAAATCCCACTCCAGTTACTTTATATTGTAGCTGTGTTCAGTTGGCAACTTTGAAGGATGCCAGAGGCAGGTTCTAATGTACTACAAATCTGCAGTAGGAGCAGCAAGTACTGGATAGATCAGCTGAACATAACCAAAATATTTCTCTGTTATTGACACACTGAATATCACATCTGCCAAGGCAAAAGCACAAGTGCTCAATTGTCATTTCTGCCTTTGTCCCAGGATATTAAATATCCATGTTAATGACAGATAGGGAGGGTACAGAGCTACCTTGGAAGGATATACAGCTACCTCTGAATGCCTAAAAGCAGCAGCTGTATTGGAATCATCTACAGCAAATCTTTTGTAAGTTATGGAATTTAATGACAATCCCAGTTGAGATATATATATATATCCATTAAGAACTGGAGTAAAATCTGCCTATTTATTTCAATTCAACTAATTCCCCGTTGATAAGAATAATTTTAGTTTTTGCAGACCTCAGGTAAAACTCCAGTAAAGATAAATTAACTCTTCCTCCATGGAGTGCAAGACAAGAGACATCCCCCTGGACAAGATTTGGGACAATTAAAAATAATGATCACTGATATTAAAGATATGTAATCCTAAAAATAAATTCATTCTTAAAAAGTCCTTTAATATTTCATGACCTTCAACTATTACAAATAATGTGACAGACATCTGGACTTTAGGTAATGATTCAAATTTTCCTAAAATCCACTGTCTTTAGACCTCTGAGGCTTATTCCAGCTACACCTTTAAAAAGATTCAGATTTCAAATTCAGATTCTAAATTGGGAATATTTCTGAATTTTTCTATTGTTTGGGTGCAAGGCTGTACCCTGAACTCGCCCCAGCCTAAAATCTCCAAACTGGTCTCTACAGGAGACATCACGCTTTCCTTCTTTTTAGGCATGGATCCAGCACTGTTACATTTAGATCTAAATCCCAGATACAAGTGAAGTGATTCCGTGATTCTAAGTGCTGGGAAGCTGCCCAATAAATTTATCCTGATTATCTTAAGAACAGATGAAAATGCCATTAAAGTTACACCTAAATTATAAGTTATTCCTCATTTTTGCTAGGCTGAACTCACAATTTTTAGTCTGCATTTACTCAAGATAGAACAATTCCCATATAACACTCCACAAACCAGAGCTTGCTTTCTCCTACCCCAGCTCCCTGTCATCTTAAGGTTGCCACCTGGAAATTAAATCTTAGAACTGTTAATTTGTACCATTTCCAAGATCTTCCTCACATTAGAGCTACTAAGAATTATTCTCTTCCCCACTTAGCCACCTGCACATTTTCTATAATGATCCAGGGATTAATTTCAATACGTAAAAGATTAGCCTCTTACATTTGTTAGTCCTTTAAAATTTAGCACTACTTGAAATAAGTTCCTCCATAAATTCATTTGGATTTTTTTTTTTCAGTAGTAATTACCTCTTGCTCAATCTCTCATATCTGATATTCTAACACTTCTAAATAAGCAAGATTCTTATGACTCTTCAATAGACATTTTAAAACTCCGGCTATAATGTAAATTACATTCTCTGACCTGCTGAAACCATTTATTGCACCTCTGCTCTTTGCTATCATTTTGAGGCCCGAATAATGAAAATACAGACTTCCCCACTCTTGTATTTGATTGGTACCAGCGACAAACAAAATGCCTCATTTGTCCTAAAAGAGTTCAAACCCAGTTTTATGAGATCTCCAAACACTGAAAAAATAACAAAGCAAAAGGTCTTCCCTACCACAATTTAATAAAGAGTTCATAGCATTTCTACGTAGCCATTTCCACATCTCAGGACATGTCTTCGGTATTAGCATGCATTAAATAACAACAACAGCAACAAGGAGATGTTATTTTGCAATTTTGAACCCGTAACTGTCTTAACAATACCATGGCCAAAAGGGGAAGGTATGTCAAAGCAAAAGCCACTAGATGGAATAAATGGAAAGAACACAAAAGGTTTAATGGCTAAAAAGACTCTAAAATCAGGTTAAACACAGTTCAGATGTAATTAATGGCTTTAGGCCTCGTGATCCTTCCAATCTAGGGACTCACATTTGATTTGGAGAAGTTTAGAAGTACGGCACTTAGTTTTAGATCTGCACCTCACTGGGTACCTGTACTTTGGGGGACTTTGATTTTGGAAAACTGCAGATTTCACTGTTAGCAAATTCATAACACTTCATAAACCTCCTGGAACAACTTCAGGACTGATAGCACTTCAATACCAGAGGGAGGCAAATTTAACCGTAAGTAATGAAAGGAGAAAACCTTGCCACCTCTCCCTGTCACCCTCAGCATCACAGAACGCAGAATAGCAGCATCTTGCTACATCAAAAAGGGTAAAATACTTGAGGCACTTAGCCCACTGGCAAATTATGCTTGGGGATTTCTAGATGAATGACTTGTGTCTCTGTTTACAGCCTTTCAGCAGAGTGCTCACTGTTTACTTTGGAATTAATCCAGGTCCATAAAACTAGTGATACATCAGCGTAACAGATGTGCTCAAGTGACTCCGCATTCTAAGGAGATCTGCTTTAGTTACAATAACTCCATAACCAGTTTTAAGTTGATTTTGACAATTCCAGTCTGTAACAGCACCTATTGTACTAACTCCTGTTAGTGGACTGGTAGTCTCTAGTTCTAAGGACTTCATAATTTCATTACTTGTCTTTCAAAAGTGTTTAAACTAATAAAGGCAACAGTGTTGGAGCATAATGTCCTAGTTCTTGACATAAATCTAATTTATTCCTGTAATATCACTACGTTGAAAACAGTTTGTGTTCATCTCATATTTACAAGATGCTGGAATGCAAACAAAGTTCCTTGATCTTCAGGACAGGGGATGGAGCCCAAGGCGATGCTAATGCTGCTCTCTAAAGAACCAACACAGCAAATAAAATGCAAGTGTTGTTTAACAGCTGTTAATGTATTTGGCTTTAGAGGCTTTGTTAAGAGGTCACTGTCATTATTATCTGCTTTCCCAATCAATGTGTGACTTGCTTGCAACTTAACTAGGAATATTTGAGTAGAAAGTTTCTGAAACATGTCAGAGCTCTTTCAGAGAAAGCGGTATGGACAGCCACATGTTAAATAAAAAATAAAAAAATAAAAAAAATCTATTTTAGAATGTTTTTTCTTCTTTTTCTTTGATGCTCTCTATTGTGAAACTTTTATAATGTTGATCATAGAGAACTTCTTTCCTCAAAGCTAATAAAATCATTGAATTGACAGAAGTAGAACTCTAAGCATGAGGCTGGAGTGTCCTGAAGAGGGCACTGACAGTTTTTGCTCTCCAGTTTGAAAGGTCTCTGTGTATGACCTTCTGTCCCAGCCAGCAAAGGCCCTGACTGCATTTTTCATCCCATGTAAGTTCAGGGGCTTGGCATGCAAACAGGTCTGCACATCCAGCTCAGTAACATTATACACACGTCGTCTTAGTCTACGTTCATTTTTAAAAGGTACGGGTAGAAACACTGCAGGTTTCACGATGTGAAATAACAAGGTGTCGGATGGAAACAAGTCTCCCATAAAACATACAGCAGGGTTTGGGGGTTCCCAAACTCTTCGGCTGTTTTTGGCCAGAATCTAAATTTTAAGCATGATAAAAACTGAGGATACCCAAGCCCTTAATGTAAATATATGCATTTTGAAATGATACATATTTGTATTGAGTGGTCACGCTGCACTGTTACTCTAATATTCCTGAAATGCCTTTACAAAGCCAGCTGGAAACCTTGACATTTCATCCATATTGTTATTTATATACATATTTACTGCTGCCACCTGCTTGTAACTTGGCTCACACCATGAAGCAGTACGTTTCCCTTGTTTCATTATACTTTGACATTTCACTAGAACTACAGAGCTGCCCATTTCTCAGTTTCCAATTGCTCTGCAGCCACTCTTGAATTATATTGGCTTAGTAATAGAATAAAGATCTTTCTCCGTGGTAGTGCTAACCTCTCTTTTCCGTACCCAGATGGTACAAATCGCTGCTGGCACGTGTAACAATTCTAGCACAGCTTCTGCTGCCTAAATGAACCCTCATAAACCCCACGGAGCTAGATTAGATTAGGGAATTGGGAGGTGAGGAGGAGGGCTGGCCAGTGGTTGAGGCTGGAAGAGATAAGGATCGGGTACAGGCTGCGTGTGGCTGCGATGGAGCACGCTGCGCCCTTACGCTGTAAGGCTCAGTGAGCCCGTTCGTAAGGAAGAAAGCAAAATTAGCTAATAAAGTTAATAAACCTAATTTCATCATCACTACTGCAACATCCATTGTTACTGTTATTCAAATAACTGAGTTATTTGATAGCCCTGACGTCTCATGAAGAGGCCGCTTCCCAAGCAGTAAGGCTGGAAAGAGCAGTCCCCAGGGGACAGCCAGACTGCTCGAATTTACCTTCGTTCAGACCACCCCGTGAACGGACCAGCTCTGACACTTCTGAAGAAGGTTGATCACCCCTATCCACACCCTCAGACATTTAAAAACACATCTGAATTTCCAGTTCCTCTGTGCATATCCCAGGAGGAGCGGCGGCAGCAGAGCGTGGCGGGATGGGATTAAGGGAAGAGGCCTTGGGAGAACACTGAACCAGGCTGCTTCGGAGAACAACTCACCCTGGGCCAGGCTACTTGACAGACAAAAAATGGTTCTGTGTTGTCAGTCCAAGAGTGTGTCAGGAGCCTTTTTAAACGTACAAATGGAAGTCTACAGCACGAAAATCTTTACACGTGACACGGATCTTCCGTGGCTTCACCAAAGTTATACTGCTTTACATTTAACACAGGCTACAACACAGCCTAGCACACACATGGATAATTAATTTTAAGGAAAATCCTCTAGGTATTCAGTATTTAAAGGACACTAAAATCGAGGGAAAAGAGATATGAAAGAAAGATAACCAATATATTAAAAGTTATCATAAAACTATGGGCATTTGGCATTTAACATAAGCCATCAAAAAACCAATTTAACATGTTTCTAAGAAAGCATCTGCTCTACCTGTTCTTAAACCCTGTCCCTACAAGGAGAGCAGAGGAAGCTTTCTTGTGTAGTTAAAGGCCAACAGTTACAAAATTACTGCAGTAAGGGATAAAAAAGAAGGAACAGACTGTAATTTTTCCAGCCCCTAAATTCACACGGCAATGCTAAGTTTTTCCTGCTGACTGAAAAGAAACATCATAAAATTAAAACAAATACAAACCTAAGTTCACTTAGTGTTTAGAGAGCATAATGATGCCTCAAATTGCACCTCTAAATCAAACACAATGCAGTAACTAAGTGAAAGGGGGTTTTTTTTGTTAAAACTTTTTTTTTTTTGTTAAAACTTGTTAAAACTAATTTAGGACTATACTAAAATGATCAGAACTACACGTGAAGCACTAATTTTTGCTGCTGTCCTGAAGACAACCACGTCTCAGGACAGAACAGGAAAAGGCAAAGAAAAGGTCATTTCTCATAGGGCACAAGCAGGAAGACAAAACACAAAAAACTCAAGCAATTGAAGAAAACAATCTCCCAGGAAATACACAAACCCTTAGGAAGCTCCCACCCCGGTGCAGGGACAGAAACTGGCCTGCCAAGCACTCGAAGGCACTGCTGAAGGCAGGGGGAACCTCTCACGCTCTGATTAGGAATCCAAGAATGTGAAATTAAGCAACGACGCAACTGAAACGCGCAGACAATCAAAGCTGCTTCTCTCCTTTAATCAAGCCCTCCAAAAGCAGGTCTAACGGGAATGAAGGATTATTTTCCCTTGAAGTGTGGCTCCAGTCCCTGCCCTTCAGAGCAGCTGACATTGCTCTCCCCCGAGAACGTGGGAATTGCTCTGTGTGCTTGTGATCCTACTCTTGAGGCTAGCTGAGAACAGTACTTGAAATCACTGAGAAAAATCACATTAATCAAAATTAGCAACAGAAGCTGATTATTTTAGTCTTCAGAAACGGCCTGACCAGCAGAAAACCTGGCTTCATGTTTTCCTTTTATTTAGAAGAATTTACTTGTGTCTTTGAAAATGCTTCTGTGATGACACCTCTCTCTCCCTGCCATTTTGCTTTTGAGCCAGAGAAAATTTAAGAGAACTTTATTCCCATGAAGCTTTTCAAACATTGATTTGGAGACAGAGCTGAAATTCTAAATTTTAAAATGAAGGGCAGACATTCTCTTCAGTCAAAGTAGTTACATTATCCATCTGAATCAATAAAATAGCATTTTTCGCGCATCTCCTGAATTCTGTTCCTGTTCCTGGAACCGCGTATCTGTGGCAAATTCAGCAGAAATTGCTTGGTTTAATTTCTAGCTGTAAGAAAAACCAACGCAGACACAGCAGGAGGCAAGGAGGGAAGAGCTGTGATAAAACAGGTTGAAGACTTGCAAAGTACTCAGGATATCTGAGGAAGAGCAGTTAAGCAGTATGACGTGACCTCTTATAATAGTGGAAAAATGGGTTTGGAAGTCTGCTATTTGACTTAGCTCTAGAATGCAATGGTGAGAGCAGAAGTTATAGACCATTTACTAGGTCCCTAGAGTGAAATACTGCTACTCTTCATACATAGCTCATGAAACCAAGTTCACTAGAACCTTGAGATGAAAAATTCTTGGTGGACTGCTCTGGTATTCCACAAAGAAAACACAATACATTGCTAAAACTGGAATGAAATCGTTCAAAGTTTTGGTTCAGATGCTCGTCATCTCATTTGATTCCCTGTCATTTCTAGTTGATGCCACAGCAGTTGTCTTGTAAGGAAGTCACTTTATCTACATCTACACAATAGCTACATCTATTAAAGTTTGTTTTAATTAAGAACAGTCTTTACAGGTATTTTGCCTCATTTTCTCCCCTGTAATACCACACACATTTGTGTTACCAAGTTCTGAGATCCTCCCCACTACTTCTGACAAGCCATTTTAGCCAATTTCTGCACAATTTTTGCTCACATGAACATATTCTTTCCTCATGCTATTCACCTTATAAAGACCAAGTTTTAGAAAAAGAAATAAGTGAGAATTAGATTACGAGAAAAAAGAAACAAAAACAATGTATGCATGGGAGAAATAAGCAGCAGCAGGGAAAAAAAAGAAAGGATGAAATTAAAACACAGGAAAAGAAAATGTTGTACATGACATATTATGTCTTGGCCTCATTTACCATGACTTTGCATTTCAATTAAATACCATGGAGACATGAATACATATCGAAGAGGATAATCTTTGAATTACCTGGTGAATGTGTTTCTGCTATTGACACTTATGAAAAAAATGAGAAAATTGTAATGCAATTGTTAATCAGTTGTTCAACTTTATGGAGTAACATAATTTTAAAATAATTACATTTTAGTCAATTATTTTAGTTTTTATTCCCACAAGTACTCTTTAGTTTAACTTCGCAAAACCCTAACAATATGCATTTATCTTCCTTTCACCACATAATTTTAAAGAACATTATACAAAAGACAAGAAGTCAAATTGCACTTGAGGAACAACGTCAGATGTTAATTGATCTCAGAAACATCACTTTTCAAAGAAGTCATGTTTTTCCTACACTTGCCAGATAACATTTATACAGTGGAAACAAAACTTTCAAGCAGTTAGCAAACTTTCACACTGTCACCTGAGTGTCAAAAGCTGATGTGAAATTCAGTGAAGGAGGTTAAACCACATTTTTGTAACCACGTAAGCTCCTGCGAAAATCTTGCTGGATAAGTCAAACCTAAAAATTACTTTTTTGTCTAGTTCCTAATAGTAATAACAGACATAATGGAAACATCAAAAAGAATCTCTCAAACTGGAGAGAATCTAAAAAAAAAGTTCTATTTTACTTCCACAGCCAACAAACTGCCAAGAAAACACAATGAGAAGTCCACGTTTAAACTACCAAGGCAAGCCTTAGAACACAAAACCACCAAATGATGAATGAATTGTTTAATCCATCTGTGCACTGGAACAAACACAACGTGGTCCCTGTAAGCCTGACTGCCTGTGCCCAGCACAGGCTCTGGAGGTGACTGCACCTGGCTGCAACCATCGCCCTTCCCTCATCAATAACATCAGGTGAGAGGGACTTGGAGAAAGCATCACATCCTGGTCATGGAGCCCCTGCTCCTGACAAACCAAACCCTCCCTTGCCATGCACACTCCCTCACTTATCCCAGTTTGTCAGTACAACCAGCATGTGGCATGTCCTCTATTAGCAATCAAGTCTTACAATCCCTATTGACAAGACGGACAACAATCCACTCTCGTAAAAGATTCATGACACAACTTTGCACTCTCTACTGCTTGCTTTCTCATAAAACCAGTGCAAATCCCATCAAAAATTTAGCAGAACCCCTGCCTCATCTGTTTAGGCCTGAAGCTAGTTGCAGGGACAACTCATTAGGGACAAGCTCATTAAAACCAGCCCTGGAGCAAAAGCAGTTTGCAAGTCTCCTCATTTTTATTCACTTTCACCTAGCCATTCCAGCTCCTTGTGCTTCCCAGATACAAAGCTTCTAATGATTTGGTACAATGAGCAAGGCTGTTTCCAAACTCACGCTGCACCCAGGGTTCCACAAATGCAGCTCCTTCTGTACTCCAAAGCTAAGAGAGTTCTGTTCATTTGTAGGGCTTAGGTGGTTCTGTACGGAAAGGCAGCATCAAGAAAGGATGGAAATCCTAACCAGAGGACTCTCTTCTGAGTACATTAGCAAAAGGAACTGCAAGTAACTATCAAACCCACACTAAAATCCAAAGAGAAATCAAGATGCTCAGAACTAACAATAACAGATACACATGCCCTAGGATTCAGTCACGTGAGAGTGCATTTAGTATTTCATTTGGTGGTTTTAGCACATTTTAGTAGCTAAAATAGGCAAGAATAAAAAAAAAAAAATCTTTTTTTTTTCCAATGGGCGAAAAGAAGGGGGGGGGGGAAACAAAAATTGAAAATATTTCCTTTCTTCTTAATAATAAATATTGTTTAGATAAAGTGGGGGGTTGCATGTTGTCTACCTTTTCTGTCCTTTGCAAAAGTTACTTTTGCCATGAGCACCAGCTGGGAAACCTCACTAATATCTTCTGAATCAGATGCCTAAATTTAGGTATGGTAATAAGTAGCCCAGTTTCAAATACAAGAGGATTTGAAAACCATGGTTATCCACAGTTCTGAAGATTGGTGATCCTGGGGTGATGGCAAGAGCTTCCTCACTCCTGTCACATACAAAGGGAACTGCAAAGGTCTGCCAAGAGTGGATTTCCACCCCTTGAGACCTGTGATGACAAAAGCTGGTGAGTCCTCCACAGGTATCTGGTGGCCAATTTGTGCACAGGACAAGGAAAACTCGTGGAGGTACGGCCTCGAATGTCACTTGCTACAAATGGTCTTAGAAGAGCTTAATTCTAGCAAAAGGTGCTGCCATGTGCGTGGTACAACCGTCCAGACATGGATACATGCCCAGATAATGCATTAGGCTTCTGACTTACGTGCATAGAAGACTAGGGAGCAAAAAGCTACTGCCTTGAATCATGCAACATCACCTTTTTACCATCAGCACAAAGTTCTTCCTTTCTCTCCCCCCTTGTTTTGGCAAAGGTTTAATATTTTTCAAAGGGAGTTGGGCATTAATTCCCCATTCCAGGGGCTGCTAGTGCCTGAATGCTTTACCTGGTCCTTAGTGCCTAAATCCAATAGAGATGTCTCTATGCCTTAGCTCTGCCTACATTCTTTTCTCAGATTGGCCTGACTGCTTATATTGCTCTCTGACTGAATTTGGGAGAGCAAAGAACTGTCTGCACATGACAAGTGTGTTCCAACAATCCTACAGATCAGCTTTGAAAACCAACCACATGCTACTTGTCCAGCTAAGCAGAAAAGCCACGAATGTAACCAACAGTCCAAGTGCAGCAGCCCCTTGTTCCACTGCAACCCCAGATGAGTGGTTTAATTCACATTTTTGCAAGTGTGCTAATATTCAATAAAAAAAAAGGAAAAAAAAGAGGATTATTTTGCTTTCCCTACTTCTGTCCAACTATGCAGCCAGAGTCAAAAGTATTTACTTAATGTGGAAGAATTAATTATTTGGAAGATCACAGGCCAAAACTGTCAAAGACTATAAAGTCTGACATGAACAATTTTTCCTAACATAAAGATGATTGCCGTGAAAACTGTTGCACCGATACAATTACTCTGCACGTTGTCAAGTGCCACGAGCACACAGCACCTCAAGCAACACAGGTGAACTGATGGGGTGTGAAGTTTGTTTCCTGCAAAGGCCACTGCCTGGCTGCTCAATACACAGCACCACTCACCCAGCATCAACACAATCCCTGGCACACGTCAACAGTCCCATACACAATTCTCAGCTCTAAGTTCAGCAAATCAGCCTCACTTTGCACCAAAACGGAGTAGGACCATTTAATGGGTAGTTTAAGAAGCAGCTTAGAAAACAGGAAATCTCAGTTCCCCTTTCTGATGGCTTTTTTAGAGAAAAAGTGGCTGTCTCTCCATTCAGCAGTCTGCAGTGGGGGCTGCAATTCGTTTACATGCTTAAGAGGCACCCACACATTAAAATAAAGTCTTAAGAAACATTACTAACCATATTTTGTACTGTTTCCTCCGCTTCATTGTGCAAAGGATGAAAGCTGCAACACCATTAATGCAAACCAAGTAATGAAATCGACTTCTCTGAAAAACGAGAACTTAGGGAGAAAGCTATTTAAAATTAAAACATGTAACAAGCTTTAAAAAAAAAAACAAACAAAAAAAAAAACCAAACCCACTTTATCTAATCCACTGCACAAGTTTTCAGCATTTTGAAAATACTGAAAGGGCCATGCTCATTTTTCTATTATTCTCTTGTGTCTCCATTAAAAAAGTACCTGAAGGCTGAGAACCTACGTGTCTCATAAAACCTATTTCAGATATGGAAACTTCATAAGACATGAATTTGTAAAGAAGACAATGGCAATATAAATGCATTTAGAGTGAGAATAACAATGTTACTTTTGTCCTTTAAAAACCAATACAATTTATCAAAAAAGCAGCTTAGCAACACAACTGAAATTCGAATGCTTTGAAATATAAATAAATATACATTTAATAACACTAGCTTTTTGATTCTTAGACAAATATTGTAAAACTTTATTTAATCTTTCTAACAGCTTTCCAAAGGCACCTTAGATATAACTCTGCTTTTAAATTTAACTACAAAGTGTGAGAGGAGTGGAATACAACTCATTACCACATTAGCTCTACTTTTCCTCTAAACTCTTTTCTTAGAAAAACAAATGATTTCTCAGCTTCCAAGTAAAACAGAAAATATAAGTAACTTCAATGTAGAGCACTTAGAAAGGATGTGAATGCATCATACATGCCACTTACTGTGTGGGGGGACATCCGAAAACAAATAGGTCTGAAAAGGTTTCATTACTGCAATACTGAGTGTTAATAGCATAATATCAATAAAACTGAAAGATGCAAATAGGTAATTTGGATTAAGCAGTTGGATTACTTGTCATTAGTTATTAAGTCTTGCTCCAAATGAACTCGCTCTAAGGCACTAACATATTTACAAATACCGTGGCTTCTTTTCCTGACAGAAGTGAAAACACCCCAATGCCATTAGAGACGAATTTAGTGTGGGTCCTCGAAGCAAAAATGCAATGACTTCATTGAGCTTCATTACTAACACAACTTTCCCTCATTAAAAATTCCAAACAAACAGGTGTTTCACGCTAGGTCTACTTCTAAAATTGCTTTCTTTTTATTCCCAGGGATACATCAAGAGCTGAGGGAGAATTCATGCAGTATAGATCAGTCAGGCATTGACAGCACATCACACTCTGACAAGCTGCTTGGCTCTGTTTAAAGTCTAAGTTAGGCCTTGGCCCATCAAGGCCATGGCTATTGAATTATTGACAGCCTCTCACTGTGGCGCAAAGGGAAAGAGTGCTACAGCCTCAGCTCGGTAAAGATGAAATGGAAACCCTCTCTGAAGCTTACTTTAGCACGTTAAAGGAGTTTTAATGGTCTTGTTTAAAATTCAGTGAGAGAATATATTACGCTGATTATATTTTCACCGGCTAAACAAAAAGTTTGGGATGCTGTGGAGATTATAAATGAAAGGAAAACTACACAAAGTATAAACTTGATCCATACACCAAGAAGCTGACTAACATTCCAAACTTACATCAAATCATTCGGCTTTACATGCCTGGCAATTCTCACCATTCTGTGCTGTTATACGTGGTGCGGTCAAGGGTTAACAATAATGGGGAGGTTCGTCATCATCCCAAAATACAGGCTGGCTTTTATAACAGTTCCTTTCTGCTGGTGCCATGAAATCCACCAGCCAATGCAACGGCCAGTCCATGTTTCCAGTTTACCAACCCCAGCAGTTCTCTGTCTCTTTTCCTTCCTGGTTATCAGAAGCACACTAAGGGGTGTCAGTAAGGACTGGCCACCCAAAGTCTGGTTTGTTTGTTTGTTTTTCCAGCAGAACTCTTCTACAGAGTAAACCACCGTTCCTCCGCAACTAGCTGATTAATATTAACAATCCTCATATTCTTACATAATTTATTTTCTTCTTCAAATTTATACCTGCCAAGCTTTACTTGCATTTTAATAGCTGATGTCAGACAAGCAACAAGCAGAAAGTTCCATCTCAGGACTATAATTTTAAATACAATGAGACTCACATCAACTGTCGCGTAGACACGCGGAAAATTATTCCACATGGACTTCTAAAGTGCATCCTAAAAGCCTCAAAGAATGAGGACGTTTTTTAAAGAATTTCAAATGCTGATCAAGGAGGGGGGAGGTGGGGGGTGTTAAGCAATTTGTCTAATGTGACCCTATACTCATTTCTCCAACATCACTTCCAACATGCTGCCTCCTGTCAAATCGACAAAGAGAGCCAAACAGCACATCTAAATTTGTGTTCATTTGCCTTCTGCAGGATTATCTTTGCCACGTCAAGCATTATAAGTAAATCAAAGATGCTTCTCAGGGGCTGTAAGAGTGGGGCTAATCTCCAGACAAATATTTAGAAGGCAGCTTAGCCTGTTCTGGCTTTAATCGTTTCCAACTGATTTGACTTATTCTAATTACAGCCTTTATGTTATAAAAGCCATTTTTATGTTGCTGAAGAGCAGTTTCACTGCAAATACACGAAATTTTGCTGAGTTTCTGTTCCCATGTTGATTATGGAAATGGTACTCTACAGCTTTCCTCTAATTAGAAAAAACACACTTCACACAGCATCAACGATTTTTACCATTAATAACAGAGTGACAGTGTCCTTTTGTGTGTCTTTAAACAACTTCTCAAAATATGACACCACAAAGCCACCGTATCCCACTTGGGTATCATAGTAGGAGCAATTTTCACATTTTTGCATATTACATTTATTCAGACACAGAACAGCATCTTTGAAGAAGCTGTTTAGTAATTTAACCTAACAGAATAAGATAATTAAACTTCTGGATAGTCTGTGTTGAGGTGCTTTCTAAACCCATGAACTTGAAAAACTCAAACACTCATACACAAAGCAAATTAGATATCTCCTTTGACAAATCAGACACCATGGCTACCTATTACTTTCAGTATTTCCTTGCCTTGCTAGCGTTCCCTATAATGAACAGACAGCTGAGATAATGCAGTTTTGCTTTGCATCAACTCACAGACACTTGTGGCTGTTTAATGGAAATTAACTGTGACCCAAATGCTGGGAACAAGAGAAATCAAGGCAGAGGAGTCACAGAACACGTAGCATAGGTCCATTCCAAATTCTATGTATTATTATGTAATGCTTCCCTAGAACAGGAAAGACCTTTTCTTTTACTGTCAAAGCTGAGTCCAGAAAAAGCAGTTATAATGAAATATAAATAAGGCATGCAATAACACACATTATTTCTGCTGTGACTTCATGCAACAGACAACTCTGAACACTGCAAACTTCTATCTCTGTGCAGAAAGAATAAACAATAATATTATGATACAATGAGGAAAACAAAAAGGGGGATTAAAGGACTAAAAGCTGGTATGATTTTATTAGGGTCAGAAAAGAAGCTTTAGGAGTCAAAACAGAAGGAGAAGGCAACTCTGAAGTTTCCACATTGGAGATATATACGCTTAAAAATATGCACACATCACTTTCAGTACAGAGAGTGGTCAAATTAAACTGCTGTAGGGTAAAACAGAACACCAGGCAGAACTGAGCTCCAGAAGGCATTTACAGCATGACCTCTCTATGAAATAACAGGCAGCACTATCACACAGTTTTGCATGGTGCTGTGACAACAAAGTCTCCAAGTTCCTCTCATTTCTCTGAAAAGTCTAGAATTGCTGACACAATCCTGTGAGGTGTCAACAAAAAGCATTTATATGTCCCCATTTGCTAGGATGGAGGGCATCAATTACTCAGGCATCACTTTTGACTGCTTTATTATTCTGGAGACTTGTTCCATAATAGCTTGTTATCCTTTTTGTAAAAATTAAAACTGTACTATTAATAACTCTTTGACAAGACTTCAGATCTCAGTTACATTAATAATAAATTCTTGGCTTTATGTGCGAGTTCCTCGTCTTTTTCATCCATAACTAGACTTTGTAAAACTGAGGAAAAAACCATAAAGAAAGAAAAACTATGTGATGTTCCTCAAAAAGAACTTTCTAGCCTCCTACTCTGCTCAGCTTGCAGATGTCCCGAGACGAGCAAGTATTCCATACATTCAGTAACCCTCCTTGGTTTTATCTAAAGTTTCGGAATGTTGGAAGAACCTGGTGAAAAGCCCTCAGCGAAGCAGCTGGGAGCAGAGGGCTCCGTTATTGTGTCCCTGCAGTGGATCCTGGGTTTATGATTCAGAACAAGACAGAGTGCTGGTACCAGCCCAGTAACGCAATGAGCTGCTTGTGCTCCAGATACACTCACTCCTGAGCCACACAACCTCCTGTGGGTGTTCCCCCACAGCCCCCTGAGAGCCTCTCTTTTCCAGACTGAGTGTCAGCCAGGTATCAGGAACAGTGGGGATGGCAGACAGCCAAGAGTCTCTTCCTAACACACTGCACAGATCCAATAAAAGGGTTTGAGGTTTTTTTCTGAACTGCACATCCTCACTTCATTGCCCATTTTAACATTTATACAACATATTACATTGGTAATCCTTTAGGTCTAGGGTGGAAACACTGAGGAACAGAAAATTATAAACACGACTACTCCTTTATTTGAAATATCCTCCATTGGGCACGTGCTACACCAGTTCTGCAAAGACTGCACTGGGTCTGCCTGCAAGCCGAATTTATTCTGGTTTAGACCAACACATTTCTCATGGGGCTGACTATTCAAGACACTTCCATCAAACCCATCACAGAAGCAAAAACTCTATCAGGCTTACAGTTGTCCAAATTATACCCCCAAAGTCCTGCCATCTGCAGTTAACCTTCAAAGGATGAGGCAGAATAATCTTTGCCCGTAGCTTTCACACTTGAATCTCTAAAAGTTACCACAACCTAAATAATGGCCATAAAAGAATCTCAGGAAAGGACCAAAACTGATGCAAGAGGGAGCAACCCAAAAATGCTTACTTTTCACTGTTCTGCAGAAAGAAGCATATATAATATTAGAATCAGTGAAACCAAGTCACTTTTCCAAGGTATTAAAGACAAGACAATAGGCATTCTCAGAGGTGATTATCTTCCACTTGGATATCCCAGTATAATCTGGTGTTTTCTAGTGCTGTGAGGAAATAGACTCACTGCTGTGAGGAAATTGAGGTCTTGATGTGTCTGGGATCAGAATTATCAGCATAGCCATGCTGACTGTACAAACTTTTCGGGTTTTTAAACCAGTTCTTCCTAAGGTAATCCCTCCTTAACAATACAGAGCGTTTGGGACCTTTTATTAGAATAAATATCTGTTTTCCCCCTCTTTCTACAACACCAAAAAGCCAACGTGTCACATGTCTGCCTGTCAGGGAAAAGGTAAAACTGGATTGTCAGACACGACAAGTTTGTTATTAATGAACCCTGGGTCTTACATTTATGGAAGAAGCCATAAAAGCATTCAGATGCTTTTACAGAAATAACTTTGCAAGAGGGGCTGAAGTTGATAATCAGTTACACGTTTTAAAAGAAAAAAATTTCCAGATATGGTACAGATAATCCATCTAATAGTTTACATCAACATCTCTCTGCAGGGGATTAAGACAATATCTTTGCAAAAGGCACATTATCTCTCATCTACTTATTACTTGGCTTTTGCTCTTGAGGAAGAATCTTTGACCAAAGAACAAAACAAATGCTCTAAAATACTGGCAATGGGGCTTCAAGAATTTTACATTAA